>JAODKC010000117.1:27884009-27902565 GCA_026777985.1 Mormyrops attenuatus | reverse complement strand
GTGTCATTGTGGGGTTTCCTCCAGGTACTCTGGTTTCCCCTCCATAGTCCAAAAACATGCTGAGGCTGTTTGGAGTTATTGCCCATAGGTGTGCATGTGTCTGTGTGAATGGCGTGAGTGTGCCTTGCAATGGGTTGGTGCCCCATTCTGGGTTATTCCCTGCTTTGCGCCTGTAGCCTCTGGGATAGGCTTGAGACCCTCTGCGACCCTGAACGGGATAAGCGGTTTCAGAAAATGGACGTGTGGTGTGTTGTTGAACCGACGGAGCGCATGAGGGGCGGGAACACTGTATATAGTGTCTTAGGGATCCTATTTTATGATTGCTAGCCAAAGGAATCAACACAAGAATCAGCATTTGCCATAATGGAGTCTGGTCACTTGTTTTGATTTGCTAACATCAGTTATCTGCAGGTCTGTGCGCTAGTCAGTAGCATGATTTGTGTATGACACGTATAGAGAAATTGAAAAGGAGAAAACAATACACAAAAAACAGGATCTACAGAGGAACACTGTGCAGAGTCACCTAATAGTAAAAGAAATGGTTTTATAAAATGATAAGGATAGTACGTCTCGCATAGTAAGTAAAATAATGGAATGTCAGGGTGAATTAATGGGGGTAGATTTAACAATATTTGCTGAACTGTGTTTCATCAGTTGGCCCTGAACATCACGGAAATATAGTTTTCTCTCATATTACCTTTAATAAAATGAGAATAAGATGTTGGTATATGTCATACGTATTAAGTCATTAACACCAATAAAGCTCATATTTCTTTCATTTATGTGGGTGCTTAATCTTGAGTTCTGAAAATGTTTTGATTTGCCTCAGTGATGCTGAAAGAGGCTGCTTTTTTTGAGCACGGAAGGAGCTGAAAATCGATGCATTCTGAAAGGTACTGTTTCCAAAAGTGTGAATTTTTGCCTGTGCGTGAAAGGAAACTCGTAGCTTAATTGATTTTTCCTGAGCACTGGCGGCTTGTGCGTGCGGTGCGGCCGGTGCCGGCCGTGAGTGTGTCGTCGGGGCCGTGGAGGCGGCGTCTCCGCGTTTTTGGAGGAGAAGTGCTCTCCATCATTAGAGATGGCTGGTTATAAAGAGGCCCGCCTGCACGATGGGCTTTTTCTCGCTCCCTTCAGCTCTTTCAGAGGGATTTGTCTGAGATCCTCGCCACAGCACCCGACAGCCTGCTGTTGTTTCTCGTGCTCCTTGTGGCTCTCCATCTGTGAAACCCAAACCGTCTATGCGGCCATCTGTGAGACACTGCATAAGGCCTTCATCAGTGAGGCCTTCCATACGACTGTCTGTGAGACCTGCCCTCGGTAAGACTGACCTTAAGACCATATATGGGATGTATATATGGCCATCACTGAGACTATGTATAAGCATACCCATGGGATTATGTGTATATGTGTGTAAGTTGTGGGAAACCCTTGGCTGGGTGTTTGCTCTCATGTTACCGGGAGTTTAGCGCTGTCCTTTTTTGATAAAGGAAATGTGTTGATGACATTCCTTGCATTCTTTAATGGGGAAAGTTCCATTGGTTGTTCCATTGTCTTGTTTCTTCATTGTTCCATCGTTGTTCCGTCGCTCTGTAGTATGGTAGAGTGCAATGAAAGAGTAAATATTTGTGGTTTTTGGTTTTGGCAGGATTAACAATATGGCCTTCAGTTTAAATGTGCTCATGTTCTTGCGTGTTTCTTTGGCAGGGAAATTTTATGATCTGTGTTTGTGTCTCCAAAACAATGGGTAAACTCTTTTTTTTTTTCCATTTTTTTTACACGTATACATATTACAGCTAGTGTCTAATCAAAGTAGTTCAAAAGAATAACTTTTTAAAACCTTTTCGAAACAGATACCATAAGGCATTTAAGGATCTGTTAGAAAGACCTTATTGGCCAACAATGAGGCCCTCCGAATGAACCGTACCCTCTTCATTGCTCTCCTATCATGTGAATCCCCTCTGGCAGGCTGCTTACTCTTAAACTGCGCTCCACCCTGACTCCACATCTCATACTGTCTGAACACAAGCCAGTCACCCCTTTCCCCCCACCTCATATTTCACACTGGGGCTGCCCAACGCCAGAATGGGCTCAGCCTTGGGGGTCTGGTCGTAAGTAGCTTCAGAGGACTTTGTATTCTCAAAGCCTCCTGGTGGCTACATTGACTTGGCTGTCTCTAATCTCATGTTAGCCGCTATTGTGCTGAGATCGTGGTATGTCGTCCCCTCTGTGAGAACCTTTAAACGTCATCGTCCCTTAACAACAGCACACACACATCATCTGTCGGTATCATACATGCACACCCAAGACATCACCTGAAAGAGTGAAGCTATACCTGGGCCAAGCAATATTAGCTATGTCTCTCACAACAAAAATGTCATTGATTATCACGACACTGAAACTAGCATGATAATTGAAGCATTTTCCTTGGTGTTTTTTTTAGTTAACAATGACTGTCTGTTTCTCCGATTTGATTCCCAGGCTGGCATTTTCAGTGGCAGATTCATGTTCAGATGTGATCAGGTGAAGATGCATAAAGCTAAACAGACACATATATGAGGGGAAACTGGAAAACTGATTATATTTCAACTTTATTTTGAATTAAGAATCATGTTGAACAAGAGGGATGCCTTATTATTATTTTTTAAAGAGTTAGTTAATAAGGTCATATTGTCCTTAAAAATAAGACCATGTCCGTTGGACTGTCCCTCACTGGGTTTTACCTTCCATTTTCCGTAACTCCTCATCCAGTCCCACTGCAGAGAAATCTCCTGGGAAGTTACATTTAAGAGAAGCTGAAATAGCCTCCTGGATCGTTAGTCTAGTGAGCCATGGAATGTTCTAGAAAGCAGTAGGTATACACCCAAGGTGTATAGCAGCCCATCTCACAGAGCATGCATGCATGTGCACCGAAATGTTCTCATGTTAAGCATAACTGTAAGCACTAGTTTGCCAAGACACCACATCTTTGTATTTTGGGAAAAAAACTGTAAGGGGCAAGAAGCAGACAAGATTCCCAGAGCACAAGCCAGGTTTTCTGTAAAGCTCCTCCGATTTCTACCTGATTGAGATGCAAACAGAACCTTTGCATTCAGCTTTTCACTCCCGTCGACACGATATGAAAACTCACTTGATTTTTAGAGGCGAATGGCGGCGGTCTCAGACAATAAGCTCACTCGCTGTAATGCCAGTAAAGCATCGCACGGAGTAGAGCACCAAGACAGCATCATTAGTGTGCATGGATGTCCGAAGGACACAAGCTCATTGTCATCTGGGACATGTATATCACCCAAAGAGCTTTTCTGCTTAGACTTTGAGATTTTAATGTGCATTTTAACTTTGAATGACAGTTATTGTTATTCATATTGCAGAATTAAATTCAGTCTGTCACAAAACTTGACATTTCATAAAACATAATATTAAAAAAAAAAAGATATTTAAATGCATTAGGTGCTTTTATAGAAAGTGACAAAGCTTAACCAAAATATTTTGTTTTTCTATTCTAAAGCCAGCAAAGTTTATTATGCTGTTAAAAGGTGCAAGAGCCGCTTCAATGCTAACATCAACAGTAAAATGCTTTGCCAACTACCATCCCATCATATCCACAGAGGTTATGTCTAGGTCTCATGGCGTGTTATGTTATTTGCGTTGACGTGTTCTGGTGCTCCTTGTCAGTAGTGATGGGGGTCCCCTGGTTTAGAAGCCTTCAGAGACCCTTGGTTCACATCACTCTCTGATGCAAGTGGTTGGTTTCATTAATCATCCCTGATCAGAAGGCCTGTACCGAGGCTCGGCATAGCAGATGCCAGGAAGTGGTGTGTTGCTGCTTCAGGTACCGTAAGTGATCTAATTCTCGTGCACAGGTCAGCAAAGAAGGGCAGCTCCATCATCAGCAAGCAGTTCAAATGGGATCAGGAACAACTGCATGTCCAACACTAAAATCAATTTGTCAGCCTAAAAGGGTGACAATGAAATATTTGCCGCTTCGTTCGTTCATTTCATCTTAAGCATCAGATATTTTTCTCAACTAAATAGTATGTGTATTGGCTTTGATTAAAATTGCTATATGATTAATTTTTGATAAAATGCTATGGGTTACTCATTTAGAAATTTGACTAACATTGGGCCGTCTGTAAATCATTTGAATGTAAGTTTGCATGAACCTTTTGGGTTAGGTTGTTGAACTGAATATTAAGTCAGAATAAAAATGTAAATAGTTCAACTCATTTGTTTATACTTTTATACAGAATATTTGTGCTGTGATTTCTTGAGGAAAGGTAAAGCTAAACTGTTTCCATGACAAATATGAAGCTATACAGCAAACCTGTACTTGGAAATTTTAAAACCTATACCTAAGTGTTTCCCTATCTGGTCCTTGGGAAGACACAGGCGGTCCATGTTTTTGCTCCCTCTGAGCTCCCTACCAGACAGCCCACATTTTTGCTCCCTTCCAGCTCCAGCAAAAACTTGAACTGTCTATGGATCCCTGAGGACCGGATTTGGAAGCACTGCTATAGGTAACTTCTTCGTCTGTATTTCAGGGGTACCTCATGGCTTAGCCCCAAAGCAAACAAGCATGACATCATGACCTTCTCCCATTTATTTACTTTGGAGGTATTTCTAGATGGAAAGTTATGTGATTTTAAGATTCTCTTGTGTCTGTCGCTGTCGCCCCCATGTTTCCCAGGGTGCACCTGGGTAGGCGGAGCTCTGCCATGTGCAGCCGGGCGGCGGGGAGGGGGGGTGCAATGGGGGTGGGCTGGGGTTCGTGGTTCCGATCTGGCAGCAGCCCTGCAACCCGAGTCCCTGGAAGGCAGCAGGCTGAATAATTAAAGGAACAAATGTGTTTGCCAAAAGGTGCAGGGTTCTCGTTCAGGTGCGGCTGCGTGTGGGTGGCTCCTGATGCGATGTTCTTGGATGTTTCTGCCTCAGCGTCGATGCTCCCGTTTATTTTCCATTTGACTTGGAATTACTTTTGGGGAAGTTTCTGGCAGTCCTATCCATCTGGGGGCTTTTCAGAAAATCTGTGTCGTGGTTATGTTTCGCAGCAGACACACACAGAGTCCTTCTTAGCTTGGGGAAGGATAAAATGGAGACAGCAACAGGGTCTCCCCATCTTCTGTGACCCTCTGCAGCACAAACACGCAAACAAATGCCGGGGAGGGCTCATCTCGAGGCTACACGGCCCAGCTTGCTGCCGATGGCATGATGTGAGCAGGCAGGTTTTGGCCACACTTTGACACAGATCTGAAAGTTGTTACGGGTCCTTCCAGAGAGGCGTGGAAAGCCTTCAGGAGCAGAAAGAGAAGCGACCATTTTTCCAGCACAGTTCTACGTCTAATTTGCAATGAGCCGTCTACTGACATGAACATATGACCCCGAAAAACTGATAACAAATGTGAAAACATCTGGTTCCATTGCTACAGATGCTTAAACATTTGTTTCAGCGTTTTGCTTCTGTGGTCATATTGCTAAGTCCTAATTATTGAACAGCAGGATTTATCATCTGGGCCATTAACCACTGTTGAAAGAGAGACTTGCCTAAATTATATCAGTCTGATAGACTGCAATTTATCTTTCCTTTTTTCAGCTAATGAACCAAGGGGCTTTTATATATTGCGAACATGCATGAGACAATAGTGGCGCTAATCGCTGTTACCTTGGTAATTGTTGTGCAATTCACGGTGCTCTATTCATGAGCGCTGCACCCCTCTTGTGGGGAGAAGCTGGGGAATTGGCCGCTGTTTGTGTTTTTTAACTTCTGGATGTTTGGAGGGATGCTGGGTCAGCAGCTCAGGAAGAGGTTGTGCTCTGACGCACGCATGCACGTACGCACACACACATGGGCGCACACACATGGACTCGCACACACACAGGCTCCAGTAGTTGATTGTCAGGGGGCTCTGGCTGAGGACTGCATCAGCAGGGCCCCTGGCTGCCAGGGAGACCAGGATTCCTGGGAAAACATGGCATGTACCAGAGATCCCAAGCCAGTGAGGACAGATATCTGAAGGGACAGGACAGCCACTGGTGACCATCTTTTTCCCCTCTGGAGTACAAATATTTGTAGCCATTGATTGTGGGTTTGTGTATGAATCCAATTTGCATTGCAAGGTTAATGTGTGGAGGGAAAAATTATATAAACACGTAAACACTGGGCATTTGCAGAAGACGTTGAACTGGTGGCCGACAACAGAGAAAGCAGGAAAAAGTGAAGCAATGGAGTTGAGAGAGTTCTGTGGTCGGAGGAGCTGCAATTCACATTTTATATTCTCAGCCTACAAATTAAATGAAAGCTCCAGACAGCAGTGACCCTGTCCTGGTAGCAGTGAGACAAACATGAGCGGCTCTGACTCTGTCCTGGTAGCGGTGAGGCAGACATAAGCTGCTTTGACTCTGTCCCGGTAGCGGTGAGGCAGACATGAGCGGCTCTGACTCTGTCCCGGTAGCGGTGAGGCAGACATGAGCGGCTCTGACTCTGGCAGCAATGGGGTTAATAAGGGGCATGTCTGTTACGACTCCGGGAGCATCACTGAGTGGTGCACGATCTGGGCGAATGCAGTCCGGAACCATCCACTGCAGTCAACAAAACCTTCAGGCAAGGGCTGCAATGGAGCCTTGCAAAAATTCTCGCGGGCCAGTCTTTGCGTTTTAATAAGCACCTGCGTCTCTGTTCGGTAACGTGCCGCAGTCGGCACCAAAAATGTACATTTTGTCCCAAATGTTGTAAGTCATATTCATTTGGTTACATAGGTATTGAGCCATTCATTTGTAGCTTTGAAATGAGCAGTTACCAAATCTTTAGCCATTGTTCCAGGATAAAGTGAGAATTCCTACTGTCTGCAGTGACGTGTTTATGCTGAAAAGAACGGGGAATATTCTGTGGTGTTTTTGTCTATGTAATTAGTAGGTTTCCTAGAGCAGCACTCGCTGGTGCCTCTGGCTAGGCCAACCCCTGCCTCCCAGCCCTCGTGCTGCCAGGCCCCTTTCATGGATTTCCTGCCCTCCGGTTGTCCTGCCGTCTGACTCCCGGGTCCACCCTATGAGCGGCAGTCTCACCTCGAACACATTGCCTTGGCACTTTCAGCCCTTCAAGCCAGAAAAGATGGTCTCTGTCACTGAGCGGGGGGAGGGAGGGGAGGGAGGGGAGGGAGGGGGGGTCCTGGCACAGAGACCCTGACAGAAGAAAGATCCTTGCTTCAGCAAAACACCAGTATAACTGTTTCCGACGGGTGTTGGGAGACATGCTGTGATGCGGATGTGGGTTGGGGGGCTGTGAGCCTGGACCTGGCCAGCTGATCCCTCACCCCCCCACCTTTGCTTAGCTGCTGCTCAGCTTGGAATGCAGCTTGACCACTATGAGCGTAACTCGTGAGTAGGGGTTACATTTTCAGGCTACGTTTTCTGTTCATTCTCTCAAATCGGGTGCTGCTTCTGGCCGTCACACTTACTCTGTTTTATTTGTGTCATTTCTATGTGTCAGTTATGGCACATTTTGCATAAACATCCGAGTGATTTGTAGAGTGACATTAAACAACTGTAGTATTTAACTCAGTGCTACTTACTTTTTGTGCCTTATTCTGCCAATTACAGCTCAAATGTTTTAAGCAATTTATAGATTATTTAAAAAAAAAATAAACTGTCACCAGCAGCTAAGCTCTCTCATGAAGGATCAGGCAACTGACAAGTGTTGGTTTCTAGTGAGACAAACCACAGTTAAAGGGCAGGATGGCATCGGTTTGAAGTTGAGACAAAAAGAGATGAAAATCCATGAACGGCTTTGCCTTCATCATTTTCTGCCTTGATCTCGCTGCCGTGTAGCAGGAGCCTCTCATGTCATCGGATCTGAAAATTTAAAGCATCGTGTCACACATCCCATTGGCTCCTAAACCTCCTCTCCCCAGTAAACCTGTGCAGATCATTGGGCACATGTTTGTTAATTAATTATTCTGAATCTCTTGACTTTTTTCAGGTGTATGAGGCTTGGAATTAGTTTCGCTGTCAATCAGCCTGTCATCGCACATTTATCCAGAGTGCGTTGGCCTCAAAGTCTAGAACAACTGACCAACTTCTCAAATATAGCCTTTCGAAGTTTTTTTTGTTGTTGTTGTTTTTCTGTTTTCTCTTTTCGTATAAATGCCCGTGGAAGTTCATCGTTAACTTATGATGTGAGCTTAAGGCATTTCAGTAACACTTAGCTGAAAGACCATAAACCGTTTCTCTGTACAGTCCCTGATAAATAAGCCCTTTTTTTCATTAGCTGCTACATTTCCTGGAATTTCCATGCACGTTCCTTGAGTAAGGCCATCACAGCAGGGGAACAGAGCTTGAACATCAGGGCCAAGTCCTCTGCTTTTTCTGAAGTATGTTTACCAGACAGGAACCATGTCTCTGTAGGATTGCATCAGGTCCTCTGTCTCTCTCAGGCAAAATGTATGGGCCACATGAAAACAAAGGAAGACAGTGGGGGTGTCATGGCACTATACACGACAGAAGCAGCTTTGATCTCCCCATGGACCAGGATTAGGGATCAGTTTGAAACCTGAAATCAGTGGATGTGTGTCTGCTTGCTCCTGTAGAGTAATCAGCATCTAAGGTAGACACAGCCAGGTTTTTGGGGTCTAGAGTGTCTTCTTCAAGGTGTGCAGTAGGAGGATAGAGAGTGTTGTTTGGAATGTGTTTGTTCATGCTGTCAGCAGAACTCGTATTCAGCATGGGAGCAGCTCTTCCATACGCCTTGGCTGAAGATGCCATGAAATGGCTCACTATCCGTCTGCCAGCTAAGGATTCTTCCTTACATTCCTTTGCCTTGTTGAGTGGGTGGCCAGAATCACTCCCATAAAGAAGTGCATGAAAAATGTATTTATACATAAGTATGCCTACACCCTCTTGTTAATTTAAATGGACAAGGAAATGAGTTTGCATCACAGAACCAGAATGAAGTTTCGTGGTTGGCCCGTAGGATGAGAAGTGTGCTGTTGGCTAAATGAATCACATGATGTGGGCGTGTGAGTGTTCATGCTGAGTAGACCAGAGTTTGGGGATACCCTTTGCATTGTGTTGCAGTATGCAGAGGGAAGAGTAAGTATGGGGGTCTTTGACATAAATGAGCATTGAGCATGCCACTGAGAAGGCTGAAGACCCAAATAAAACATAAAGCCTTCAGGAAGGAAGCCGTTTATGCAGTCACTAGTAGTCTTCATAATGTAATAATAATGATTATAATGATCATGATAATCTTTGACACCATCTCCTCATCGCCTTCTTCTTTGCAGTTCATCGTGATTGGTCTCTTCTTTTCTCCTTGGTCCTCCTTTCTACAGCCTGCTGTGTTTTTGCCACTATATGCTACTTCACTGTCTTTCCTTCATGCTGAGGTCCTGCTGCCTTTGGGATTATGGCTGACAACAGGTGTTTTTCTGCCACCCCCCCACAATAGAGCGCAGCCGCCGCCCCCAGCCCGGTGCTCGGGAACATCGCCCCGGGAGACGGCATGCCGGTGGGACCCGTTCCTCCAGGATTCTTCCAGGTACGGAGAGCTCCTTCCGGGACACCGCGGGCCCGAAAGTCCGCACGTACATGCCGGCTCACATATCCATGGGGCAGTGAGCAGTTCAGCTACACAGAAAAGGTTGCTGGTTCAAGTCCCAGGGCGATCTTTGAGCAAGGTGCTTAACCCGATTTCCTTCTATAAAATGTCCAGCTTTAGAATTGGATACAGCATGATATTGGCTGTATTCTGCTGAGCACAAATAATTCATAGTAATAAAGAAATAATAATACAGGGAGCTGCATATGAAAAGCAATCCTTGTGTACATGCTGTGGTTTGAAAAACAATGCATGCTGACGTGGACGTATTGCTGTTATCAGCATTACTGATATCATGCTTGAGACACATTGTTATTATTACAGCACTTGCTACTTGCCCTGCCTCGTGGAGAAACTGTTTGAATTGCTACAGGTGCTGAGAGTTAAAGTGGGAGGCGGCTGGTAAATTTCCTGTTTTGAGGGGCACTAATCCAGTCTGGGGATGGTAATTGATTGTTCAGGGCTGGGAGGAGTGTCGGCACCTTTCTTAGGTCATGTAATTGTATCTGGGCCTAATATGGGTGGAACTTCCTGTTGATTGACCTGCCAGTAGGTTGAGTCCGGATTTGGTTACATCTTTACCCCTACGAGGATTAGTGAAATGTTTTTTCTTCTCTTTTTTGCAGTCCTTTGAACTTTCTAAGTGGGATTTTAGGCCTTAATATTTATGCAAGCAATGATTTATTTTAATCCCGGGGGTGTTATGAAAGTAGAGCATATTTTATGGAGCCATTACACTGACGTTTAAGTCTGGGTGTTCAGGTGAATCTCCATTTCCCTGGCTGTAGATTCCTGCCTTTTCACGCTGAGTGACGTAGTCAGCCTGGATGAAGTGAAGGGAATATTAAGGATCCACAGAGCAGCATTTTGTTGGGATAAAATATTAACAGGAAGCACTCTGTTTCTGCAGTGGCGTTACAGCTGCACTGCATTTCCGGTGATCGCTGCTTAATGGCCATGAAATATGAATGATGTCTGAGACCCGCAGCAGTCACACTTTCCTCTGTGAGGTCAAAGCTCTTTCCTGGCCCGTGGTGGAGGCAGTATCATCTATCATCTTCTTCTATAAGTATTTTTGCCAATAGACACCAAAGAACTGAGAATAGTCGTCATCCATCCATCCATCCATCCATCCACCATAAACACTTACTCTGTGCTGTGCCTTGGTGAGACTGAGCATACGTGTGTGTTTTTCTGGTCCAAAAGCATTCATTTAAGACAGCACGCCAACCCGCCCTTAGTCTATAACTGTGTGTGAGAGTGTCCTTCAGTGGGCACACTTTCTAAGAAGTTCTTTACACCTTAGAATTCCTAGGCTCCAGATCACCAAGTGCCTAGTGAAACTGGATAGACATAGTAGAAAATTTCTTTAAAAAGTCTGTTAAGTGTATCATTTTAGATGTCCTGTCTGCTGCCTTGATCCAGATTTAGCATGAAGCGCCCATTAGACTGAAGCGACTGTCGATGCTGCTTCCAGACCTCCCGCACTGTGCTACAGCACTGCACACAGCATGTGATCAATGGCTCAAGCCAGTAGGAGAAGCTAGTGACTAGATCAGTGGGTAGCGGTCATCCCCGGACTTTGCTGGGGGAACAAAGCCCAGCCTGTCCTGAACCAGGAACTACAAGCACCGTGTATCCTTCTCATTTGAATAAAACAACAGGCGAGTCCAGCTTTGGGGATGGATCAGGAGGAAATAAAAGGGAGAAGCAGCAGCCACCTGCCAGACAGCAGCGTGCAGCACTGCATGGGCTCCCAGCATGCTCTCTGCTCTCACAGCCCTGTCACTGAGACGTCACTGATCACATCGCTGTGTGCTGGAATTCACTGGCTTAAAGGCAAAATGATGTGACTGCATGCCAGCCACATGTCGCCGGCTTTGTTCCGCAGCGCGGAAAGCTACTGGAGATGTCTTAAAGTGCTCTTCTGGAGAGCAAATCACTGAAGTAGGAAGATCACAGGATTCCTCTGTTTCTGTATGTGGATGTGGGACAGGAGATAAAGATGCAGGATGTTACACATGTGGGCGGTCCATGTTATGTCTCGCACAAGGGGCAGCCGGGGTTTCGCCTGTCCGAAGATCTCTCTGCACACCCCTGAGCTGAGGGCTCGTATCTGTCCTTGGTTACACACAAGGTTACGGGCAAGGCGATGTGGCACAGGACCCAGGTGAAATAAACCAAAGCATGCAGGCTAGAAATGATTGGCCAGCCGAAACATTAAAGTGGCTGATCCGCCGGCCAGTCCAGCCTATGTTTACTCTGCTGGTTTACTCTCCTCACAGAAATGTGAGGTGTGTGTGTGTGTGTGGCCCAGGAATACCTTACCTTGTGGGGACCAAATGTCCCCACAACGTGATGAATATCCGTTTTTTTTTTTACCTTATGGGGAATGGGAAAACTCTATTTTATAAAAATCCATGACTACACTGAAAAAACTAAAAATGCAAAAACTGTTGTATTTTGTTTGGTTACTTATGGTTATGGTTAGGGCTGGGTAGGGGTTAAGGTTGTCATAGTTAGCATTAGCATTTTTCCCATAGAAAGGAATGAGCGGCCCCCAAAAAGGTATGATTACACGACTGTGTGTGTGTGCATGTGTGTGTATGCGCGTGTGTTTTATAGGTGTTCTTTTTTTTTCCCAAGATCCTTCCCAAGTTCATACCAAATTCACCTGGGAGAGACTTGTTACCCCCCCCGACACACACACACCCATAATTCCCTGCAGCAGCTGGGAGCCCCTCGCCGCCTTGTTCCTTGCTTCTTCGTTAGCCCGGCGTAACAGCCGCAGAGATGTAATGGAGTCTCGTGTCTCTAGGGTGGACACAGGACCTTGAATTTCAAGAGGTTATGTGTGAAATAGTTTGGTCTCGTGCTTTGGTAACAAGCTGCTCACTTTGTAATGTGTGTCTCATGTGAGTCCTAGGCTGGGTCATGCATGCGCTGTCGTTTGGAGAATCAGGGAATTAGCAGCTGCAGCTAACCAGGTCACCTGTCCGTCCCGGAGCGTCATGTCAGGTTCTCTCTTACTGCTTTCTTTTTGAAAAGAGGCTTGTGTTGAGTTTTTAAGCTTCAGGATGATGGTAAGGGATGTTGTGCTTCTCCCACATGTCTTCAATTATATGAATGCGATGACCTTGGAGAAGAGAACAAAGTGCACCCAGCATGTAAACCTCCCAGGGCAATATGGACCCCTGACCATTAGCATCTCAGTTTCCCTTCTGACAGAGGAAGAAAAAGAGGGGCCTGATGGCGATAAGTTCCTGTAACTCTGCCTGGTGTTTCTCCCCTTTTGAGCTGTCTCGTGTACCTCTGTCCAGTGGCTTAAGTCGGCAGCCAGTGCATGGCGTTCCTCGTCTGTCTACCAGCACACTGCTGGCTGCCTCAGGCGGGGCTCCCTCATGCTTCACTGCTCAGGTGCTGCTGCCTCTGAGACCTTCATCTGCAGGACTTTGGGTGCCTTCTTTAGTCATTACTGTCCAGGTCCAACATTGGGCTCACTCACGGGGAGGTAATCGGGGATAACCAGGATCTCCACTGCTCCTCTAAGACTCTGACGAAAAACTGACTTTCTTTGAGCAACGGTCGAGTTTTTTAACGTTTCGCAAACCAAATGCTAACTGATAACAACTGGGAGCCCCTTTCCACTAATGCATTATCACATAACTAAGGAATAGCCAGGCTGGGTGGGGGGGTGGGGGGGTTACCCATGCATATTTTTTGCGTGGCGGCGATTTATACTGACATTTTATCGACGTACAGCTTCTGCAGACCCCCTGGGGGGGTCACAGACCACAGGCTTGGCTAAGGGATCGTCTCCGAACAAAGTTAGCAAAATAAGTGTAACAGTGCCCTCTATTGGCGTGGCTTGCACTGAGGTCCCTCGCTGTTTACATCCAGTTTTAACAGCCTTAGGAGCTGATGTTGATTAAAATAAGACTCCAGTTACCTTTCTGTGTATTAACTGCTTCATGCGCTTTAGCCAGACTTTGTCCATTTGTTTATCTTGACCTGGTTTTAAGATCCTCATCGGAAGCTAGGAAACACAATTTAGTTGGCATTCCTTTATAATACAGTTATGTCTTCATATGGTGTACTGCTGTAGGTGTTATAATAAAAAAGCAGCAGGGTAGTCAACAAAATAACAAACTTCTTATTCAAGATTACAGGATATACTGAACTGGCTAACATCTTGATGCATATGGACAGGTTTTTTGCATAACCTGTAAATGCCAAAACTCCAGCCTCACTCAAGCTCTCTATCTTAGTGTTAAAGTAAATGGATTTGCACGTACTGCTGTGATTTTGTTCCGCTGATTGCATGATATCAGGCAAATCAATTTCCTGTATCCATCTCACACGGCGCCATTTTTAAAGCTCCTGTGTATATTTTATGATGTCCACTTCTGGGTTTAGGGTTTCCATGGCCTTGTTGTGACATTAAATCCAAGATTTTGAAATTCATTGATTGAGTTTGTAATTGAAGCAATTCCTAGTTGTTTCTCTCTCTCTTTCTGTCTCATCTCGTCAATAATTTTTTTCTTGTTTCACGGGCTTATATGACTAACATCATGCATGTACTTAGGCTAAGCAATTTGCATATTTTTTGGTCAAAAACAAATTTTAATTCATATCCAGATTACCATATTAATAGACTATCACTGTTGATCAGTTGTACTTTAGGCTTTCTGTTTAATTGGTCGTTGTCAGTCATCAGTCCTACGGGCGAGGAGAGGGAACTGGTCTGAGCCTTAAAACATGAAACGATATCCTCAGAATAAACAAATGGTCTTGGTGTGGCGAGTGACTTCATGTGGCCTGCAAGAGTGTCTTAAATTGCACAGGAAAATTATTAATGGTGGTTATCCATCTAAACCTGAATGTGTTGATTGACGTGCAAGGAGATCATGTCATAAGTTAGTCAGAATCTTCTAGAATATAGAAAATGGATAAATATACAGGTTGGATGGATGGATGGATATACTATTACTAGTATTTACTTAACTCCATTTAAATGCCCATTAAAGACTGTCTACATCCAGAGACCAATTATTAAAACAATAATTTTTTTCCTTCTTAGAAGGTTAAAGTATTATGTCCAGCCAGTTTGTGAAGGTTTGGATTTGATATTGTCCTGCCTGATTCTGAAATTGAAAACTCAGATTCAGGCATAGCAGATTTAATAAACTGAAGAAGCCATAAAGTATTTTTACTGATATAAGACAGTGTGGGTGCAGAGGCTAAGTGTAAACCATTTTTACATGAGCTTCATGGCTTTAATCAACACCAGTGTTTCCCAATCCGTTCCTCGGGGACCTACAGTCGGTCCATGTTTTTGCTCCCTCCGAGCTCCCTACCAGACAGTCCACATTTTTGCTTCCTGTCTGTGGGTCCCCGAGGACCGGATTGGGAAACACTGATCTACAGAATAAAATGAAGCACATTCAGTTATGTTTAAGAGCTGCATATGTGGCGGAGAGTGACTGAATATCACCTAGGAAGGGATGCGAAAGGGTCTGTTAGTGCTGTGATGTCTAGCAGACTGAGCCATTTTGTTGCTTATTTATTCTTTTATTCTCAATTTCCTAATGTTTTTCTCTTTAGTATTCATGCTGTGTCAGTCATCACTGGTTACTTTTGTAATTGTATGTTTCCGAATAGTGGTATATACATTCCTATGTCAGTAAATGTAGCACTGATGTGAAATGTCTCTGCACTGTTGTGTCAGGCTGATCTGAGCTTTGTGAGCTTCTGCTCAGTGCCGTATTCTGTCCTTCTCTTGTTCCACACAGCATTTCCGTCTACTGAAGACTCAGCCCCCCCCCCCTTGGTGTGTGCATGTGTGCCAGTGTGTCTGCGTGCTGCCAGTGGTCTATTTTAGGCCGGTCGACTATTTGGAAGCTCGGAGACAGGAAGTTTCCAGAGGGAGAGGGAGGCAGCATGAGGTCTGGGGGAAGGAGGGCAATGTGCTGATGTCGGTAGCGATAGGTGTACGCACACACACACACACACACACACACACACACACCCAAACACACACAGGCATAACAGGCCTCCAGGCACATGACATAAACATGACACACTCTTGAACAGTCAGGCGCTCTTTGTGTGTACAGTTTTTTTCTAACATGGCAGCATGCAAATTCAAGAACCAAGAAACATGACATTCACAATAATGAATCAGCAGGATAAGACGAGTAGAATCCACATATGGAATGTTTTCAGCATTGAAATTTCTGCTATGGATTCAGCGTTAACATTTTGCGCATGGCGCAAAAAATATATATGTACACCACAAAAGCAATATGCCCTAAATTACTAGCAGTAATATTTAAAAAAAATAGCCCCAGTGGATTTCTTCCTCAAATATGCAAATGCCTTGTGCAAAGGGTTATGGGCACATTGGGCCTGTTAGATGCTGAAGTTGACAATGCAGTGTTTGTCATTTTTTTTCCTTTGTTTGATCTGTATGTGTATTTTTGTATAGTCCAGTCATTTAAAACCTGATTTGAATAAATTTGAACGCAAACCCTACTTTGCATAACGAATGTTCAGTGTCAGAGATGGGAAACAGTATGATTTCACTGACTTAGTAAAATTACAGTAATGTAATGGGTTTTACGCTTTAATGAGGTCTGTTTGGGTGCAGTTTGCACTTTTGATTAATGTTTGATTGTTTAATTAATCTGTTTGATTTAATTAAACAATTTGAATTATTAATAGTCTAGGGCAGCTTCATTCCCTTGAATTTTGTGTGACTCTTTTTTAACGAGATGGATATGCTTGTTTTTCTTCATCTTGAATACAGACTTTAACGTTTTTCACTCAACAGAACTGCATTTTGTGATTAATGACTTGCTGCTGGAATGTCGTTTTATATGGCTCTTCGTTAAAAAAAATGCAAACACAAGTGCAGGTGATGGAATGCCTGTCAAGTTTGAGTCTTTAGTGTGGAAACAAAGATTCGTGTTGCAGACATTTGCTGGAACTTCTGCTTCTTTGTCTTGAAGCTAGAGAAGCACAGTTGGTCCCTTAGAACGACTCACTTCTGTTAGATTCCTGCACAGCTTCCTGGGCCCTTCATTCTCTTAAAGACTCTTATTTTGGAGACTTCTAAGGACTCACTCCTGCGTGTTGTGGTTCTTGGTGAATGGTCACCCGGTGTCCTGATGGATTCTCCAACCTGGATGGGATTATGCACCAGGGCCTTGTGAAACACTCGAGTGCCCACTGCAGCCTGGAAAGTACCAGATCTGCAGTGAAGACAACTGTCTCATCTGCTACCCAGTTAATCAGTCGCTCAGTTGCAGGAGGAAGTGAAAGCACGGCATTAAAGTGCGTGAGTGGGACGCCTGTGGACTTTCTGACATTGGCTGTTAAACTGAAATGCCTGAAAAACAAATGATACTCCAACAAGAAAGCCCTGGATGGGAGGGGATTATTTCACACTGAAATACTGTTTAATACCTCTACTTACATCTCAGCCATATTCTTGAGGAAGCCAGGGGAGAACTTGAGAGAGCTCATGATGCCTTTCTACTTGGCATGGCACCATTTTTTTTGTTCCCCTCCAATCAGATGTGTGAAATGGGAGAGTGGGCATGCTCACATGTCTGTCAGCCACACCCCCAGGCCTTGCCCTGATGTCACAGCTGGCACATGTTCCCCCAGCCAGTCCCCATTCATTCTGGGCTTCAGCGAGACATTTGGCCATGTGTGTGAAAGCACAGATACACTCCTGAACACACGTGTACACAAATACGCACAAAGATATGATTAAACATCTGCCATGGCAGCCTGGGCCCTCTTGTTTATTCCTGATAGGCTGTGGGAAGCCGGAGGGGCTGGTTCGTTATCTGGATGGCTTCTCGTGGCCTTTTCACTTGGAAGTACAGCTCTCTACTTTAAGTGATGGAGACTCCATGACTGAAAGGGAAGAAGGACCTGTTTTCAGCATTGTGTGTCACTGGTTTCTCTTACAAAGGAAGTCCTCCCTTCTAAATCAAAGCCACAGCAAGCAGGGCAGCGTCTCTTGTATGAGGACCTGTGATCCCTGTCTAAATCATTAAAGTTTGCCCTGGAAAGAGTTCCTCAGGGGTTGCAAAAAAAAGTCAACTGTCAGGTTCTCTCTTTTGTTTGAAAGTCTATGGCTCTCCATTTGACGTGAGGGTGGAAGAAGCAGAAGCATCCATGATCCTTCAGTGCACCTGAAAGACAATCCTTTGGACGAATTCGAGTAGCCGGTGATAAACTACAGGTCCACCTCTGTGTTTGTGTTGCACGGGTTGTCCTTTAATTAGGAGCTTTATGTTTCTTCTAGGTTGTGAAGGCAGCAGAGTAGTAGAATAATTGGCCGGTGGCACTCAGTCATTTAGCTCTCTAGTTCCCACTCAGCATCCGTTCACCTTTTGATCCCACAGAGAGGAAATTCGTCTATAATGGCTGAAGATTTCGTAATAACTCCTGAATAAAGTGCTCCATTCACCAGATCTGATCCTAATCATCCTTTCAAAGCCTGCACTTTCGTGCAAGAAATCAATATGAGAGATATTTGCAGGGAAATAAGTGGCTGCTGAGGGTGACAACACAGACAGTGAGCGGAGAGATCAGCCATTTTAACCGGGGGGATAATTGGCCTCCTGTCTCCCCGGGGAGCAGATCTGGATCCCAGAGGCTTAGCGGCTTCCACGCGAGGCCAGCCCATCGGGGTCCCCCAGCACCTGCCGGCATGTGTAACGTCTGGGTCTCCTTTTCTCTCCATAGGGCCCCCCCGGTCCACAGCCATCACCCCACGCACCGCCTCCACCTCACAACCCCAGCAACCCCATGATGGGCCCCCACGCGCAGGTAAAGCGGGACCCAGAGAGTCCAGCATCTAGGGACCCCCTGCCCTGGAGACCGGGGGGGGGGGGGGGGGGGGGGGGGGGGGGGGGGGGGGGGGGGGGGGGGGGGGGGGGGGGGGGGGGGGGG
>JAODKC010000117.1:27863493-27883909 GCA_026777985.1 Mormyrops attenuatus | reverse complement strand
TGTCCACAGATCTTCGTCGGGTGGCTTATCACTACTGCGGCATTTCTCACCCTGCCATAAACAGCTACCAGCTTCGATTATTTTATAGTTTCGTGGCTTAGCTTACAATTTCAGTGATAGCGACTTAGTTTCCACACCTTGATGAAATTACTACCGAAAGGTATAACCATAGTCCTTCTAAAACTTGAACTGGCAATCTTTAGGTTTTTCCTATGAAAAATAAGTCAATAAAATAATGCACAGTGACTTACTCTTGGTACGTCGCTGCCAGCACGGTTCCCTGACCACATACCCAGGCTGCCTGCTCCTCGTTGCACTTAGCATAGCATAGAATCAGTTATACAGGCAAAGTGCTGCAGCTCGTAGATTTCCCACTGTATGTAGCGGCACAGTTGGCCTGCGCTTACATAATGTGTCATGATAACGCAGTGTGAGAATAACTGACATGTTGTGTTTTTGCTGGAAAGTAAAGAAGGTGCTGTCTCTGGGATACTGCAAATCTTGTGAGGAAGCAGAAGTCAGGCTAGGCGTGAAGATGGAGACGTGCTGTTTTTGAAAAGAAAAAAAACGAGGCCCGATTAGGTGAAGTAGAGTGTGCTGGTGAGCTTTGAGCATATCTGTGAGACAGTGCTCTGATTGTGGACGGTTCTTGCTCATGGGTCATGTTAGTAGCTGACCGTCACTCATATTGATATCTAATATCTAGCTGAGAAATGCTAAGCTGCTATTGTGCAGCAGTTTTTTTAGGTTTATTTGCTTTTTTTAAAGCAAGGACACTCTTTTCTTCACTTGTTCTGGATATGTGCTCTTCCACTTACAATACCAACTGGTTTCCTGGAACGATGCACCATAATAAACCAGGTGGAGAATATGTGTGCCTTCATTCTTGTCTTTATAACTGTTTCTACATGTGGACAATGACTTGTGAGCCTAGAAATAAGAGGGGTTGTGTCTGGGTGGGACTTTGTTTCAAGGTCAATCCATGCATTTACTTTAATGTTGTGTATATTTAGGGGCTAGTTGTAGCAAAATGCTGCTGATACAGGGATAGTTCTTGTGGTGCCTTTCCAAGACCTCATCTGTTTCTCCCACTTCAGTCATACCATCATCTTCAGCAACCTTAAAATACTCACACGTTTCAGGTTTACAGCACGGCGGCCTGTGGCTACACTGCAGTGTGCTCTGTTTTGCTCTAATTGTAAGAGAGTGCAATTCCTAGGTGTCGTGTTCTGTGGCACTGAGGGATTCTTTATGCACTCAGTGGCTGCGCTGCTCTAAAAGGGAAATTGCAAAAAAGCAGCCTGTGTGGTTTGGGGTTTTGCATTGTGGTCATACTTGTGGTGAATGACTGCTTCTTCTCAGCATCTGCGTCAGTGCGCCAGCAAGCCTTCTACGCAACGCTGACTTTCTCTCCCTGTTCTTTTGCTGTGTTTAAGAAAAAAAAAAATCCCCATTCAGCTGAGGATGCAAGAATCTCTCAGGTTGCGCTGGACTTTTGTGTTCACTGGGTATTGATTCCAAGGCCTCGAATCGCCCAGCATCCAACAACAGCGGCGTTTGCTGGTTCTGTAAAACGATTGAGCAAAATTAATGTGAAATTTGGCAAACTGATCCGGTGTTAAAAATGTGTCCGCACTGAAAGTTTAATCGATGTGCAAAACATTTCCAGATTGCATCAATTTTTCAAATGTGGAAAAACCGCGCGGTTAATAAACACGGTACAGTGAATGATGTCTCAAAACAGTCAAAGTGGGTTTTCATTTCTTAACTGCCTGAAAGTTTGTTTCTTTTCCTGGTTGCAATATAGTGATCGTCGGTTTTGATTTCCTTTTTCCTTTTTTAGTGGATAATGTCCATAGGAGCGGAGCCCACTTCCATTGTCCTCATTGACTTATCCATATTTTAATGTAGTTATTTATGTGTTGTTTTGTCTCAACAGCCATTTATGTCACCTCGTTACCCTGGCGGCCCAAGACCTCCCCTCAGAATACCCAATCAGGTATGGGCTCTTCTCTGTGCCCCGGGTCCTGCTGGGAAATGAAGTTTCCTATGGCCAGGAAGCTTTGGGCTGACAATTTTATGTATATAATTTCATCTCTTGACAGGTAACTGTTTAGAATTCCATTAAAATCTGGAATACCAACACACCAGAGTAAGATTGCTGTTTATTGAATGGAATCTATTTAAAATATAAAACTTAGTTGTTTTAATATAAAGTTAATATAAATGCAAATTGCACCCAAATCTCATTTTTTTACGACTTTGGGTTGTGCATTCATGAAAATCAAGTCTTGGTCTCTGGTTTATTTCTGTTTCACGTGTTTTTTTTTTACGAATGTGAAAGTTGAATGAAATGTCAGCTGTGCCTGTGATGGTTTCTGTATAATTAATTCTGTTGGGATTTGTTTAGGGGTAGCCCTGCGATTGGCTGGGCTAGCCTCACACCTTCCGGCTCGGGTTTGCGTGCGCACCCCATGTGTGGCTTTCCTCTGGGAACTCTGCTTTCCTGTCACGGTGCAGAGACGTTCAGTTAGCTTAATGGAGGTCTCCTGCTTTTCCTGCAGGGTATGCCTGTGTGTGTCTGTGTGCCCTGTGTCCACTGCTGCTCCTTCCAGTCATTCCCGTACATAATGCCCTGTGCCTCGGGCTCAGTGTGACTCTGTGCTGAATAAGTAGCTTGCCGGATGGATGGATTGATGAATAGATGCAGGCATGGATGGATGAATTTGCTTCAGAAAATGTTTAATCTTTATTATTATCTGTGCTATGATCTGTAAACATGAATCGAACAGTGTGATTACGGGTTTTTCCTCCTTAGTGCAAAGCAGGTCACCTTCTCAGCGTGCCTCAGTTCTCAGGGACTGTGTACTGTAATATAATGCATAGATGTAAGTAAACAGCATTTCCTCTGTGCAGGGTATGGGGGGAGTTCCAGGGAACCAGGCCTTACTGCCCAGTGGAATGGACCCTACAAGACAGCAAGGTCAGTAGCAGGCAGCTCAAAGCCTTCTCTGTTTTCACTAAATGTCCATTTACTGGGGTGCAGGCACGGCTCATATTACTGTTTCATGTATTACTTTCTCTCCTATTGCAATAAGGATTACAATTAAAGGATTTGTATACTGGAATATGTGGAAAAATGTGTTTTTAGGCAATATTTTTAATTCTACGCTGGTGTGGATCTTAAGGGTTGTTTGAATGTCATTTCATAGTGTTTGTTATCTTTCAAGTTTTTTGATGTCCTGTCATCATTTTTGTTATCTTTCAGGTCATCCAAATATGGGTGGAGCTATGCAGCGAATGACCCCCCCCAGGGGCATGGTTCCTCTCGGCCCTCAGGTACTATACCAACCAGTTATTAATTCTGTCAGAAATACTCCCAATTGCCTCTTTTTGGAATATATGTGTCAACTGGGACCCTTTTTGATTTTGCACCAGTCTTTGAGTTTGCCTCAATCATGCTTACTGTTTCAGAGCTACGGAGGAGGAATGAGACCACCCCTCAATGCTTTGGGGGGCCCAGGAATGCCTGGAATGAACATGTAAGTGCCCCCCCACCTCAGACCCTCCAATTATTTAATTTAAAATATGAAAAATTACCTTTCAGAACTAGAGCCATTTGGAAATAGTGACTTTTATTGACATATGTCTTGTGTGCTAGGATGCCTGTGTTCTATTTGACAAAACACCAAGCAGAAAATGCAGCCTGAAGGGATGCTGCTGTTGTAATAAATGTCTTCATTTCTCATAGATGATGGAAGGGTAGTGAGCAGGGACATGGTGCACTCCAGTAGTACTTACGAGGAAGTTACTGAACTGCCTAAATTTGATGAATTAAAGAACCAGGCATAAGCTGGCTGTTAATGATGTCCATATTTTTTACTTTTAGAAGTTCAGATTTTATTTGTCTTGTACCTATTCCAAAATGTTCCTTACTACATGTTGCCAATTATTACAGTACAAACTTAGGTAAAGTACAATGTGGCAACTTCTGTCCCAGTGAACACCTTTGTTCCAAGATCTGCATCATGCTGTGTAAATTAAATATCCAATTTGACTGTCAGTTGTTGTGAGTTGCGCTTCATGAGGAGCTACCTTTGAGTTTTTAGTTGTTCTTGTGAGCATTTAGATGAGTGTAAACTCATATGAACCATCCTGATAGCATAGTTATTTATTTATTTGTTTTGTTTTTGTGAAAGAGCATTTTGATGGAGCATTTCAGTGGTGAAAGTAAATTACGTGTTAATGTATTTCCATTGAGCTAAATCCTCAGAAGCAAGTCTGTCTTATACACTCATCCGTTTGCACGCAGGCAGAAAAATGTCATTTCCTCATTCTGTTATTCTCCCCTGCAAGTCACTACTGTGACTCTGTTAATTGAGGAAGAGACGAGCATTCGTGGCACATACAAACTGACACAAACGTCACTAAGATGGCAGATCTGAGCACGTCTGTGTCACTTGAAAGCTGGCGGCCAAGCAACACAAAGTGGTGAATCAGCGTGATGCCATTCATTATGTCTTTTCATTCAGCCTATCAGAGTCTTTGTCTTCCTGACACAGAATGTCTGCAAAGGGGGAGGCTAAAAGCCTAAGACTGAAACACAACACCCTTTGCAGATGTTAAACTAACAACCATCTGTGTTCCTTAGGGGTCCCGGGGGCAGGCCCTGGCCAAATCCCCCTAGCAACAACTCTGTAAGTACCTCCTACAACTATACTGTGTTATATTTATATATGTGTCTCTCTCCCTTTTTTATTTCTAATAAGAATTAATGCTCTTTTTCACTTTTAATGATTGTGTTTAACCTGCACAGCACGCAAGTTATTTCTCTCGTATGAAGAGTTGTATGTGTTTCATCAATTCTGTTTATTTTATAATTATTCTTCATTACTTTTCTGCCCCTGTAGTAATTTACTCCAGACAGGATTTTCTGAAATGTAATAAATCTTCCCTGTGATTCATTTACTGAGTCTCTATCATACATTGTGTCCCTGTCCGGCCTTCAAAGGGGAAGCTTTTTTTCCTGCAACCTTCTGTAAATTTTATGTAAAACCACACCACAGGGGGGCGCCACACTTTTGTTTATGCACTGCTTGATTGCCTGAGCTTTTACAATAACAAATTATTCAATAAAAATAAAGGCTT
This sequence comes from Mormyrops attenuatus, assembly GCA_026777985.1. Lineage (NCBI taxonomy): Eukaryota > Metazoa > Chordata > Actinopteri > Osteoglossiformes > Mormyridae > Mormyrops > Mormyrops attenuatus. The sequence continues at coordinate 27,878,761 of JAODKC010000117.1, read as the reverse complement.
GGTTGTCAGTAATGGAGGGAGACATATCCACACTAACTGGTATTATTTTCTTATGTTTTTTTTTTAAAGAAATGCTTGCAAGATCTTAGACCTTCTCCCCTCATGTCAGCTTTCTAAAGTTTTGTGATTAGGAAGCCATTCTTTACTGAAAATTGGTAATAAGTGTTTTTTATTATATTTCAACCCGTCAGCCAGTCCCTCTCTGTACCTGCATGTAAGAGTGTGTGTGTGATAATTTGGTGTTCTCTTCTTTAGATCCCCCCCTACACCTCAGCATCTCCAGGAAGTTATGCGGTACGTGATATTCATTTACAGTGGCTTGTACCAGTTATGGGCTCCGGGGGGGTTGTGTCCAGTTTATCCTGTAACTTCCAGGGCACCAGAGCTCCTGTTGAGCGTAGGCTAGCATAGCGTTCAAGATGGCTGCATTTAATGTTCACGCAGCCGAACGGGCCCCAGGCACATCATAAAATGTAATATAAGAAAGAGCAAATGAAATTGTGCATCATAAACAGAAAATAAAGAGGTCATGAAGGGAAGCAGACTGCAGCCATATTGTAGATTTGGTTCATTAATGTGGTGATTGCAGCTTAAAACGATATGAGGGTCATGATTTTAGCAGACTGACTCGGTTATTAAGGAGCCGTATCATTAAGAGAATGCGCCATCCGTGAGAGCCATGTGCTTCCTTATTGTGTTGCCATGGTGACATGGAGGCTATTTAACACACATGAGTAAAGCAGCTGTGCAGTTATTGCGGGCATGAGGCTGTGCCATCAGCAGTCCATTGGCCCGACTTCTCCTGCGCATCAATTAGAGGTGCAAGTACAGTGGTGTAGCGTTATTTACTGAAACTGCTCTGCTGTGAGGCTTGCCCGGGAAGTCACAGTCGAGTCAGCAGGATGGTTTCTAATTCGATTTGGGATTCTGGGAGATGTAGCATGCTCTCTCGACATTGTGAGAAGATAGAAGCTAGTGGACTACAGCATTAGGCCGGAGACTTATGGATGTGGATGCAAATTCACTTTAGCCCAGTCACAAGTGAATATTTGAATCCCCAGAATGGTTACAGTCAGAACACATAAGCAGTGGCACAATCATCACAATCAGCGCATTGGAAGCTATACTGTCATTTGAACCAAGCCAGAAAGATGGTTACTCAGAAAATAATATTGGCCGAAAGGCTCTCTGTGTATGTTAAGACTGTGTCGGCCTGGCGCACTCAGTGCTCTAAGTGTAAATGCTGCTTGTGTTTCCTCCCACCAGGGTCCACCCGGAGGAGGCGGCCCACCTGGAACTCCCATAATGCCCAGCCCAGCAGGTACACCTCAGAATATGGCCCTGCAGTGTACGTGTGTGTGTTTGTGAGTGTGCTTGTACGCATGCATTGTGGAGAAGGGGACAGGTCTGTGAGACGCCCTCCATCCCGCTAGCAGGTGTGTCATTCAGCTGTTGTGCCTCCAGAGAGTCTTTGTGATAATAATGGTGGTAATGTCTGCATTACAATGGTTCTGTCTGTTCATGCTGTTACATCAACTGCAGAATACCATGCTTTTGCAAATGGAACAGTCACTCCTTGGTAAACATTAATGCTGATAAGCACCATTCATGCATTTAGCTCTTATTCATGTCTGCTTCTCTTTCAGACTCTACAAACTCTGGTGAAAACATGTACACTATGATCAATGCAGTACCACCAGGATCAAACCGGTCAAACGTAAGAAGAGTTATCATCTCAAAATACATACAATATACTGTAATGAGAAGTTTCTGGAAAGAATTATAAAATTAACATATAAAATTAACATCGGTATATACATTATTGTGTTCCTTGATATTTTGTTTCCAAATTTTGTTGAAAATCTGATAGTGTTTCACTGTTATATTTCCTATTCTGTGTGGAAAGGTGGTCAACACAATGAGATGTGTTGGGACTGGAGTTTCAGTGCTATGCAATGGCCTTTTGGTCACTAAAATCTGAAGCAGAGATGCCTAATGTCACTTGCCCATAATGTGACAGTAGTATAACCTTCTGGAGATCAATTAAAGTTCTCCATTACTAGGGGGCAGAGGGATAATCCATTAGAGAGGCAGCAGCCTTTTCTTCAGGAACAGTGGGTACTGAGGTGCAGTGCAGTGGCCGCCTCTGAGGAAATGTGCCAAATGTTCATGGCAAATGTAATAATTATGTAATAGTGGGATGGACTGAGTTAAGTTGTTAGTTGACAACTTCGATAGTGACGGTGGAATGTTTCTTGATTGACGATGATCTCTTTTAAAGAAGCAGATTGGCTACCAGCTGGGAAGAAGGATTTGAATTCCATATTTGGGTGCTATCCCTGCTTTCCCAGCATGCCCAGCTTCTTGTCTTGTCTGTGTTCCCCAGTTCCCAATGGGCCCCGGAGCAGACGGACCTATGGGGGGCATGGCCGGGATGGAGCCACACCACATGAATGGGTCACTAGGTAAATACAGGCATTATTTTTCAGCCTTAGGGTCTTAGGATAATGCCCAGCTACTGTAAGTCCATAACTATTTAAAATTGTGTGTTTATTTATTGAGGCTGTTTTTATGTTCTGGGTTGGTTGGTCATGGTTCTATATATTTGTAAGTATGGCACACTGTATGGATGGGCTGTTATCAGCTACTAAAAATGTGCTTTCAGTTTGGTCTTCAAGAGGTGTCTTGCATACTTTATTTGTGGCATATGTCCATGTTTTCAAGAAATGGCTTCTTTTTCACATTGGTAGCTTGGGTTGGCCAGTGATGGGTTAAGAGCAGGTACCAGCTAAGCATGATTACAAGACCAAGAAGTGTAAAATGTGTTGCGAAATGTATATCAAAGAGGCAGCAGGTATGTAGTATACCTGTGATGGATCAGCGCTGTTGTACCCATTAAGCAAGACACTTAAACTCAATTGCTCCTGTAAATGCCCAGCAGTATAATTGGGTTAAATTCTAATTCTCTCTGCTGTCAGCTAAGCAACATAATAATTAAATTACTATTATGCATTCATCCATTCATCCATTCATCCATCTTCCATACGCACTCATGCAGTACAGAGTCATAGTCAGTTTGGAGCCTGCGGCAGGCAGACAATGCTCACAAGCGGGGGAGACACCCTGAACAGGATGATTTACAAGAGGAAACAACACATGAAGAACATGTAGACTGCACAGAGAACAGGACCGCGTTTCAGTCCCTGTCCTGATGGGTGTGGGCTTCACAGTGCTACCTATTGAGTCGGCTGTGAGTGATCGGCTCTCCTGAATTCAGTATCATTCCTGGAAAATGTATTTTTACATTAGAAGATGTATCGTACTTGGTAAAAGGGATATCATTACAGTCGGCTATGACCAAATTAAGGCTTTGCACATGAACACTTCAAAAATAATGCAGTTCAGCTTGTGGGGGTACTGTAAATGGGACATATTTCCCAAACCTGTTTAAGTATGCTAGTAAAAAGATCTGTTTATTAGAATCACAGGATATTCCTGTGATTTAGTTGTTTGGTGTTTTTTCATCTATGATTTATATAGCTGGGTATTTACTGGGACAATTCAGATCGAGTAACTCACTGAAGGGGGCAACAAGACTCTTCCTGGGGTTTGATCTAAAGGCACTCGGGTATTGACCTTATCCACATTTTATAACATGCTTGCGTACAGTGAGACTATGGGATGATGGAAAATTGACATATTACTGCAAGAAGTGTATCAATATGAACATGTGAAGGCAGCCCTAGAGGCTTGGAAATCATGTGAAGGTTTCATGTAGCTTCTCTCAACAATTAGTGAAAAGTACCTACCTGTAGTGGTGGGGTGGCACGGTGGCGCAGTGGTTAGCGCTGCTGCCTCACAGCAAGAAGGTCCAGGGTCCAGGTCCCGGGTCCTATTTGTGTGGACTTTGCACGCTCTCCCCGTGTTCGCGTGGGTTTCTGCTGGGGGCTCCATTTTCCTCCCATGGTCCAAAAGCGTGCAGGGCAAGTTAATTGGCGAGTCTAAATTGGCCCTGTAGTTGTGTGAGTGTGTGCACCCTATGGTGTATTGGCGTTGGTGCCTGCCTGCGCCCATTGTTCCCGGGATAGGCTCCGGTCCCCCCGCAACCCCAGTTGGTATTAAGTGGTTACGGTGATGGATGGATGGAAGTACCTAGTGGTAGACTGATATATTGCAATTTAAGTAAGCAGTAGTACCTAAATATTTTTAAATGTATGAGAATGCATATAGTAGGTTCTAGTCAGAAGAGTTCCAGTTCATTATACCACCCGCTAGTCCAACAGTCCAAGGACAATTTCAGGTGTGGCTGGAGACCATGACCTGATGTTGCAGGGAAAAAAACCCCAAAGCGGATCATAGTAGTTCAAAGCTGCCCTCTTATGGACATCTATTGTCTTGCATAAACATTTAATCCTGTATTATTTACCGGGTATTTAACATTTGATCTGAAGCTGTTTTTGGTGTTTAATCCTAAATCCAGTAATAAAGTGGGTCCATTTCTTTGCCACAGGCACATACTCACCGTATTAAGTTTAATATTGTGTTGTATTGTATTATATATTCAGTGCTATTTTTGGGTTATAAATATTACTGCAAAAATTGCAGCTCAGAATTTATTTTAAAATCAAATCCTGACTCTCTTTGCAAAGTAATTGATTTAAAATATTGAAAATGATCAGTCAGCCAAAGGAATAATCCCAGTACGATAAATTTTTTAGGATCAGTCTTATTAAGTTAGAGGGGCTTCAGGGAAAAGCTCTTGTTAGTCCTTAAAAAAGCTATTGATTCTTGGTAAGTAGCTGCCGACTCGCACATCAGTTAAGGAGAGTGTGTGCCCAGCTGGCCCACCTTGGGAAAGATGCTTATTAAAAACATGTGGTGAACGTTACATTTACCACATCATTCTTTTCAGGTTCGGGTGACATGGACAGCATCTCCAAGGTAAGGACTAAATCAGCTTAATGGGAGATCCTTCCCATTCTCTGCAGAAATATTTTCTGTCCAACTCCATTATATGAGCAATATATAACATGCTCTTTGTGAAGCCTGTGTATTTGAATGCCACGACATTACCATTTATATCTAATACATGAGGGTTATGGCTGGTCTTTGCAGAAGCAGCATGTAAAAAACAGTCCAGCTGGTATTACAGTTTGTGTTCATTGCCGGCTCAGTCTCATAAAGTTACGCTTTCCAAACAGTCTGTTCACAGATGGCGCGTGTTTCTCACCTGCTAGCTCCCTCCTAGTGCAGACTGGTGTCTCTCAGCAAACAGCCCACGTTTTTGTGGAAGGAGACTAGCTCTCAGTAGACAGATATGTGGTTGGTGCATGTTGCATGTTGGTGATGAGATCACCCACTAGACAGATATGCGGTTGGTGATGAGATCACCCGCTCCCTGTCTGCTCTCAGCAGACCCACGTTTAATTTGCGTGGATTCATTCACACTCTGCATTTAGCTGCCATCCAGCAATCTGTATTCTTTAGCACTCTGGTTGTAATATAAGCTAGATGTCTGCACACTGTTCTCCTTTTGTCTAATAATACTAGGCTTTATTTTTATTCGCTTTTGTAGCATTGCAACTGAAGTTTGTTTAAAAACAGAAATTAGTAATAATATAAAATACTAGACCATATCATTACTGAAGTCCATAGATATGCAGTTGGGCTAACAGGCGTCTCTAATTTTGCTGTGACTGTGTGTGTGAGTATGCGTGCCCTGTGATGGTCTGCTAACCCGTTCGGGGTGTACCCCAGCCTTGTGTCCTGTGATGGTCTGCTAACCCATTCGGGGTGTACCCCAGCCTTGTGTCCTGTGATGGTCTGCTAACCCATTCGGGGTGTACCCCAGCCTTGTGCCCCATGCTGCCTGGGATAGGCTCCAGACCCTTCCATGACGCTGTCCAGGATAAGTGGTTGATGGATGGATGGATGGATGGATGGATGTTAGTGAAGGGGCATTTTAACAAATAAGAAAGGAAGTGTATGACCTCGGTATAGCTACCTCTGTGTGGTACAGCAGAGCCATAGTGTACAGTCCAGTGCCCTGGTTCCACATCCCTTTCAGCTCGCCAAGGTTCAGCATTCACCGGCAGGTCTTCTCTGGGCTCTGGTTGCTCTGGCATTCAGAGTGCCACATCCATTTTTAGGCCCAGTGACAACCTCCAGGTGACAGCTTTCATCATCTTTTACACGCCCGGGAAAACAGCAGCAAAGCTTTCTGCCTTCTGGGCTTTTTGTTAGAAGATTCGAATCTTCTTGTTGGCCTAGCTGCAGCTCATAGGGGAGTGCAGGGTAACTTCAAAGATTTCTCTGCTATCATTACTGACGCTTCTGTGGCAAGAAGAAAATCTCAGTGTAAAAGAAAGATCTTTGCTGTGGCAATAGCCAGCAGTTCTTTTTAGTTGACCTAAACGTCCATCTTGCCATACTAATGTTAAGCCCTAAATCAACGCTGTAGTGTTGTGGATCTAAGCACTGTTACATGTCATTTGTGTGATTGGTTACAGTATCAGTGATTGCTCCTATATCAGTCTCCCTGGTAGGGCTGCATGATATCACATCGCAATATGTGAAATATCCGCGAGTAACGTTGCGATATCTATAAAACAAAGGAGATGAAATTACGCGAAATAAAATATAACCGAATAGAAATTACCAACCAACAGAGTGTGTTAAATAAATTGCTGCGAGTTGTATCAACAGACACAAAGCAGTGTTGACAAATGCAACGTGATTATAGCTCTGTAATTGCTTAGTTGCTAATACTCTTAACTGCACTACATTTCCCATGATTCTGCTTTGTTCTACAGAACTCTCCTGGCAATATGAGCATGAGCAACCAGCCAGGCACCCCACGGGATGATGGAGAGCTGGGCGGAAGCTTCCTCAACCCTTTTCAGAACGAAAGCGTATGTTGGCCACTGTTCCCCTGTGTGCATGTTTGTACTGTTTTTTTTATTATTATTTTACATTGTGTCATTATTGATTTGTCAAGGAAACTTGGCCGTGTCGTTTTTGTGAATTTTTGTGATTTTTTTAGATATATAAATATATATAAATGCATTATAGCATAGCAAGCTGAAATTCTCATGGTGTGTAGTTGATGACGTCTTCCCTCTTCGCCTTTGCAGTATTCTCCAAACATGACCATGAGTGTGTGATGACCTCTGACAGCATCTCCTGGAGTGAACTTTGGAACAAGGAACTTGCTTCAGTCTGCTGTAACTGGCCTTCATTGATTAGTGGAGAAAGTGGGTCCAAGCCTCTCTTTCCTTGGTTCTGTTTGCTGTTTTGTCACTGTTTGATTTAACCACCCCTTTAATACTCAAAGACTGAAACAAACATATGAAACAAAACCCCAGGAAACAAAAGACAGCAGACTGAAAAGTCAACCACTTAATGTTTTACCTGTATTTTCTACTTTCTATTTGTGTATATATGTGGCTGTATAGTCACTGCTACATGTGCATGTATATACACACAGAAGTGTAACCCTTGGACTGAGAAAAATCTGAAAAGCTCTCACAAGTAACGATGGGTTTTTCTTTATTTTAGGCTTGGTCGTCTTGCTTTTGTTTTACTTTTTTTTTTTCTATTTTTGAATCCTCCAAAGTTTGTTCTCATGTGTATAATGGTGGGAAATGAGAACATTTGCAGAATGAGAAGGTTTTCAGCTAACCTTATAAAATAATGAGCAGAACCATGAGAAGGATGCGGTGCATTAACTGGGTGAAAGCAGATGAACGGCGTGTTATAAGTCTGTATAAACACTCCAAATTTCTCCAAAACATAATCAGAAAATGGGGTTGTATCATTTGTTGATTTGAAATTAAATGTATATTATTATGTATTATGTTTATAAAGCAGAGGTAAAAAGAGAGAAAACAATTGCTTAGATTTAGTAAAAAAAAAAAAAAAAAATGTAAAGGCAATGTTTTGTTTAATTTTTATGTACTGTACCGTATCCAGATAATGTTTGTTTGTTTGTTTGTTTGTTTGTTTGTTTTGAGTGTGCAATCTAGAAGCATGTTTCAATGATTTCAGAAGCATCAGTTTTCCAAGTGTCCTCTGGATTCTTACAGCCCTCAGCTCGATCTGGCCTTGCCCAGCGACCCCGGGATGCCCCAGGAGTGACACTGTTCCTCTCTCAACAGCATCCAGTCAGACTTCTCGCTATCCCTTTCCAAATTTTAAGCACTAGACTATCAAACTGAACCTAGGGACAAGTGCACACAAATGTGTGTACTCCATCTGTTTAAAACGTAGCCGACGTTCCCGGGATTTCACAAAGGATTTCCTTTCACTCCAAAGGCTGTATGAATGCATAAGTAAGAAATTCAAGATGAACACATTTTGCTGTGTAACTTAATTTCGAGAGATCAGTTGAGTACAATACACTTTTATCTGGGGGAACAGGACAGGAAGTGTCAAAACAGCAGGTTTAAAACACCCTCACTCATGTACTAAAGGGGCCGTTTTAAAGGAGATATGCTCTGAATTGAATCCTTAAAGTTGCATCCTATAGTTGGCCATGCATTAACGGTAACACATTCCTGTATTTTACTTATTTATTTTGTTTTTCCCCCAAACATTGCTTATGTGATTTTAGTAAAAGCCTTTTTTTACTGCAGTAAAAATCCTGTAAATTGTGTATATTTTAATTAAACTAACGCAGGCAGTCCTCAGACTTACATGACATGATACAGTCTAAATGATGTATACTATCTAATTTTTTCCAGAAAAAACAACAAATAGAAAATGCGAAACATGCTTAATTGACTGTTTGTGATATAGAATTTAAGAAGGTTTATACTCTGTGGTGGTGTTTTTCACAGAGCAGTACGTGGTACGATTATATTTAAATAGTGCAGTGTGTTTGACCAGAAGCATCAAAACCTGGAGCTGGGAAAAGTCCTTTTTAAAAACATATATTTTGTGTTTGGATTGCATTCATGCATTGTGTTTTGTAATATAAGTTTTATCAAATAAATGCTGGTTATTTTGAATAGTTTTGTTCAGCAATGATAGATTGTTCTTTTATATAGCTAGCCAGCCCCAAAAGCAGATAATTGTTAGGTCTTGAAATGCCTTCACTTGGGTATAGTAAAGTAATGTAAGTAAACTGACTTACTATTCATTGGTTATTCAATGTTCTATATTTTCATTAAAATCTTAACAGGAAGCATTTTTAACAATGAGTATCTGTTTGAAGCTAAACAATGCAATTTCCCACAGAAACAGACTAATATCATTTCATCTGCTCATTTATTGCATTCCGTCAGTTAATTCAGATATTCTAAACGGTAAAAATGGATGTTCTGGGAGGCACTCTCAATTATGAGAATTTGGTTGATTAGTAAGGTCATGATGTACATTATGGAGTGCCATAAGTACAGTTGCTCTAATACAAGCTACTGTAAGTTGAGGACTGCCTTTGACTTATACCTGTTCATAAAGATTTTAATGAAATTGTTTTCCTATGTATGTAAAACAATGCTGTGCTTCTTTGAATTCTGTACTACTGTAGCTGTATTTGTTTCAGTCAAAGGAATATGTACTGACAGTTATGGTCACGGGAAATCAAGTAACATAAGTAGTGTTGTACTGTAAAAAAAAATAAATAAAAAAAAAGCAACTGCCTTTTTCAAGGTCGCATCTCATCATAGGAAACATGACAATCATTTAAATAGCTTTGTTTTCATGATAGACCTGTGGCAGGCTCACCTGAAAAGGTAACAACACTGACTTGTCATAGTGAACAAAAATTCTAAAAAAATTTATTTCTAAGCACTTGTAGTAAAACTGTTTTGATGTAATTTGGTCACTGATTCAATATATTAGATTAACAAAGAAAAATTTAAACGGGGCATCTCATTGCTGGAAAAACACTGAGTTGTCGAGAGGTGGCTGTTGTGGTTGTTTAGGTCACACGTGGAAATGGGAAAGGGGTAATCAGAACTGAAAACTGCAATACATTTTTCATTCAGTCCTAATAGTTGCATCACCCGGACAAACTGTGATATATTTTTTTTCTTTTGCTTATATAATTGGAGGAGATGGGGGTAGGGTAGAATGGAATTAAGGCTTTGTTCTGGTTTCTTACCTTAATTCACTGCCCATTGTTCTTACAATGATAATTGTAATTATGAATCATCATTATGAAAATGCTTGAGTTTTGTGAATTGTATTGTCCTCTCTGATCTTTTTATGCAGCAGTTGTCATTTTTTAGCTTTGAAATTCATCTGTGTTTTTGTGAATTATTTAATAAGTATCTTAAAAAACTGAGATGTTTGCTTTTTTAGCATTACTACCATTGTAATAGTATCTACTTTTTTACGTCAAATTTTGTGTGGTGGAGTTACGAGAGAGACTTTTGTAAATTTACTCGCCATTGTTTTTATTTTAGTTTTTTTTTTTTTTTTTTTTTAGCCATTTGTGACGTGTTTAATTTTAACCTTGTGTTGAGTTTTTGTAAATACATCGAGAAGTACGATATGGGTTTTGAATATACTGATATAAAGCTTCTCTTCCCTCCTACAGCTACTGGGCACTGCTGTTTGTGTGTTTGTGTGACTCAGTCTCTTCCTTTACATACATTTTTTCATCCTTTGGATTTGAGGCAGCGAGGTACCATTAACTAAGTGATATCAGAGCCAGTTACTGCCTTTAAAAACATGGCTTAATAAATGGGCATTAATAAACAGTTGTTGACCAACAAAGATTATAAATTTACAATGTATTCCTGCATGGATTTCATTGGAAAAATTCCATAATTCTGTAAGAACATAGGGCTTAACTTTGTTTGGTTTTGTGTTTTATTTTTTAATATTACTTAGCTCAAAGCTAATCTGAAATTACTGTTCCTCTTCACTGAGGTTTCTTGTGCAAAGGGATTTTTCCTGCACTACATGCATTTGTGTGTTAATTCTGTGAAGGTCTGTTCTTTTTCCCACATGTGGCTACATGCAGAGTAGCCCAAAGAGGTCATTAGAGGCTTTGAACACAACTGGGCGCATTGTGCTTCCCTTCGTCATTTACTGTGTGCTGTGTTCCAGGCAGCTGATGGCAAAAGCAGATTTGATAATCAGTCAGCAAGTTGTTTCACTGGCTGAAAACTGGGACACCTGCTACAGTAACATCTCTGCTGTTTTATATAGCTTCTGAAAAAAAGTATGTAAATTCATAGATCAGTGATTTTATGTAAGAACATCCAGGCTTATACATAATATGAGATGGTTAACATTCTAGCTAGGTGGCCAATATGTGATTAGTAGTCTGGTTTGAGGTTATACAGAAAAAAAACTAGAATTTCAGCACCTGACCAGCAGTGTGAATCCACAGCACAAAATCAGGTGAAGTAATAAAAATTAGTCAACTTGTATAATAAAATTATAAATGCACTGTACTGTACATAATTATGTAATACTTGTTGCGTGAAAGGCCATTCTGTTCCCTGTCGGTGGGCTTATCCCATACCCCTGCTCCCAGTTGGTTGGGTCTGAGCAGGACTCGTATTTCCTGGCGTGTTTATTGGCACAGTTAACAGAATGGTGTAGATAAGAAGCAGACGCGTGTAGGGGGCAATACACTGTATACAAGCACTTAGCGAACAAGCATAGGGGAGCCATGATGAACAGTGCACACAAGACCGACGGGCAAGATCGACTAATTAAGGGGGCAGCCAGGCGCCAGACAGAGGTCCAGATGTGCCAGGCTGTCCTACCTTGTCATGCCAACCACCGGGGTGATCTGGGTGCCGGGCAGCTACTGAAGTGGATGGACACCACCGCATGTCTAGCAGGTGGGTTTCTCATCCAGGAGGTGGTGTGGGAGATGGAAGCCATTCCCAAAACCAGCTTATTCTTCATTTTGTTCATTGTAAATTGGAAAAATGTAAGGGCTTGACTGCAGCTTTAAACTGAAGCTGATTTTTTAAACTGGAAAATAGCTGCATATTGACTGAAAGTTATATAAAAGTTATGCTAATCATATGATTGCCAAAGCAGATTCAGAAGAGTTATTGTGCTCTATGTGGCACTCTTTCCTCTTTTTGAGCCGCTCCAATAATTCGTACATGATTAAATGTCAAATCGTGAGCATTTGTCTTCACTGAAGTATAACAATAATCATGATTCGAAAAGTCAACCATTTTTCAAAGCCAGAAGTAAACACTGCATTCCCTACACACTCTGGGGCTGCACAAGGTCTGTCTGGGAGGCTTTCATAAGCAATATTCTTTTACTTGTTTGTTTGTTTGTTTGCTTTTATGTGCCGATGGAATAAAGTTACATATAAGAACTGGTTGTATACTGAATAATGAAATGTTTTGATATACCTTGCCCTTTCCAGTTGTGCAATACTTTTAGACAGTGTGCTCTAAAATAGCTTAGGTTGCAGGTTGAAATCCCAACTGATACTGGCCATTCCAACAATGCAGCTGGAAAGTGGGTGCATGTAGGAGGTGGCCAGAACTTTGGGCAGGCCAAAAGCAAGCAGGCAGCACATTATAACCCCAACATACCGTGCATGCTTTCACAGAACAGCTTGACAGGTAGCATAGCTTAATAAGCATCTTGGTCCGCAAAGTATAGATCTCTGAAGCTCTTATCAAGAACGGTAACCTTTGGATGACTTTTTCTCCAGCAAAAAGAACCAACATAGCTACCATTCACCCTGGCCCAGACCTGGGCTTTCATCACCTAGCAAAGATATATTCACTTTCCAATGGACCTTTCAGGCTGCAGGAGTCATAAATGATTTACGTTTGTTCTCTCCTCTCACAGCAGTTCATGCTATCAGAGGTTTTCTCTACTGCAGTTGGAGAGATAAAATATTGATAAGGTGCTAAGCGCTAGCTGTTGGTAAACAGGCTCTTCACATGAGGAGAGGGGGGCATCTTCTCAAAGGGAGTGGAGTTCAGTACAAGAAAATTCACATGACCCAAATGGTGAAGACATCCCATTTTCCCATTCCCACAATAGCTTAGATTTCTTTAAAAAAGGTACCGTAAGTACACATTATTAAAGTATTATAGCAAGCTTGATTCTGTCTTCATCTTTAGCATATGTTTTGCCTTCACTGTTCGTTGGACATCTTGGGAAATAAAGAGGTCCTATAGATTGCTGTGTTAATCTTGATACTAATTTTGATTGGCTACAGCTGAAGAAAGACATGTTCTCATGTCTGTCAGTGAGTGTAGGTCATGTTGCGTACATGGAGTTTTGACTAGCGGGCAAAACGCACTTGATGTTGCCACCGGCTGTACCACTGATGTGCTGCCAGTGTGACAGCTCTGTAATGGATAGAGTTGAGCCCTGTGATGTCGATGACAAAAGTCGACAACCCCTGTGCCGCTGATCTGCCTGTCACAAGATCAAATGGTAGCAGAAATGATATCTATGTTTTCACACATGCAGGGGATTTTGTTAGGCAGCTGTAGGAATGAAGACAATAGCTGTTTTATTAAGGATCTGCTTTTTCCAGCATCAGAAAAAAATGTAATTAGCATTAGCCCTTGATTGCATGCTGTATTCCGCATATTAATGACACAAAGAGTCAAGATAGTTGGTCAAACTAAGATAGTGTCCATGCATTTTTGGAAACATAATATTACTGTTAAAACCATTAATAACTAAAGTTGCATTTTACAGTTATTAAAGTTACAGTTATTTGAGTTGTGGGTAAAATAACCATGTTCACTTCATAACAATGATTGCAGCAGTGAAGTCTGGCATTGCTTTGGAATCCATGGTGGGGGGGGGGGCAAAATGGGTCCACCCTCTTGTGGGCACACCATCTGCAGGGGAGTCGGGAGGGTTGGATGCAGTGTACATAGGGTGGCAGTCGAAGGCAGGGCCCTCGACAAATCAATCGTCAGCTACCAAAACTGGCTCTTGGCATATGGAATGTATCCTCTCTGGTGGGAACGGAGGCTGAGCTGGTGCGGGGGATAAACAGATACCGGCTAGATGTAGTCAGGCTCATCTCAACGCATCGCTTAGGCTCTCAAACTCTATTCCACTCTGGAGTTGCCCATGGTGAGAGGTACCAAGTAGGAGTGGGTCTACTAATAGCTTTACCCATGCTGTTTAGAGCAGAGATGGAGAACTGATGACCTGAAATGGGAATATAGTCTGGCAGTGAAAAGAACATTTCAAGGACCTAGTGAATCCCACTAATATGCCTTCCTTGGAGGAAGTAGAGCTGGAAGACTCTAAGGGGGACTTGCCTATCACCAGAGCTGAAGCCACTGAAGTAGTCAAAAAACTGTTTGGTGGCAAGGCTCCAGTGGTGGAAGAGATTCGCCCTGAGTTTTTGAAAACTCCTGATGTTGTTGGGCTGTCTTAGCTGACATGCCTGTTCAACATTGTATGGACATCAGTGTCTTTTGACTGACAGACTGGGGTGGTGGTCCCAGTCTTTAAGCAAGGAGACCAGAGGACGAGTTCCAGTTTCAGGGGGATCACATTCCTAAGCTTCCCTGGAAAGATCTTTACTTGGATACTGGAGAGTTACCAGGAGGAAACATGCAGATTTTGTCCTGGTCAGGGCATGCAGGACATGCTCTTCACCCTTACAAGGACACAGGCGGGTTCATGGGAGTTTACATAAAATGTCTACATGTGTTTTGTGGACTTGGAAAAGGCATACGATCATGCCTCTTGAGGGGACCCGTCGGGGGGTCGCTTCAGGAGTATGGGGTATGGGGTTCGTCGCTGAGGGCCATCAGGTCTCTGTATGAACCGAGTGAGAGTTTGGTTCGCATTGGGTGCTGGACTCTGTCAGGACTGCCCTTTGTCACTGATTCTGTTCATGACTTTTAGGGACAGAATTTCTAGACGTAGCCAAGGGGCATAGGGGGTCCAGTTCGTGGGCCTCAGGATCACGTCCTTGCTTTTTGCAGATGATGTGGTACTGTTGACCTGCAGCATGCACTGGGGCGGTTTGCAGCTGAGTGCGAGGTGGCCCGAATGAGGATCAGCACCTCCAAGTCAGAGGTCATGGTTCTTAATCAGAAAGTGTCTCGGGGTCTTGTTCACAAGTGAGGGAAGAAGGGAGTGGGAGATCGACAGACGGATTGGTGCAACATCGGCAGTAATGCAGATGTCTCGGTATATATACAGATATATATATATATACACTCACCTAAAGGATTATTAGGAACACCTTTTCAATTTCTCATTAATGAAATTATCTAAGCAACCAATCACATGGCAGTTGCTTCAATGCATTTAGGGGTGTGGTCCTGGTCAAGACAATCTCCTG
>JAODKC010000117.1:27772163-27863393 GCA_026777985.1 Mormyrops attenuatus | reverse complement strand
GGCAGTTCTGAAGGCGAAAGGGGGTCAAACACCGTATTAGTATGGTGTTCCTAATAATCCTTTAGGTGAGTGTATATATACACACACTCGCGCATATATATATATGTGTGTACATGTGTATATGTATATGCCTGTGTGTGTGTAAAAGATTATCAAAAATTATAGTGTGTATGAGTTATGTTAATAATGTTATATAACTATATGCTATAAGGTGTAAAAGCACCTAAATGTCCATCTTCCATCAGGTTATTTCATAAAAGGGGCCTGTAGCCTGTCCAGCATAACACTGGGGATCACCTTGTAAAGGATGCCAGTCCATCACAGGACACATATACTGTAACACTACGAGCAATTTTGAAACACCAACTTGTCTAACTGCATATTATAACTACATGAATAAGGAGGAATACCTGGAATCCACAGGGAAAACACAAGAGGTGTGCTGATGTGCAAAGGTCATTATGAGAGACATAAAATTGTTACAGCATTGTCAGTATTTCAGTACACATTTACAAGTTGTTCTGACATACTGTATGTACAGTTAAGCTCAAAAGTATTTGTACCCATGCCAAATTTTGATTTATAGTGAATTATTATATATGGTTAGCATGTGACAAAAGAAACTAAGATATTATGCTAGAGATATTAATTATTTTTTTGTTTACATTTACAAAAAAAATGCCATGTCTGAAATTATTCATACTGCTTGAAATTGTGGCAAATTTGGGGGAAAATGTGGGTTACTATACCATTCCAAATGGCCCTGGTAATTTCTACCATGTTCCACTCCAAAGTTCACCTAGCTTTGTCAAATTATTATAAGTTCAGTTTGTTGAAATACATTTCTACATATTGCTGCCGGTTTGCAGAATTCACGTTTACCTTCTCTGTTTCTTTAGCTGAGAAGCATGCTGGAATAGCATGTGTCACAGCCTCCATGGATGATATCCAGTTTGAAGAGACAGTAAGGTATTCCTCTATCTTTTACTCTTTACCAAGCTGCAATAAAAGAAATGTAGACTGAGCTGTAATTCATTAATCCACTGAAGACATATTGTCTTTCTTTTCACAGGGTTGGTCAAGTAATAACCATAAGAGCCAAAGTAAACCGATCTTTCAATACCAGCATGGAGGTAGGTGAAGCAGCAGTGAATTGTCGTAGATAATGGAGCTCATATATTTCATGGAACATTAAAATGGTTCACAGTAACAAAAGGCAAGCCTGTTAAATAGATGGTTAGATGTTATAGATGTATGCATGTAATTAATGTCAAAAATCTGTAGAGATATTGCACACAACCCTGTGAAAACTTATTAAAGACTTGCATAAATATTTACAAACGTGAAGGATTAGAAACAATATCACATTACTGATTTACATTTAGTTTACATTCAAAACGTTTTTCATATCATTTTCAAAAGCAAAACTGAAGCCTTTATGAGATATTAATAGACCTGTAATAATAACTACACACATTGATGACAGAAATGTCACTGCTACAAATTACACATAATATTTCACTGCATAAGATAAGAGTCTTTTTATTTGTACAAGTACTGGTACATGGGATTTCTTCATATCCCACCTTCCTCTCCTGCTGGGGTTGTCAAACCCACTTTGTGGTGGATAGTATATATACACATGGTCCTACTCCATAGCTACCTTAAATGCCATTATAACAAGTTGTACAGGGTTTTGTAATTCATTATTTTTGCATAGTTTAATATTTAAATATTAATATTTTATTGTTGTAATATTTTACTTTGCTCTACAGTCGTATTAGTATCAGTGGTATGTTTTTCAGCTAAATCGCGTTAACCTGTGTACTTGTATAATTGTTAGGTGTTACTGTAGATGTTTCACTGTGTTGGTTGACAAATAACTAGTATTTATGTGAGTGTTTGCCCGTCTTTTTGGAATTTCAGGTTAAATTCATGTATGTCTGACCTGCATAGTTTGTTTAGTCATATTAATAAAACAACATTTATGTCTGTTTTTATCATTCACATTTCTGGCTTTCCCTCAATGTTCCTCTCGAAGACTTGAAGCAGTTACATTACATGCATTTTGTGGGCATTGATTAGCAAAAATAATACAAAGAGAATCATTTACTGGAGCACTTCCATCAGTAGCTGAAATAGACTGAAAGATGTACATATGCATGTTGTGCTTGAAATGGACTGGAATATGTGCATATGCATGTCATACCTGAAATGGACTGGAAGATGTGCATATGCATGTCATGCCTGAAATGGACTGGAAGATGTGCATATTCATGTCATACCTGAAATGGACTGGAAGATGTGCATATGCATGTCATGCCTGAAATGGACAGGAAGATGTGCATATGCATGTCATGCCTGAAATGGACAGGAAGATGTGCATATGCATGTCATACCTGAAATGGACTGGAAGATGTGCATATGCATGTCATGCCTGAAATGGACTGGAAGATGTGCATATTCATGTCATACCTGAAATGGACTGGAAGATGTGCATATGCATGTCATGCCTGAAATGGACAGGAAGATGTGCATATGCATGTCATGCCTGAAATGGACAGGAAGATGTGCATATGCATGTCATACCTGAAATGGACTGGAAGATGTGCATATGCATGTCATGCCTAAGATGGACAGGAAGATGTGCATATGCATGTCATGCCTGAAATGGACAGGAAGATGTGCATATGCATGTCATGACTGAAATGGACTATCCCACCTCTGCTATAAGCTATATACCGCCCTCTGACACAAAGTGCCCTTGTTGTAACTGCATAATGTAACAATAAAATCTGATATGTGCAGGTCGGCATCCATGTGTCTCTACAGGATGTGCTTAGCGGCATGCAGAAGAAGGTCTGTTTGGCTTTCTCCACATTCGTAGGCAAACCCACAGGATCTAAGAAGGTGAGATAGACTTCATTCATTTGGGGAGACCTTAGAAGCCCTATGCAGCTACACTGCTCACCACACTGCGCTATCATGCTTGCAGGTATGCCTGACACCAGTCAGTCCCCCCGTTTCTGCAGAGGAGCAGCTAGAACATTTGCTGGCATCCGAGAGACGCAGACTCCGGCTCTACAACCAGGGGGCCTTCGCCAAACTCATGCAGGATTACCACATCCTAAATAGCAATGGTCAGCTGTTCCCCAGTTCCTCTTGTAGGGCATAGGGTTAAGATGGTAGTTGAGCAGCACTGCACGAAGCAGAGAGAACTGAAATAGATAAATATTAGAAGGAGTTTGAAGTCACCCTCAACCCTCACATAATCACCATGTTGATAAAAACCTAATCTATACGCTAAGCCTTGTTACTCACAAATTCATTGGTCAGGAGATCCTAGCCATGTTGTGCACAGTACAGCAGTATCATTGCTTTTACAAGGAATCTAAGAGCAGAGTTAAAAGAGGAGATGCATGGTTGCTTGACTTATTGCCAGGCCTCTTGGACCCATGGTCGCGTGAAAACAGGTGACCAGTGGAACGTGGGCCAGGAAAGATACGAATCTCCACATAGTCCATGTCTAACACTGGAAAGAATGCAGCCAGGGGTCAGCCAGGCAACAGCATGACCACTCATGAGGTTACAAACAAAATTCATTCCGTCACTCGCCTCCCTCTCCCACCCCCACCCATACAAAACAAGAGCTTTGCAAAGGCACTGACTGAACCAGCTCCCATGTGTCATCACTGGCCCTTGTGTATGTGCCCTTGGTCTGTGCTGGAGTTGGTGAGTACAAAGGATGATTGTCCACCTGGGCAGAAATGACAAGCTATACATTCCTCCATACGCCATTACATACACACCATTTTATCATATCGTATTTTAGGCCTGTCCTCCATGCTGTAATTAATATATTCTTTCAGAAAAATTCTGTTACACTTCATTTGAAGCTGTCATCTATAATGCATTAAAGATACATTCATAATTCATTATAATGGTTTGAATAAGAATTAATAAAGCATTACAGCATCTTCTACTGACAATCAGTAGGTGCTGTGGTGTTGATTATAATACATCATAAGCTCCTATGAAGCTCTCATCTGTAATGCACTATAGATACCTTAGTAACGTATTATAATGCTTGGTATAAGCATTAAGGATGCTTTGCACTGCATTATGAAGGTATCTATAGTGCATTATAAATGAGTGCTTCATAAAGTATTCATAATGCATCATAATGCAACATGGCTATAATGTGATATGCCTTTTTATAAATATGTATAGACATGTTTATAATGCTTTATGAATGCATTATAATTGGTTATGAATGTGTTTGTAGATTCCTATAGACATTCATCGAAATCGTTACCAAAAATTCTTTCTTCAATATATTTCCATTATTTTATTTTAATCTGAATTTTATTTTGTCGTTATGGTTGCCATTCTAGGGAAGACAGCTGAGATGTTGTAGCTGGTAAAAAAGAAGAAGCTGCATGTTTCCTGTCATTCAGCTAAGGTCCTACACAGTGTGCATTATGAGGCTAAAGGTACATGACCTTTATGTGTTATGGCAGGTCTCCACAGCAGAAAAGACAGCCTCCCCCTGAAGCCTACGGAGATGACTCAGGTGGAGAGCATTGAGCTGGTGCTGCCACCCAATGCGAATCACCACGGCAACACCTTTGGCGGGCAGATTATGTCATGGATGGAGAATGTTGCCTCTGTTGCAGCCAGGTGACCCAAATTACACCCTGAAGGTTATGATGTTAGTCTTCAGTCATAAGCATTTATTAATGCTTATACTTATACAGTATCTGTGTCATACTGAGATTTAACCAGTTAGAAAATTTTGAAGGGTGGTTACCTAACATATACTTAACATGTAACATATACAAATACAATGTACTTGCACAAATAAAAAAAAATCTTATGCATCAGTACCAATGATCATATAATCACTTAGTGATGATTAAAACCCCTCATGAGCCATAAAATGATGGACACCGAGATTTTTTAAGGAAATGTCCTTCATCTTTCTGGCAGTCAGTTTCGTAACACTTTCCTTAAAGCCGTTATCTGTAATGCATTACACATACCTTCATAATGCATTATAATGGTACATTGTTGGCTAAGAAAACCTAGTATCTGATTTTCAGGTTTTTGGTGCACTACACATTATAAAACCATCAATTTTCTTCTGTGAAAGGCCATAAATGACTAGCCAATAGAAATCTAAGAGGAAGTGATGTAAGTGAAACTGGTACCTGATTTCCTGTTTTTTTGCTAACATGACTGCCTTGTATCTGCAAGGTACATGTCCCTTACATAAGAACATAAGAAATTTACAAACAAGAGGAGGCCATTCGGCCCATCAAGCTCGTTTGGGGAGAACTAAACTCATAGCTCAGAGTTGGGTCCATTGTCTCCAAATTTGCTGTATTTTAGATAGGTATGCACTGTTGATGAAGACATGCAATGCACTCATATTGTTTCTGTAATGTTGTAGGTCATAAATAAACCATTGAGGTAAACATGAACTTTCAAATTTAAATTCTTTACAAATTCTGTTAAGTCAGTGAGTAGCCTAGGGCACTGCATGCATGCATGAGCACTGTATTATTATTTCCTTTGTGCAATAAATGACCACATAATATTGTGCACCATCCCGTAATGAATGGCTTAAATGTGAGTATCTTATTTAGTTTTTAGCCAATTTATTTATTCCAATGCACAGTCAATGCACAGAGTGTAATTAGTAATACAGTACTGTAATCATATATGGAAATACATAATATGAAAATCCACAGAGGTGTGCAATGAAGATTATCCCTTACATACATTTTTTTCACATTTACTGTCAGTGCAAACCTCATAAGTGACATTTGTTAAACTGATATAAATTATGCATTTCAATCTAACTTCTTTGTGTTCATTTATTTTTCTTAAGTCATGAACTACAGCAATGAATTGGACAAGAAAATCAATTTTTTTGTACCTCCTGAAAAACCATGATTTTGCCGATACCAGCGAGCTGACTATATATAGATATTCCTAGCGAGCAGACTATATATAGATATGGCATTCATAGAAGGTGTTATGATTTTTTTTTTTAGTTTAAATGTATGTCTTTAACGTCTTTAATTTAATATAGGGTGTTCATCTACTCATGTGATGATTTGTTTGCTTTCAGTGCATCTGAGGTGTACAACCACTTTAGTTAAACAAATCACCGGCCCAATGAAAACAGGCCGCAGCTCCGCTTCCTGCTTACTCGTATATCACACACTGCTTACCTGAAAACCAGATTTAATGGTACCTTATACACTTCAGTCATCCAGCTAAATATAGAAAGCATGTCTACTCAGAGTAAAGGTTCATTTACCAAGCAGAAACACGCACAAAGCGTTTTACCTGGATACTGAAGTTGCTGATGTAAGGACAAACAGGCACGGTTTTACAGATAAAAATATAGTAAATACAATAAATGACAATAAATATACAGCTAAACAGAGGTGTTATATGTATAAAGGACCAGGATGAGAGGAGTTGATGATAATTTTTTGAGCTCAACTAATTATTCAAGTACCAACTCAAAGGTACAAGAGCAATATCCCTAATAGGATTAAAATCTTTTAATCTTATATTTCATCCTATATTGTACCACACATAAAACTTAAGAACTTTACATTTACAGTAAGATGTTTACTTAGGCGATGTTGAATAAAAACTATATTTCTCAAGGCTGCTTCCACTTAACTATCTCGTGCCTGCCTATCCCCACCCCGTCCCTAACCCTACACCTTTCCTCTTTAGTCGCCTATGTGGGACTTTCCCTACCCTGCGGGCCGTGGACATGTTTAAATTCCGGGGTCCGTCCACCGTGGGAGACAGGCTGGTGTTCAAGGCCATGGTTAACAACATCTTTGGAACGAGGTACTGAGTAAAGGTGCTATCATACATCTCCGCCCAATCCCATCAAACCACAGTGACTTTTACATTTGCTATTACCATACCAAAATATTTATTGATCACTACCTAATAGTGTCTTGTGTCTTGTCTGTTAACCCAGGTACGGTCTGATTGATAGTCTTGGATAAATAATGTGTTTCTCTTGACTGAGTTTGACTGAGTTTCTTTGACTGAAGTAAACTAGTTATAAATTGTGCAAGATTTAACACTACAGATAATGTGGGCTTGTGGGAGTTTTACTTCCACAAAAGCGTTCCAAGGACAGAATGAAAAAATGATTGATTCAGAGGTGGGTCCAAATGACTAGAGGAGGCGGGACCAAGAGATCTGATTGGTTAGTCCCGCCTCCACTAATTGCTTGCATCCACCTCCTCTGCGATCGGATTGGTTATCACTCTGAACCAATCATTTTTCATTCTGCCCTGAGAACATTTTTGTGTAACTAAAACTCCCACGAGCATAATGTGGGGTGCATTTGTTTAAAGGTGTGAATCTGCTGTCATTTGCAGAGGTTGTGTGTTATTGCTGTACCTAGGTCATGATGCAATTTCTTTGGCTTCACAGTGCAGAGGTGGGAGTGAAGGTGGAAGCCTATAACTGCCAGGAGTGGAACCAGGGGAGACCGAGACACATCAACAGCGCCTTTCTCATCTACCACATGGACGAGGAACAGCAACACAGCTTCCCCAGAGTCACCTACACCACAAAGGTAGGCCTCAGTTGGCATATTCATGAGGGTGCTGCAATGCTACATATAATCATTAAAGATATACATTACCAGCCAGTCATTTACTTCATCAGTTATACTCACCAGGAATGCAATGACACAACTTAAATCACTGAACGATGATTGAAAAAACTCGAGTATATTTTTTTTTAGCGGCAGAACAGCTACATTCCCATGTACCTTTTTTCTCACTGTACTTTACATAACACCTGTATTTGCAATGACCCCCCCCCCCCCACGTATCTGCCAGAACTACACTAACAGTATTAAGCACTATTTATCTCTATTTATCTCTGTTTGTACTTTTTCATGTTTGTCAGACGTATGGCATATTTTATCATGTTCACTGACATATGTGTGAGCACAGCGCAACCAAACTGGTCCTGTTTATTCTCCAAGGACGGAGAGAGGAGACACCTTGCAGCCATAGTGAGGAGGAGAATCCGACTGGCCAGGTGCATTGCCCCCCACCACACACACACACACACAGACGTGTATTTTTATCTTTCACTTCTATGGGCTTAACCCTAATCCCAACACGGACAACCTTAACCCCTACCCAGCCCTAACCGTAATCATAAGTAACCAAACAAAATACAAGATTTTTGGCATTTTTACTTTTTTGATTGCATTCACAAATCTTTGACAATGTCAAAATAACAGGTTTTATTACATTGTGGGGGACATTTGGTCCCCACAATGTAATATGAACCTAATCCGCACACACACACACACACACACACACACACACACCATGACTGAGTACTGTTCACATCACTCCATGAAGTGTGAAGGCTTTTTCGACTAATAAGAGAATGAAACCTTTGCACTACTCAAACACCCAAGCAGTTGGTTAAATCAAATAAAATGTTTGCAGAGGCACAATACAATTGAGTGTGATAAATCCACTATCCTGCAAAATGCCTTTGAACTTCTTTTAATTGTTAATGTACAGGAATAATAATGAAATATGCTTGACTTTGAGTTTGAACACATTTAATAATGATTTCTTTCTGGGAAGATGCACAGCTCAGCTTTATTTATCGCTTTATGAGTTGTGCATGATTCAAGTAGAACGATGCAGCGTCTGATCATTAAAAGTATTTATTCTCTCCTGCAGGCTATATTCTTTGTCCTTGAAGAAATTAATGTGGCCATATTTTCCTATTTAGAGAAGGCTGATGCCCTCTTTAATTGTGTACCAATAAAACGCGGTCTGTCATTGCAGGAAGCACCTCTTATCTTGCAAGGACGAAGGGCCCCTGTCGGTTCCATGGGATAAAAGCAATCAGGTAAATGACATCTATAGCCATGCCCTTTACATCTATAAGATGGTTCGAAACCCAGGGAAGGTTAATTAGCAAAGCTGTGACTTTTTGGATATGCGTGTTTTTCTGCTGACCTTTTCCTGTCGTGTCACTCCCCATTTCTAAATGTCACAATACTTCTGCCTTTCGACACAGAATCCGCAAGCGCAGTTTCAACCGAAAGTTCCCTCCTGTGACATACATCTCCGAAACCAGGAGATGTAGAGCGAAAGATATGTCGTTTGGAAAATTTGCTGGAAACGGCTCAGATTTGCATGATTAGATGCTTGTGAGACAACATAAGTTGCTATACCTACAAGTTCAGAAGAGGGTATGTGTAAATTTGGGTTTGGAACCAAACTTAGGTCACTGGAACATCTGGACTCATGGAAGAACTCCATTGTGCCCTCTGTAGGTCTACCTGGGCTATAACAACATAGCTACTCTCACTATCCTGGCTGCAAAGAAAGACTGGCAAGCCAGCAGCATCAGCAACGAGGTAACAGAACTAAACACCTATCCTATGCGCAATTCTATAAAGAAAGAACAGCGTATTGCCTTATATACCTTTATATAACTGTACATACGGTGTATGCCACTACACTTCATTGCCCACCAAATCCAAAATAAACTGCCCTTTTACTCATTTTAGTTACTGTAATAATGTAACTTGTGTAACTTATTCAAAAGCCCAGTAACAGAGCTTCCTCCAGGAAAGAAATAGACAGAAATGTTTGCTGATGTCGCTCTTCTTTCCTTTGTGGCTGCAGATCACCGTGTCCGTGAACGACGACCAGGACTCTCTGTGTATGAGGGTGGAGATGGACGTCCACGCACCAGCCATCCATGTCTTCTCCCTCCTGTCAAACCTCTGTCTGCGCCCGCAGTGGGACCAACACTACCTGTAAGCTGCCCATTGGCCAGATCTAATGCTCCTCATCTTAGAGAAATATCTTCATCGATTAAGTTTCTGGGGCTCCAGCCATAAATATTTTCTCAAAAGCCCTGAATCTTTTAGCTTTTTAAAATAGCTTTGACGGCATCTACCATGTTTTTCCCAAATGATGTACAGATTTTTAAGCATTCAATGATCACGAATGGCTTGAAAAATAGTGCATATAGCTGCTGTACATGGGGGAAAAATTTCCCCTGGGGAGCATGCCCCCCCGGAGCCCTAAGGTTTGGGCTCCGGCCCTGCTGTCTCTCTGAGGTGCCTGGGATGGACCGAACTCTCACCCCTTTTACAGTGCCCCTGCCCTCAGGAACAGAGCTGCTATACACACAATCAGAAATAATCTAGACATTACCTTTAAAACAGTCTCAAACAAAGTATACCTGTTTAACATATACAGTGAAACTGATCACAAATACAACACTGATATAGAAAGGTCAGTATTTATGCAGGTGCAAAATAACATGCCTCTTTGGACGGACACTGCAATACAAGTAGATTCAACATTATGTTGACTGTTGTTAATTGGACCTCTCCACTGCAGGAGCTGTGAGGAGGTAGAGAAAGCAGATGAAGAGGAGAGGGTGTACCATGTGAAATGTCCGCCCATCAACGGCGAGTCTGGACGGGACTTTGTGTTTCTACTGTCCAAGAGACAGCCCTGCAAGGACGGGTACAGAGACCACGGCTTCCTACAACAAAACAGGAACAAGCTCAGAATCTCTCTGAGTGCAACCCACTTTTAAAATCACAGTTTTAAATCATAGTAGGACTCATATGAGTTCACGTTAAAGAAGACCCTGTCCAATAGGTGCTCGTTTGGTAAAATTAAAGAATCTGATCAAAGTAAACAGTCACAGTAAATGTGTTCCTCCATATTGCAATCATGTCAACAGCACTAGTCTATCAGGAGTTCCTGTTATATCCTGTGTCACTTGCTGGAAGCACATTGTGCCAACGTACATGGAACAATGTGTCATGGAACAATGTAGCTCAGTGTCAACATAGCTGAGGCTAAAATAAAGCATTGGCCTGTAAAAAGAGCAGATGCCACACTGAGCTGTCCTTATCATTATATTACATTCTATTTGGGTTTATATGAGGTGACTTTTATCTTTCATGAAGGACATTTAATCCAAATTTGAAGGTTAATGTTTATGAATCAGAGAACGCATACTGTTTACACACTGCTGTATTCTGCAGTCAATGTCAAACAATGTCATTTAATAGAGGAACACTGACGCCTAGTGGCTATTTCTAAGATATTTCACCTTTTCATTCTTTTTCTGTAGTTTTTAGTGATTTTTTTCCAGATCTCATATAAAGTTGCCAAATTACAAATCTGTTAAACACTTTATACCATATAATTGACACTGAGCTACACTGTGCTGTGAATTAGCCATGTTTGTGTTCAAAATTTAAAAAAATTATCAGGAATGAAGGGCACATTGAAATAAAGTAAACACTACATTACTGATTATGAAGTCTGAAAATTAATGAAAGTGATATTCTTATTTTGCTTTCATTTCAGCGACCCTTACATCATCGCCCTGAGGTCAGTCACAGTAACTGCTGTCCCTCCCCAGGAGGGCTATATCAGGAGTGAAACGCAATGCGCCGGTTTCCTGATCTGGAGCAAAAACTACAATACCTGTAAAGTGAGGCCTTTACCTTTTTAACTTTGTTACCTGTTCTATTAGCGCACATGTAAAACCTTCTTGGGAACTGACACTAACATCTATAATTATAATTATAAGCATCTATAAGTTTCAACTCCTTCCACCAAGGAACTCTACTTTTGTCCTGGTGGCTAATGGTCACACTGAATCCCAGCTCTGGATAAGACCAAAAGATCTTGCACGAGCAGTAAACAGTGATGGTGCATTACCATACAGCACGAGCTTCTGTCTGTATCAGTAGTACTGAGAACAATCATACTCATTCATACATGTAGCGTTTTGCAACATGGGTGTACTTCAGCCGCAGACTCTCGAGTCTAATCATGTGTGCCGAGTTCTTTGGAAATGGTTTATGGTTCTGAAATATTATATTTAGATTTATTAAAATTAGGGTTACTACCATATAGTTAATTCTTAAACATAAGTTGTATTCTCGGGGTACCGGATTTTACCTTCTAATTCTATGAGTTTTATTCATACAAATCTCTGGGTGTGGATTTACATTTGGCAGTATAAGACTCGGCTTATTAAAGCTTATCTGCGATCCGTTCTGAGTGATGCCCTTTCTTCGGTTTCAGGATGGGAAGAAGGTGAAATTTTTACTGCTCTGATGGTTTGTCAATGTTTTTCTGCTGTTGCTGCAAATAGGTGTCTTACTACAACCAGGTGACCCTGGGGGTTCTGCCGTATGTCGCGGGGAACCTCGCAGGCTGGTCCAGGTCCATGGAGGACACGGCATCATCATGCATCGCTTTCCTGGAGAGGGATGTGCTCTGAGTGTCACCCCCCATAGCATGAAATGTCCAGTGAATATAAGCTTCCCACCAGCAAGGCATTTTGGCTTTAACAACTGTAACTGTGTACTGATGTATATTTGAACGTCTATAAACTATAATGGTTAAATAATGTATTTAAACAACGTGATACGTCATTTTATATGAGGGCCTTGAAATTAAAATACACTTGACAAAATGTATACAATCAGATATTCTGATTCTCTGAAACTTAGCCTTTAATATCTATCATTGATTTAGCATTTTGAAGCGCTATAAATGCATTCGTTGGCTGTAAGCTTATCTGCTGATGTACAAATGTAAAGGCTTATTGATGTAAATTGTATATACGAATACTTTATGTACTGTAAATGTTGTCACCTTGTCTATTTCAATGTTTCCCTATAATAGAAAATGCAACTTACAAAATTTACATTTATGTATGTATTTTAACTGTAATAAAATTTGTTTTAGATCCTATAAACATTTTTAAACCTTACAAATAATGGTGCAAACAGCACGTGCACCTTACTGTTTGTGGACATTTAGTCCCACAGCAACCACGATGTAATAGGCTTCAAAGCAAGATTCCCCTCTCTAAAGGACCGTCTCTCTAGTCACTGAAGGCACCAGCTTCAACTGCTGGAGCAAAGGCAGGAACAGAGGAAGAGTAACAGTGTTTGAGAACTTCCAAAAGGTGGGAGAAAATGCAGAAGCAGCACTTTTAACATGCAGAAGTTCTGATGAAAAAGAAGTTCTTCAGATCTTCTTAAAAAAGGCACAACTGAAATGCTGCATTTATTTGGTTGTGCTCTTTGAATCCAAAAAGAAGTGATGATTCTTCCTGTTGTGGGGGGGCTGGAGGGAACCCTGTGTCACAAAAATCGAACAGTGACTGTCTGATGTCTCCTGGTAACACCTTCTTCATTTCAAAGGTCTTAACTGTCCTAAGCCTTAAAGGAGCATGGCATTTGCGCCCATTGGTCTGCGTGTCTCAGAAGACGACCACCTTCTCAGACTTGGGCTTAACTTTCTTGACTGGGATGTGAACATCCTCATGGTCTGCACTCATGGCGTTGGACAGGCGGCCCACAGTCACTGCATTTGCTGTAGGAGAAAAACCAAAAACGTGGTCTCATTCTTAGAAGCATAATACATCCATTTCTCTTCAGACTAACCTAAAACACAGTCCTGCTTTACTCATTCATACAACTCATGTATTCATACGTCCAGAAACTCTTCAGCCTTTTCAGTACAGCTTCTTATCATGCTACCCAAAACTTGCTAGGGCAGAGCAAACAGGGCGAGGCTTTCTACAGGGTCCTGAGGGGAAGCAGAGAGTACAGGGCAGCGTGGACATACCATCATCTCCTTAAACCGCAGCACAAAACCAGAGCACCCAAAGAAATCCTAACAGAGTAACCGTTAGGTTCAGTAACTTTCCCAGCACCGCCATCATGCTTCCACCGGTCTAAAATGCTTCCCGATCTTGCAGGCTGAGCCAAATATTAATGCTAAAGTCTCTTGATATGCTTAAGATGAGTTACCTGAATTCTGGTTCTCAGGACAGTCTTTCTGAAAGTGTTCCACAGAGCCGCAGACCCGGCAGCACCCACCTGGCAAAAGAAAAGACCCCGTTCGTGCAGGTTTACGTCTCCAAGGAGGAAAGCGGTACATTAACCAAAGAAACATGGCCGACACCTATAGCACATCTACGATATGTACGAATATATACATAGAACGCAGCTTTTTAAAATTAAAATGTCATATTCAGTACACACCTACTCTGCTGGCGTGGAAGGGAAATGTATGAAGAAGAAAAAAAAAAAAGGAATAACATAACAGTAGCAGTATTTTTCGTGTCGGTTCAACATATAAGAACCTATTTAGTCATTATTTTCAATGTACAATCCCCTATTTTAAAAAAATAAAGAAATCATTTAGGACATGGGTTTCTCTTTGGATCCAGACTTTTTTTATGCATGACAGGAGACATAATTTATTGATAGCTGTTAGTGAGCTGTGCATAAACAATTTAGAATCTCTATGTTTGCAACATAAATGGAACGAGAAAGGGTGGCTTGTTACTGCTCGTTTTTAGCGTGCCAGCACTTTTATGAAAAAAAAGCACTTAATGTTGACTATAAACATTTCTAACAAGTATTGTGAAAAACAGAAATTTCAGACAAATGAAGTGGTACATACCAGCAGCATACAGTCCTTTGGGATTATCAGGACAGGATCTCGACAAGTGTCCGGTTTCACCGCATATGAAGCATTTGGCATAGGGATACTTGCCTGTAACCACCACAAAGGCTGGCTATGTTAGCCATGTAGTTCAAATCACACACAGACATTCTCTCGCTCTAAGGAGTGTTTCATACTTTGTCTAAATTGGTGACAGATGGCACAGCATTTCATGTATCCTTTGAATTATTACTAGCTCCCCAGATTAAGGGGGCGATCTTGGCCCATCCATCATTTTGCATTTCAACTCTTGCCAAATTTGCCCAGTTAGCTTAAGCTGAGGCTCTGCCCTATGTCACTCACTGCACAGGAGAAACAAATGTACATTCTGTGACCACACCTTTCTTTTTTCTGATAGGACGGCATCATCTCACCCAGGGCGGGGTCCACTTTGGCCCGACATCTCTGGATCTCGTGTTCCGTGGAGCCGCAGCGGTAGCATATGCCCCGGCCCATCTCCACGTCGCCGTCAGCCTCGGGGCAGTCGGCTAGCCCGTGGCCCGGCTTCCTGCAGTGGAAGCAGAGCTGCGAACCACAACGGGTGCAGAGACAGGCAGGGGGGCAGAATATCATCAGACCGTATGAAGTAAACGACAGAAAGAATTCCCACAGGATCTGAGACTAATATAAGATACCTCACTGTAGTTTTCCACTGCTAGTAATGCAGTAATCAGTATCTTTTGAGGCATAATCACATGTGCTCTCAGCTAAGGTCGCTGCCATTTATAATGGTAACAGCCAAATGGACCCTTGCACCTTATTCTCAGGACGTATATAATACAGTGTACAACATGCCCTTTCATAACTGTCTATCTATAAAACCTCTGCCACTCTTCACCTACTGCTCTGCTCCACCTCCTTCTCCTCTCAAACCCCACTCACCATTTTGTTCTTCTTATCGTGCTGTCTTTTTATCCTCCTGTTCTCCCGCCTCTGGTCCTTTTTTAGCGCCATCGCCACCTCCTCCCTAAACCCCCGGTGGTCGGTGTCCCCAGATGGAAGCGCTTCACCCGCCTGTTGCAGGTATTCCATGAATCCATTGACGTCTGGGTTGTCATAGTCCTTCTTCTTCTTATTGGGCCTCTTGACTCTCTGATCGGGCTGGGTGCGCCGCAGAGGCCCAGACCTCCCACTCGTAGATGCCCCCGCTTCACTCCTGTTGGCTTTCAGTACACTCCATGGCGTTGCCTCTGCCGGCTTGTTCTTGTGTACATTGCTGCCTCGAGCCCACCGCGTCATCACTGAATCACCTAAGTGAGAAACACCATGAGGTTTTACTAATGTCCAGCAGTCCTCCTCTTCTCCCAGTGATGTGATTAATACAGGGCTGCCAACTCTCACACATCTGGTGTGGCAGTCACACAAGAAATCTTATCTATATTATTCCTTTATAAACCTAAAATTAGCAACATTTAAAGTGCTGGGGTAGTTTGCAAAACCTACACCCTATTTACAAGGTAATGCCATGGAGCTTATGAATGGTAGCAGCTATTACTATCCGCGCACAGTCACATTGATCAGTACAGCTTCTTTCGTCCTCCACATCTGCAATCCTTGCTTTATTTTATTACCGTGTCTACTATTGTCTCTACCATTGTATTTTCCAAGCTACTGGATGCCTAAATTTCCTTCGGGAATAATGAAGTATATATCTATCTAAAACTGTAACATACATGTAAATGTGTGTGTATGTGTGTGCAGACTTATCCCGAATTGAAAATCTCACTCCAGCCAGCTGGCCAAAGTTGGAAACCCTGTTAATTCGTCTTCCTTCATCCCACCAAATACGAGTATCTACTTACATGGAGGACCTCAGAATATGGTCTCGAGTTATAGGACTCATCCAGGTCCTGTGCAGCTAGTTTCTGCACAATAATCACGACCGTACATATATTCAAAATAACACAATTGGGATATCGAAATTAAACGGAGGAATTTAACTCCTTTTGATTAAGATAAGAAAACATTTTCAACGAGATAAACCCATCTAACCTCTGTAAAAAAGGAAAACGGTCGTACAGACATTTACCACATTTAAAGAGTGACTAGACATGGGCTGGACAAAAGTGCAAATTAAACCCGTTTAAAAACCCTAATTTCAGCTCGTATACCTCGCTTGTCATATTAATAATTTTAAATTTACTAAGAATATGTGAAATATACACTTACTGTAGAGGCGCTGGTCAAATTCGCATGTTTTCCCGGACGTACGGTCAAAGTAAGATCCGTGCGGAAACAACTGTATCGTAAATTTGTTCCCACTAAAACCCGTCGTAAGAGACGCAGTACGTAACAGTATCTCTCACGTAGGAAATAGTGTAAAAGAAGTGCAAGTTTAAATGTACAAACTGGAGGAAATATAAATGTGTAAAATTATAAAACGTCTTAAATTAAACAATTTGTTTCATAAGTCAGTTTAAAGCAAAACTTTGCATAGTCTTAGAATGCAATATGAACAGGCTTAAAGTTAGTAACAAGCGAATGCTTTGGTAACACACTTTTGGGTTTCATTTGAAAATTATTAAGCTTTGCAGCCTATTGCCAGTGGTGACCTAATGATTAGGGAAGTGTGCTTGTGATTAAAATGTTGCTGGTTTGAATCCCTGACCAGCAAAGTACCCTGAGCAAAGTACTGCTAAATAATAGCTGCCTACTGCTTTGTCACATATGGGTTAAATGCAGAGGACACATATTGTTGTTCTGTATCAACAATGACAATTAATCACTTTCATTTCACATGAAAGACTGAGATAGAGGGCTATGGTTACTATTGAAAGAAACTTTCTTACATTACTTACGTTACTATTCTCCATAAGGAATTTCCTTGAGCCCACATTAGAAATGGGTTTCACTAGTAAGACAAATGCAGTCTTTTTTCTAAGTTCTTTTTCTTGTTCAACACGGCATTTGCCATGATAAACAGTAATGAGGGGAACTATTAAGCTGAAGCCACAGCCTTAGGACAATTTTTGCATGGGGTCTCCTGAGACAGCTGAAAAATACTGAATGTTTCTGCACAGGAGGGGTTTGGGTAGGGAAAGAACAGAGAGTATTGAGTAGTCCAAACAATGTTTTAGAAAACTGATTGGCGCCTTAGGAGAAGGAGGACGGATCAGACTGTAGTTAACAGGAAGTGCTGACCAAATCTGGGGATGTTGCCCAACAGTGAAAAGAACACTATGATGAATTCCTCAACTCAGAGGAAATGCCCACTGAACAAGATGCGTTGGTGGAAACTTCAAGTGGATCAGGGTCTGTCACTGCTGCTGTCACTATGGTGGTCAGAGGCCTCCATAGTGAAAAGCTGCAGGTGTGGATGAAATCCATCCAGACATGTTGAAGGCACTGGATGTTGTTGGGGTAGCACAGCCTTTTCCGTGTTAAATGGACGGTGTTTAAAGGACCTCTGAACTGGCAAATAAATAGGGTGGGGGACACTATTTCTGAAAAGCGGGACAAGATGATGTATTACCTTTACTGGAAAAATATACTTCTCAGTCTCCCTGTAAAAGTTTTTGCCTCTGTTCTGCTAAGGAGACAATTACTGAACATAGGATTCCAGAACAATGTGGATTTCAGACTGGCCATGACAGTGGGCTAATTCATGCCTCTTACATACTCATGTGAGGGTGTGTGGGAATATGCTAACAGTCTACATGAGCTTTCTGGACTTGGAGAAGGCAAATATGACCATGTGCCTCAGCACTTACTGTGGGAGGTTCTACAGGAGTATGTGGTACCAGGGGCCACTGCTGTGTGATATTTGATTCCTATATGAACACAGCAAGCACTACACCTGCATCCTTAGCACAAAACCAAAGACATTGAGAGTGAGAGTGGATTCAGTTTAGACATGACATCTCTGCTATGTATAGCTAATGCTGTGCTCCTGGCATCGAGCGATCAGGAAATCCTGCACACATTGGAGCAGTTAATGCTGTGTGTGAAGCAAAGGGGATGAGAATCAGCACATGTAAAATCAGAGGCAGCTGGGTGGTGGATTGTGGAGAGAGTGAATCACTCCTTTTTGGTGATGAGGTGGAGAGTTTGGCCTTAGTGACTTTGAGTACTATGGAATCCCTTTGCGAGTGATGCTAAGAGGGAATGTGAGATTGATAGGTGGATTGGTTTCGTGGCTGCAGTTTAGAGGGCAGTAAAAAGGTCTGTAGCTGTGAAATGTGAGGAAAGCTAAGTCATTGAATGAAGCTGTCGGTTCACTGGTCTTTGTTGCTCCTCCTAATGGTCATGAGGTTGGGGACAGACCAAGCACTGTCAATGATAATATGAAAGCAAAGGCACAACTGAGAAGGGGAACCAGACAAGGCAGGAGTATTTAAAATATTACAGTTTATTACAGAGTAAGACCTTCGGTTTTGCAAAAAAAAACAGAAGGTGATCTAGCAGCACGTTTGCCTAAAGCTCACATTGTGAGGCTCACTTTCTGAACTGAAGAATGGGGGCGGGGACCTTTATATCCTGCCCTTTCTCCAGCTTCTTCTCACATTCAATCAGGTAGTTAACACCATCAATCAACAGCTGGACCAGCTCCACCTAATGCACGAACAAAAGGGAAAAAAACGTTAGACAGTTGACAAAATCACATCATTTACTTTATGTAATTGTATGAAGTCTGTTGAATAACAACAGTAACAACAACAATGATAATAATGCTAATAATAATAATAATAACAGTTATGCATTGCATGTGCATCCTTTCGCACAACATCCAACCACATATATATCCGAGGTCCCATAAGGTTAAAACAGAGTTGAAAAATCCTGATTGGCTAACGGCACACAGCAGACATAATATTACACATTTATGTACTTACTTCAATGCAATTTTTATTGTTAAAGTGTACTCTCTATTTTATATAAAGTATCTTGGCTATTTAGGTACTACAAATCCAGTACAGATGCAGTACAGATACAGTACAGATGCAGTATACCCGTATAGGTTTGTATACACTGTATGTGTTGTTCGCATAGCGTCCTATTGGACAGAATGTGACCTGGATGTTAAGCAACACGTACCTTTAATAATGATAAGACGACACTAGCCCTAATATACTATGTTTACTCTGCCTTCTGCCTTTTTGTATATAACTTTCCAGTTTATGACTTTGGTTATTTATTCAGCACTGTACTTGACTCATGCTGTCTTTTACACCCTTTATTCTGAAGCCAGGTTTACCTCAGATTTGCCCAAGCGGTCGTTGTTGGAAATATCAAACACATCCCCCACAGCAGCGGTGTCCACACCGCCGGTGCCTCGTTTCTGGAGCCGCAGGTTGTCCAGGATCTTACTGAAGCGGGTATCCTACCAGATCAAACACAGATTCATGCCATTCTCGACTGTTATCATGAACATTTTTAAAGTTCCCGAACGTCATTGGCTGGAGTGGAGGGAGCTTTGTCAAGGGCTGCCTAGGGATTTCAGGTTTTGGGGTTTTCCGAGATACTTGTGACTAGTAAGAGGCAGACAGTTATGACTGTGGTCTAATGGGCGTGGCCTGCTCACCTTGCTGAGCAGAGGAAGACGCACGTGTACCCCTGCCCGAAGGCCTGTGCCCAGGTTCGAGGGACAGGTCAGGATGTAGCCCAGGCGTTCATTCCACATGAACTCCCAGCCACGCTCCTGGATCAGATGCTCCACCTGTTGGAAGATGGGGTAAATGGCTCCATCTGGAGGGGTTAGCGGAGCAAGACCCATGTTTGAATAATAACTACTGTCTCATTAAGTTTTTGACCTCATTAGTTTATTTATAGAATTAAAACACATATAGAAATAAACATGTTATTAGCAACTGAATGCCAAAGGCTGAAAGATTTTTTTAACATGTGGTACATAGTGTTTTTTAGGTATGGTATTTTAGGTGGGGAGGAATTTTGTAATGTTAAATTCAAACTGAAACACCCTGTATACATTTGTATATGATCTTTAAA
Source organism: Mormyrops attenuatus (assembly GCA_026777985.1). Taxonomy (NCBI): domain Eukaryota; kingdom Metazoa; phylum Chordata; class Actinopteri; order Osteoglossiformes; family Mormyridae; genus Mormyrops; species Mormyrops attenuatus. The sequence goes on along the minus strand of JAODKC010000117.1, from coordinate 27,842,847 downwards.
GCCAGTGACACTGAATATCCAATGAAATGGATCAGATGTTTGGGGGGTGGGGTAGGGGAGTCAATGGATCAGTTGAGGCCATACCTGTTTGAGTCCCCTGCAGAACCTCTCGAACACCCTCTTCATGTTGCCGCCTTTTTCCATGGAGATGACGCGAGTGTGGTCTTCCTCATTGACCCATATCAGGAAAGTTTTCTCATTGTTGTGCCTGCAGAACAAGGGTTCAGGATTAAGCTCAGGCAAGGGCAATGTACAAAAAACTGAACAATAGCTCGCTGGCAAAAAAAAAAAAAAATGAACTAGTCCAGTTGGCCAGCAGCAAAAAATCTTTAGTTTCACACAAAAAACCAAACAAAACAAAGCACTGTGGCAGTCCCGGAGACATTGTGTAACATATAGCACTATAATGATGTTTCAAAAGCCATTAAAAATAGTTAATCAAGGACTACTTATTCACAATAATTATTAACTGAAATTAATGAATAATATTATGAGCAATTCATAAATAACTATGCAGAATCATACTTTGCTGTCAGAGTTAGCAGCAAGCTACTAGTTAAATGCGTGCTTTTAGAGTTTAGGTTACTGCTACTATAAAACCTTTAAATTAGAAAGAACTCCACATTCTAGATGTCATATGAACCAAAAACACAAATAAATTGAAGCTGGTTAAAATTTTGGACAAATTCAGGTTGTATGCTAAGTTGATTTCTACACACAACACCTTGCAATGATTTGAAATTTATTGCCCATAAACTGTCCCAGTTTTTCCTGGGGTGCTTAGTTGTTTTGTTAACTGGCACACCAGCATGCCATTACAGCAATCCCATTCAACATACCAGATCCCCCTGGCGTCTGGCCAATCACGAGCCATACCCGCACATGTCAACAGGGGGGAAACGGGTTTATCAAACAGGAAGTGGTCCTTTGGCAGACAAGGAGAGAGAGTGAGCATTTACAGGTGAATGGCTTTATTGCACAGTTGCCTTCTTGCAGGATTTGTATAATTAGTATGATTGTAATTCATAAGTTACGCAAGTAATATATATATACATATTGTTGCATTTTTATTCAGAACAATTTCATTTTACTGATTTAAATTAATCACGGCACAGTTAAGGTTAAGTATGTAGCTCAAAGTATTTATTAAATGCTGGCAATAATGTGGTCACGTGATCATTTCTTTAAGTCAGAAATCGGTGAGTAAAAAATACCAGTTATTAATTTATGAATGTTTCTGTGAGATGGAGAGAATATAGGTCTATTGCTAGAGTTGTGTTGGAGGGGGACAAGGATTACACAGGGTTTAGCTTATGGAGCCGAACAGCTGTCTGCATGTGACTCGGCCAGCCGGCAAATTTTTCCCAAACATGCGAATACAATTGTCCCATTCTATCCCCATGTCTGTTTGCCATCCAATATATGGTTTTCCCACAATTATTGGACAGAGCCCCACATAGACAGATGAGAGGCAGGAATCAAGCCCCCCGTCCCGGAGGTATGAGGGAACAGCACTGTGCCATCTGCAGTTCCGAGGCAATTCTATTGGGCCCAGTCTCTAGCTATGTCTGCTGCCGATTGCAGAGGACAGACTGGCTTATCTAGTTGATGTCGCTAAGGGCTACCAGCACAGTGAGGGGGAGAGGTTAAGCCTAGTATCTGACAAGACAAAGGTCACATGCACAAACAGGTCCACCAGGTGCTGAAAGCACACTGCTGGATAAGTTTCACTTGTGATTATATGATTTATATTCATAAATAGCTTACAGCTCTCATGGGGTTGAGAAAACAGTCTAAAAGCTGTTTTCAGTCAACTGTTCTGTCTTTGTTTATTCTGTTTTGCTGTCAGTTGTTTGTGTTTTTCTCCTTATTGGATTTAAATCTGTTAGTCATTAGTTTTGTGTTTTGTTTTAAGGTAATTATAGTTTGTGCTTTTTACTAATTGTTTAAATATTTGTTTTAATGCTTAACTTCTTGTGTGACACTTTGATTGACACCTGCTCTCTTTCAAATGTGCTATAAAAAAGATTATTTGACTTTTTGCGCAACGGTTTTTATCCATAAGAAATTTTCAAGAGAAATGGCCTTTGTTTTATCAAGGTCTACAGATTAATCAAATAAATTAATATATTTAGTTTATGTGTTTCTATGTATGTGTGCGCTTTTACAGTATCTGAACTACAGTCTACATTAGGGTCCATTTAGGGTAATGAAGTGTCACTGAGATTACTCTAGGCGTGGCCTAGGCAGATGGATGGACAGCTTGCTTACATCGATTAGCTGCTGTTGCTCCTTCTCGGTCATCTCACTCAGGCTGTAGTATTTCCCAGACAGGTCGCCCTTGAGGCCCGACAGTGCCTGGACGACCACACGCTCGACCTCGCGGCGCTCAGCACGGGAGCAGGCGGGCGGCAGGCACAGGCCTCGGATGCTGCGGCCCGTACGCACACGTGACGACAGCACGTAACGGTCGTCGAATATGCCAGAGGTGATCTGTGGGGGATGGGGCGCTCAGGTCAGACATAATGGGCCATTCGTTGCCATGGTAAGCAGGGGCGGATTAACTTATCTGGGGTCCTAGGCTGACTTCTCAAGGAGGGACAGGGCCCTGATCTTTGCCGGGGCCCTAGGCTACAGGCTAGGATAGCCGGTGCATTAATCTGCACCTAATGGTAAGAGTAGATTGTTAAGTTAATTACCTTAGAGCTGTCCAGGTCAGTAGGGTGCTTCATGCGTCTGGGGTCATAGCCATTGTGTCTGTCCTTGATGACAGGGTCGAAGATGTCAGCAAACACCTACAGATGCCAAAAATGCTCATGAATATATAGATAACCTCAGAGGCACTGGAGAACTCAAAGGAGCTCAAGAACAAACAAAACAACTCGTCATATTTCTCAATAATTCCTTAAATGCTGAACTTACGGATCTAGATCATTTCTGATAACCGTTTTATCAATTTATAAATATAAGCAGGACCATGAAACAGGCAGAATAATAAGTCCAAAAGACGACACTTTATTCCAAGCACATTATAAATACCAAATGAGGCAGTTGGATATTTTACTGAATCAAGTTTGTTTATACTCCTCAGTCAAGGATATTACAGGGCTGGGTCCGGGGATTTCAACTGATAATGTTTATGCCATGAACCACTTGGTGACTGACTCATTAGCCAATATATTCCCGGGAGTGGTACTTTTACAGAATATCAAACTGTAATGGACACAGCTCTGACACTGGGATCTCCTCAAATTCCAAAACCAACCTCATAGCTCTCCTCATCCCCAGCCACCATGCCCACGGTCTTAATGAAGGGGTGCCCAGGGTTGTCCACGCCGGTCTGGATGCACTGGTCCAGGGTCCAGCCACTGGGGGTGCACTTGTCGCGCAGTTTGCTGTAGATGGCCGGCGTCAATGCAGATGCCATGCAGTTGTTATGCTGGCGTAGGTCGGGGAAATCGGCACTGTTGGAGAACCACACACACAATGGCATTACTAAGAGATTCATGGTAAAGCAGTTAACCATCATACTTACATATTTCAACCAGCCATACTTAAACCATCTTTTCACCAGAAATTATCACCACAATAAAATGTTTATAGAGAGCAAATGTTTCTACAACAGCAGGATTGAGTTAATTACTTTGACTTAATATATAAATTGTCCTTTCCTTAACAAATATAAGTACTATACACTACTGGCCAGAATTGTGGAAACACTTCCAATTATTAGAGACTGCAGAAATTTATTCAGCTGTTGCTCCAGTTACTTATTCAATCATCCAATGTATATTGGATGATTGCCACTAGTGTATACTTACTACTACTATCCTAAATACTGTCTTAAAATAGTATTTCATGTACACCTTTGTGAAGTCTGCAGGAATAATTAAGTGCTGGAGCAGAATACTGCTATTTTTTTCCAGTTGTCAGTGTTTGAGCACCACGTTGAGGCTATATTTAGCCTCGTTCATGGCACAGTCCAGATGTGGCATTTCCATTCTCCTACTTAATTGGTTCTTCAGATGGGTTAAACTGGTCACTGCTGGCTGACTTGCTCTGTCTCATTATGTCTGGCTCTGAGTATAGCAATTAAAGTTATCTGCTCCTGGCAGCTTTATCGGCTGATGTAAGGCTCACCGGTGCATCAGTGCAGGTCCTGCGGCTTTCAGGGCACCGCAGCACCTCTGGCTATGGAGAAGCTCACCTGACTGCACAGATAAAAGTTCCCTCATGGTATAATGTTATCTGGCCCTGAGCCAGCTGCAAGCCCACTTGTGCGCAGAGCTCTCACCGGTAAAAAATTCATTCCAGCAACATTTACCTAATGTTACGATTAAGGTATGGAAACGTTCAAAGTGGCCAGTATTCCTGATGTTCCCAGAACGTTATCCCATTACTACAACAAGTACTACAACAACTGCTATTACAGCTAAGGCTAATAATATAAAAGCTAATGAAGGGCATGGTAGGGCATAGGGTAACACTGTCGCTTTACACTTCAAAGGTCGTGGGTTAAGGGCTGATCAGCATGATCGCAGTATACTCATATAACACTTTTATAAAATAATGTTATTAATTTTAATAAATTTTATTAAAAACAATATTTTTCAACAATAATTGCATTAAAGGGGTGTTTAGTCCTAATTAATAAAAGTAACAAGTAATAATTTTAACATGTTGACACTGACAGAACCTTTGTTAAAATGTAAAACATGGAAATAGCGTTCCATTAACGTTACAGTAAGAACGTTCTCTGCGAACTTTGAGAAGACCTTTACAAAACCTTGGCTAAACTTCTGGGAATGACATACTTCTCAGTACTAGAGTTTAGATTCTATTTAGAGTCTATTTACCTCAAATTCCCTATTAGAACCTGAGCATGCAAACTATTCATGAAGAAATTTAACAAGACCGTCAACAAAAGGGTTTCTTTACATTATTGTTTTTTTATACAACAGTTAGATCCGACCAAGAAATCTGATTGGACAAGAGGTGTTCTGTGTGTGCTATTATCAGGGTATTACCGCACTCAGACACTTCACATCAGCTACATCGCTCCTCTTTACAGGGGAATCTAAAAACCGTTACATGTGCCTCATTTCCACCAACACGGAGCAGGTGCTGGGCTGGTTCTCGCTTGGTGTCTTTTGAGAACCTGCCCATGATTCCACCTGTTTCAAAAATGAATGTAGGCAGAAATGAGAGTAAAGTAAAGGTCCATTCGGTTTTGTTGGATTTATTTTGATCCATTTTGGATCTTAAGTTTTTAAAAGCTGCCAAAACGAAAAACAAAGGTTTCAAAGTTTGACTTGTTGTGCTATGTCTCTATTGTCTGTATTCACTTTTGTCTCCGTAAAGGCTCCCCCGTCTGTGTGTAAGTGAGTTTATTATTTAATCTTGTTCATTGTCATTTTAAGTTTAGCGCAATAGAAGTCTGGTAATAACTGAATTAATTTTGCTGTCCGCCTCATGATCTCTTTGCCACTCGTGCGCCACAATATTTTATTTATTAGACCTGTGGCATGGTTTTAATTTACAATGCAAAGTTATTCCACTGATAAGCTGGTTAGTAGTTTCACTGCTGGCGTCGGAGATATTAGACAAAATTATATCGGTTATGGACTGAATTTGGTTTGGACACAGCCGTGATATATCGGAGTAGAACCGCACTACTTCTCCTATGTTATTGCTTAAAGAATTTTCTGGATGTGTTAGTGACAGAATCCATAATGACTAATAATGTAGATGGAGACTTAAAGGCTGGTTTAAAATAAATGCCCCAAGTAAGTGAATAAGCACACTTTCCTGAGTGTGAGGATACCTTGGGGGGTACAGCTTTGTTTTCTCCTGGGCGGTGACACTAGCAGAGTCGCCCCTCAGGTAGCTGGTGGCAAAGGAACCGGCGCCAAGGCCGCCCAACATGAGGGCGACACCGCGGCCAGACATCATGCGGGTGAAGACGCTCGCCATCTTCGTTGCTCAGGCTTACGACGTCACCTAAGAAGACTGAGAGAGGAACTGAGGCATAGGGAAAGGGCAATCAAGGGTCAATCAAAGGGCATTTAGAACACCATACAAAATAAAATGGTACCAACCAAGAAAGCCATGAAAGGATAAGAATATATAAAGCATTATCTGCTAAAAGGTGATTTTTATGGGTGTTTTTATGTTTATGTAAATAACTATATAATATTCTTAAGTAGTAAATCCCAGACCAAACTGAAGTACATAATAGACTGAAAGATGTTCTTCATTTCAGATTGTGCTACAGTAAGGAATTTATCTTAATTCAGATTCAATATTTCAAAATAATCATAAATACATATATATTTGGAAAAAAAGCATATTACACTAAGTGATTTTTGCCTTTATACTGGAATACTTAATCTACAACTGTAATGAGTTGTGTTGCACTTATGTAACAGTGAACATACAATGTGAGCCTTGTAGAATTCTCCAGGAAGTTCAAAATTATTTTCTCTCAAAACCCATGGTCAAGATAAGGACTAGTAAACCTGAATGAAGCAGAATTAGCATGTTCAGTGTATTATGATTATTCATGGGTTATCTGGAAGTAAGAATAATCAAGAATAATGTTAACATGGGAGTGTCACTGATACGTTGCAGTGTGCCCTGGACAGTGCTGAGATGGCATTTTAGTGGTGGTTCTGAGAGTGACATTCAGTATCGTGGTGAAAGCTGAGAACACCATTGCACAACCTAATCCCAAGGTTAAAGGGAGTTTAGATCCACTTCAGTGCAGTAAAAAATGCTTGGCCGGTAGTGAGATCTGCTGTAGGCGACGTTTTTGCCGTCATACCCAAAGTTTGGAAGTGTGCCTGAAATCAGCTTGGCTGGGGGGCATTAAAAGGTTATTACCAGGAGCAAGAGTATTAATAGATGCAAGGGTGCCCTGAGTCCTGTTGGCATGGTTTGCAGGCCTCGTGATCCGGCGTGACATTCTGAACCGGTCAGAGCTGCTGACTGACCACCGAAGGGCGAGACCAAAGAAAGAGACCGCGGGAATGCAAGAGAGCAAACAGGCAAATTTGAAAATGCTACATATAGCTAGTTTGTGGACAGTGAGCCATAGAAGGTGGGGTCACTGGCTCTAACCTTTTCATTTGGATAAAGGTACATTATTGAAACTTTAAGATTCAACAATAGTATGAATAGTTCTCCCAGCACCTACTGAACGCTGGATAGCACTCTTTTATGATGGCTTTTTGCATTTATGCCGTGTGACACCCACATCTAAGGTAAGGAAGTTAATTTAACATTAAAAGATATAATTGCGATGAAAATATATATTTTAAGATTATATCTAAACTTAGATATTCAGCATATACAGCAATTAATCAGGGCCATTTCACACAGACTGCGTTGTGAAATGCGTTTCATCTTTTGCTATATTGGAAATACCGACAAGTTTGGAAAGAATTAGCCATTGTTACTTTTCAATAAATACATTCAGTTATATTAGAAATTTGTAAAACATCTCATACTTAAATAACCACAAAATCTATTACTGTTCATTAACTATAAATGTCATATATCTCATAAAAATTGTTTTATTTTTTCTAGGGTATATGCATAGTTTAAATAATATTAACACGTATATTATAGCAGGTGTCAGCAACTAAATAGTAATCACAGAAATAGCTAAATAACTAAATCAGGTTGTTTTCAGTCATTTCCTAATCCTCACAGACATGCAGGTGGTTTTAAAATGTACCTCTTGTAGGTCTAGTTGTTGAGAAAACATGGAAGATGTAAATGGACTTAAGAGATAAGATACTTTATCGACCCCAGGGGGGAAATTCTTTAGCATACAGAAGTGACAGTGATACTTCTAGACATAAAGATATAATTCTACCAAATATCAGAATATGGCTTTAAAAACACTCATACACACAATACTACAGAATGTAAATGCCAAACTTGAGTAAAGTTAGGGTAATGGTGGAGGATTTGTCTTAAAATGAAGCAGAGAAATGCCACAGTACCTTGTTGGGTAGCAGTGTTCCGTTCCTGCTGTTCAGAGAATGAGACACTCCGTGTAAAGTGAGCGAATACTGCCACAGGATTAGCTGGCCGCTCCAGTGCCAACCAATCCGCTTTCATTTGTTAACGTGTCAGGATCCACGTGAACCAGCCCAGGGTGCCCTTCAGCTTGACCCTCTTCGGCCCATTCGCAGGGCGTCCCCAGGCCCAAACCATCACACTTTAATGTGTCTTGGGCAGTAATATCAAACATTTCTGATAATTTTTAGGAAGCTACCAGTTTGTGTAAACTGATGTCTCAGCATTAGTGAAACAGTGTCATATGCATTAGAACGTCAGATGTGACTTATGTGTACACTGAGTATGCAGCTGTTCTTTGAAATTGGAGGCGAGTTTTCGTAATGCCATAATGTGAAATGTATCTGCTGGCTCCTGAAAGTCTGACTCCTATATCTAGCCTCCAAAAACACCAGATAACGGAATAAAAAATGATAATGATGGACTAATCCTAAGAGCAGTGAAACTCACACAGATGATGTAGAATGACAGGATTTTCAATTCTATGTGAGGACTCTGCTGTTCTACAGATAGGGTGATCAGATCAAATCAGATTAAGATTAAGTCTGACTTAAATTATCCAGATAACTGGGAAATCCTGCTTTGTAGAATACCCCTATGATCACCCCATCTACAGAGCAAAAGTGCCCACAAAAATCAAGCAAACAGATAAAGACACTTTCAGAAGACTTTTATTTTACATGTAAGTGGGATTAGCCATACACACTCCTAAAGAGTCAATGGGCAAGAAGAGACAAGGGAAACAACAACAGTTATTTCTATACAATAATATACAGTATAAATTAAAACAAAGCAGACACCCCAGTTGGGTCTATTCAGGCACATGCACATGCAATGCTGTGCATTTCTGCATCGGTAGAACTTGCCATTACAGTAAATTATTAAAAACAGGAAAATGAACAAATTTTGTGCTACATAATTTTAATTTTTATTTTTTATGATGTCTTGGGAGAGACAAAATACCTACTATACAACAAAAAAAAGCAACAGAATGTTTCTCAGCAGACTTTAAAATAAGTAACATACGCAGTTCAGCTTCTTTTGCAACACACTATGTACATAAATACATCAAACTTTTATTGAAATAAATAGCAAAAAAAAATCAAATCTAGTCATGCAAGGATTGCATTGCTGTAAATTACTAATTCATTATAACTTTTCCCTTTTTTCATTATTATATTTTGTCTGAATAAAGAGGTCTTTGCTTGAATCTCAACCATAAAAAAACAATCAGTATTTGATCGATTACAAGAAATGTACTGTTTTTTTCCATTAATTATTTTTTTTGATTATGTATTTATTTTTAATTCGCAAATGTTTGTTAGCCTTCTCAACTAAGGAAAAAAATGTAACAATCAATACATATGTGTGCTTTTGTGAACAAATGTACTGCTCTCCACTTTGAGTATAACTTTAAAAGATTTATATTTTAAAAATCATTTAATACAGTGTAGCTGCACTACTTGGATAACTAAAACAATAATAACGAAACACATACCAAGGCTGACAAATTGAGCATTTTCTCATGGGATGCAGTGCTGACGTTGTCTACATTCCCCAAGATGAATATTTTCATTTTTCAGTTTTAACGTTTCTCGGTTTAGGAAAATTCCTTTACTTATGGCTGGTCATGTGTTAAGGCATTTTAGTCAACACTGCTACTGTGGATGTCATATTAGGTGTATGTCAGTCTTCAGAATAACAAAAACTATTACATGGAGATTAAAAATGACATTTTAAGGACAAAGCCTGACTTTATGGGTCAAGCAAGTACAAGACGAGGAAAAGATGCATATCATTGTATTCGATCTACCACTTATTAAATATATATGAATATAAGTAATTGTTTCTATTGGGATGTAGAAATCTGTTTTTCTTCACAGTAAACTCTCCGATTCAATCTTTGTGCAAATATATAAACAACAATTAGCTGTTATTCATATTTATCTTCTCAGCCATATAGCTAGGCAACAGTGACTTTAATGAGTCGTTAGCTCATAATATTTGATACAGTTATGAAATATTTGACATACAAATAATGTACTGTTAAGCCAGGAAATATATCACATTTAACTCTTTACAGAAACTACTGTCACGGTGAAAAGGAGATGAATTACGGGAAAACATTTACATTTGTGATGGGCCCAGCATTCATAAAATGTGATGGAGTGACTTTAACCACCAGGGGGGGATACTACATCACTTATACAATATATTCACGGTTTTTGAATTCTCTGCCTGCTTATTCAAAGGGAGCAATTTCAGTTCAACCTGAAATCAAGAGTACGGTCAGTAGTATCAATTAAACACTTAATCACTGATTCATCACCCTGTTTGAATTTTCAAAATAGAATCACGTTTTGATGCTTCTAACAGCATAATAAAGCATTTGAAGTCATGTTTAAGATGGGCCATTTCTGTAAAAATTATTTCTATTAAAGTTCCTGTTTACACCTGTTTTAAAATGTATCTTAGGTGATCAGATCAGAAATAAACAGCGCAACATGATAAATGTAAATGACCACCAAGATGCATTGTGATCTGATCACTCAAACTACTTGCCGAGGTGGTCTGGGACATATTTCCCCACATATCTATTGTAGTGGAAACGCTATTGCATCCTGGATGTATCCCCGACAAGGACGTTACAATAACTGTGAGCAGTGACGAAATCTCAACATGAGTGGTCATCTGGACACCTTGGAGATGCATGGTAGATATTTTAAAACCAAGGGTAAAAAGACAAGGCAGGGCATGAGCTGCGGTTAAGGGCAGCACTCACAGAACCATAGAGCAGTTCAGGGACATATTGTATTCTAGAAAGTAACCAAAGCATGCATGCATGGAACCGTTCAATTACACAGAAGTTCGAAGTGACATCTCAGCAGACCAGGAATGAGATTATTTTAATTAGATGAGACACCGTAAAGCAGTTTAACCATAATTGTTTCATCAGTAAGGTTTATTGGCTATAAAGTCATATTTTGTTGCTGAAGCAGATGATTATTATGAACCACTATAAGCCAATACCGTCTCGCTTCACACTGAGCAATATGCAAATCACAGGCTTCTAATTAACTAATAATTAAGGATCTCTTTTAAAAATATTGGCTTCAAATGTCGCTGTTTTACAATATTTATTTCCCTTATCTTTTTAAATAAAAATCAATTATAAACTGCACCAGAAAAATGTATTTAGTCTGGGTTAGATCTAGTGTTAGGTCTCCCAGATTTATGAGAAAAGGGTTTAATTTGTGATTCCAGGAGGGAAAAAGTTCTTTAATTGGGAAAGCTTCATTAAATAACCAGATGGATAAATATGTGTAAAATCAAAGAGCTAATAAATTATCAATCTTCCATAAATGATTATCCAGAGCAATGTTGCGACAATCCTCGAGCCTAGCTCATGGCACAGTTGACGGCCTAGATGGGCACCCTTCCATCACTGGGCACACAGTCACACACAATTGGCAATTTAGAGACAACAATTTACCCAACTGCATGTTCTGGACCACAGAAGAGACCAGATGATGCAAAAAGACCATGCAAGCTCAACATGCACAGAGCTGGAGGTGTGAACTAAAACCCACAAGCCTGTGAGGTTGCAGACCTAGACACAGTGCTGCCTAACTAACAAGTCACTGTTAATTAAATGAAACACAGTACACAAATAATCCCAGACACTGCAAGAACACTCCAAGGTAGACCTCAAGAATGAGAACCTGAAGCGATTCATGAGTATCTGCAGATCTGCAAATGAAACAATATGGCTGGAATGGGAATGAAATCCTCAAAAAGACGGGAGGACAAGCATTATCTATAGCAATTAAATAAACTGCATTTATAGCTGCTTATGGTTGTACAGGATAACAGATTCACTTGTTGATACTGTCGCGCAAAATATTTTAAAAAACATTTTATGAAAAACACATTTTTAAGCCTTTCACTTAGGTGATCCTCTTCAAACACTGGAGTTCTGTGCACTATTCTGAGTACTGCAGACAGAGATCATCTGTCTAAGATATGAAAGATGAAGGGTTCACATATGGCACTAGTCTACCCACCCCAAACTGTAACTGTGACTGAAATAAAAACAAAATAGGCTAACAAACACATTACAGACATATAAAGTCATTCTTGCCAACAGAGTACACCTAGAATACAGCTTATGTTTCCTTAAAATGGCAATGAGGCATTCATTGTGCCACAAAGAGGGGAGAGAAAAGCCAGATAATGCAATGACATTTATGTACATGCTACATTTCCCAGTACTTCCCCTTTTCTCTTCAAAACAGAGAAGCATTTCTATCTCCTGCTCTTGTTTTGTGCCTCTACAGTAGCTTCTCATATTCTGCTTGCTGAGAATGTAGCGACCACACTGCATCTGAAGCCATGACACCCACCTCTGACCACTTTTCTTGTTCCCTGTCTCTCTCTGCTAATCTGCTCTCTCTGCCATGCAACAGTTCTGTTCTCCTTTGCTTCTCAGTGTGCCTGGCATGTGTTTTCTGGCTGCTATGGCCGTCCTGTGCACTGTGCCAAAGGACAAGGTTCAAGCTGGGAGTCGTGGCTCAATCTTCAGGGACAGGTCGTACAGTGTGTCCTCGTCCATTACTAGGGTTTTGTCCAGCAAGTATTGTGTAACCTAGAAAATAACAAAGGACAAGAAAATGTGCCAGCCTCAGCTAAGTGTTAGGATAGCCCATGAGACCAACAGCCAATTTCCATTCTAGAGGGTATACATATTAGCCTATCATAATCCTACATAGTGAGCCAATCAAATAATTGATATGTCCTCTAATGGCACGCAAAGATGTCAGAGAACTCAAGATAAAGCACAATATAGGTCCTGTAAGTTGCAAGGTGGAACCACTGCAGATTGGAGTTCCTGTTCCTGCACATCCCAGTGATGCTTATTAGGATTCAGATCTGGGGAATTTGGTGGAATTCCTAGGGAAACAGCACAAATGTACATGCCCATCCACAGGATGTAAAAGGAAAGTGGACTCATCGGACCAGGCTACATTCTTTCTCTTTGTCCTTTTTCAAAGTCACTCAGATCTTTCGCGTGCCGATTTCACCTGAATCCCACACGTTGCTCATGAATACTGGCTGTTCGCTTGTCATTTAATACATCCCAAGTCTTGATTAGTGCAGATGTTCTGAGATAATCAAGATTGTTCAAGTCATCTGTTGGTGACCATGGCTCTTTATTTTAACATAATGAGTAAGACATCAAACATATTACCTTCCTTCACGGCTCAGTATTCACAATAACAACAGGTGTTCAGCCTTTTTCTAAAATACATTTCATAATCCAAAAAACGATCCAAAACAAGCCACTCCTTGAGGACATACCTTGGGCTGGTGTTCAATCCTGTAGGGAGTCTGTTGGAACTGGCGGATCTCGCGGATGATGTGTGAGATCTAAAGGAAATGTCGGAGACGCATTTAATCACAGTTATAGTCTGAAAGCCACCTTTTCCATACATATATTCAATTACAGGCAATTGCAAATGCTCAGTGGCACACAATTATAATTATTAAATGAAAACATAGATAATACATTTTTGACAACCTATACTAGTGGCCAAAATTGTGGAAACACTTCCAATTTTTAGAGACTGCAGAATTTTATTCAACTGTTGCTCCATTTTCTTATGTAATCATCCAATGTATGATATTTGTAACATTCCTTGATTGTTTATAAACATTACTGGCAACATTCATGCAGTAATTTTTAAAGCTCTTCCACAATTTTGGCCACTAGTGTAGATTGTCAAAAAGTGTTCATTTGATAATTATATTTGTGTGTCATTGCACACATTTTTTGGTCAGTTTTAGTCTTACCATTCTCATCTTAGAGAAGTTGACCAGACCCTCCTCTGTAAAGTTGGGTGTTCCCTCTTCAATGAAAGCCAGGTCGGTCAGGTACATGCCCAAGTAGGGGACGCAGGGTGGGTTACAGCTAGGTGCACACATAACCATGTGAGCTGGCACACGCTAGGAAGCAGATTCTCAGCAAGGAAGACAAACTAAGCACCACACTCAATATATGCTTATGTCATGAATAAATGAAATCTCACTTTTTCAGGGTTTCTCTCAAGTTTTTAAATCTTCCTTCGGATGAGACTATCTTTTGCAACTTGTCCATCAGGGCTTTCGTCTGCGAGAAGAATAGGGTTTTTATCAATGGGCTCTGTGATAAGCTGATTTGGGATCTATGATATATGTACCTCACAGTACAATCTATTACTTATACTGTATACTTCTAGAAATCCACAGGAGATGATTATCTGAAATGAATACAGAATTACCTATTATCAGATTAAATGCCAGTTTGGACAGTTTGAGCATGAATCTACCTGCTTGCAGACCTTGGCCCATGTCTTTTTCAGCCTGTAGATGGCGCTGCGGTTGAGGGCAGAGGTGATCTCCAGCACGCCATTGTAATTGTGTAGGCAGCGACAAATGTCAGCTACTGCTACCCACTTCTCAATGGAATTAGCCCTGGAGCCCACATCTGTATGGGTCATGATCTGAGATGCCACCAGGTTACTCATCTGGTAAAGAATCAGTGAGCAGGACAGGAAATAACATTTCCTTAATACCTTTCTGCATTTACATCTGTAATATTTCCAAGGGGTAAAAGGGTAAGATAAAATATAGTATTAATTTTGACAGATACAATTATAGTAGTTTTTATTACTTGTAATACTACTGGGAAAATAATTTTCATTTATAGCCTGCAACAGTGTATACTAATTAAACTTTCACATCTGGGTGACATTACAAATTATTCCAAGACATAATAAAAAAAACGTGTGAGTATCAGATCACTTTTGACTGGTTTCTTAAGGTGTGGCCAAGAAGTACCTCATTAAAGTGTTGGCTGGTCTTCATGATGTAGGGTGTCCTTTCAGTCTTATCTACCTTCATCCAGCCTTGGCCAAAAAATTCCCTAATGCAAGAAAGGCAATATGTAATCTTTCATATATCATTGGGCTATAATAAGCTGAATTATATCCCACAGCTGTATTAGTAAAGATATATCCAACAGAAATTTTACTACTAAAAATGACACTCACAAGGCCCATCGTGTGACTCATTCAAAATTCTAGTCAATTACATTATGACTGATTCTCACTCATAGGGGATGGCATCATTTAAAAGAAAACTCACTAGTAAAGAAACACCGTGACTGACACTCACTTGAAAGGAATAATCGAGGTGATAGTGATATCATACGGAATGACCTTCAAGTGATGGACCTTTATACAAGGGGAATGGAATTATCCTATTGGGCACTTACTCATATGGAATGCTCCGGAAGACAATGTGGTCTAGCAGGGTGATCTGTTCTGCTAGCTCCATAGCTGACAGCGATTCAAAGCACTCAGTCTTGGGACTTTCAGCCTTTGGAGAAAGACCATAAAGTCACAGGTCAGTGCAATACGTAGCAAGCAGCCTTATGCTGAGTGAGATACCTCAACTAGCTATTCCAACCACTGACCTACTCTATCCTTGACCACTGCTTGGTTATGGTATCTAGGCAACACTGGGTGCACTTCTCTAGTAGGAACCTCATGGTGTGCAGATATAAATAGCTCTTCTGTTAGAGTGTTACACTCTACAATTCTTTCAAGCATATTACTGTATGAGGCTGTTGCTCAAATGCTAACTTGCACTTGTTCCTGGACTCTCATTGTAAGTTCATCCTCCTTAAATTAGCTCCATAACTGTAGTATGCCTGTGATCTATTATCTGCCATTCTGTACGTCACTTATGGACTTCAGACAAATAGAATTAACCTAAGTAACTGGCTGTATAAAGTGGAGAAGTGTATCTGCAGCATGATCAGTTCATTTCCAGAATGTTCGAAGGCTCATATCTTGGTGGCAAAAGAAACACGTCATACATCCAATACACTAGACCCTGACAAAAGGGCAGCATAATTAAGGACGTAATCACTCATAATTAATCAAACAGTACTGATTCAGGTCCCTAAGAAGCCCTGCTGTTTTGCACTGGTACCAGTAAAGTGCTCCAGTAAAGTATCCAGGTATATGTAAAGTTAAGCAGCTAAATCTAAAAAAGCACTGTTGTTAATTTCAAGCACGTAAAACATGGCGTGCCTTATATTCTGTCTGAAAATAAGATCAGTGCAATTGGGCACCTATGAGGACACTGTAGGATCCGTCCGCTTTTAAAGGGCTAAGGCTCCAATTCAGGTTTAACAGCACTTTCAATGACCTTGCAGACTAAACTGAAATATTGTTTTTATTTAGTGCCAGGAAAGCAGCAGGTCACTGGGCAAATTTCTGCTTTCTTGTGTGTATGTGTGCGTGTGGGGGGGGGGGCACTGAAGATGATTCACAGACGCTAGAGAAACGAATAAAAAAGCCAGACTTCTCCTCATCTTCAATATCCAGGCAGGTTCTACAGTCCAAATTTAACACTAAATTCATTAGCAGACAATTAAGAAGCAGCTAGCTGAAGGTTCTTCGTTAGGTTAGGCTCACTTGTACCTTTCGACAACAAATGTTTAACCTTAATTGGGTCTGTTAATATTCAGCAAGTAAATAAAGATTCTAAGCCTCTTTGTATGAAGGTATCTGTTAAGCAGATGTTTATAATTCTGCTTTTCCAGTAACTACAGCATCAGTCCCATCTACTTTTATATTTAAATGTTTTCATAATGTTACAACACTTGTAGAACCCAGGGCTTAAACTACATTCTTGTGCATATACCCTAAACAAAAAGTCACATCAGTCTACTGCAATGACAGGTAGCAGAACTCTATTAGTCTACAGATACTGATTTCCATGTTCCTTGTAAATACTCAATATTGTTAAGTGCCAAAGACTGGGCAGAATCTAGGATTCACGGTTCAAGAATACATCCATAATCCTAAATAGAAGAAAAATTATATATGTGAATGATGATTCCACAGCTGAACATTGTAGCACTGTGATTATGAGACTTTTTATTTGTTACTTGGTATAAATACCAGAGAAGCAGGGGAGGGAATGGCTGATCAAATCCCCTGGCGGTGCTGAGACACTGTACTGCAGAGATCCTATGTTGTTTTAATGCAGGGGGGTTAAATAAGCCATGGCAGAAATGTCACCGTGTTTGAAGTCCTAATGAAGATGTTAAAGCTGTCTGATAAGCCCAACATCAAGGGCTAAATGGCAAGCCTGCTGTTTACAGAGCTCTAATAGTGCTGCAGTTCTAAAGCACTTTAAATGGTAATTCACTTACCATTTCTAATTCATCTGGGGAATGTTTTTAATAATATCCGTTATATAACCCCTTTTATTTAGCCAGAAATGTATCTTTAATTATTCATAAACGGATACCTGGCCACGTAAAAACAACGTAGAGGAGAGGACTACTGACATCCGATGCAAGCTCTTTTTGCAATGTCAGGGTCTCTAAGGAAGTTCATTCTAGTGCGGTTTGAACATTTTTATACTGAAATTGAGGGATTTGTCCCTTATATCTAAACTATTTTTGCTTGAAAACTAAATTAAAAGCCTTGCTCAGTATACAGTTTAAATCCCTCACATACCGAAACAAAATGTGTGTACAACATATTAAAAAAGAAAAATATAATATGTTTCTAGCTGATGAATAAACTGCCCTGAAAGGAGACCATTTCAATATTTGTGATTTTAAAAGGATCAGCGTTGCTTTTATGCTATGTACATAACCTTAATTTCTGAAGTAAAATTATACAACTAAATAAATCAAAATAATATTCTGTTTAGTGATGACATAAGCAAAAATGAACCATGCAGTCGCTAGCCTTGATGCTGATTGGTTCGAAGATACATTATATGGACAAAAGTATTGGGACACACCTCTTAATCTTCTGAGTTCAGGTGTCTCATTCACACCCATTGCCACAGATGTATAAAATCAAGCACCTACCTATGCAGTCAGGTTTACAAACATTTGTGAAAGAATGGGTGGTTCTGACGAGCCCAGTGAATTCAAGCATGGTACTGTCATAGGATGGCACTTTGCAATAAGACAGTCCATGAAATCTCTTTCTGCTAGATATTCCAGTCAACTGTAAATGGTATTTCTGCAATGTAGAAGCATTAAGAACAACAGAAACTCCACGTACAGTAACAGTGGAGCCACTGAGTGCTCAGGCATATAGTGCCTTAAAGTCGCCAACACTCTTGTGCCTCAGTAAGTGCAGGGTCCCAATTTTCCTCTGGCATTAACTTCAGCACAAAAACTGTGCAGTGGGAGCTTCACGGAATGGGCTTCCATGGCCGAGCAGCTGCATGCAAGCCTCACATCACCAAGCACAATGCCAAGTGTCGGATGGAGTGGTGTAAAGCACGCTGCCACTGGATTCTGGAGCAGTGAAAACATGTTCTGTGGAGTGACGAATCACGCTTATCAGTCTCGCAGTCTGATGTATGAGATAGAGATGGATAGCGGATGCCAAGATAACATTACTTGTCTGACTGCATTGTACCAAGTTTGGTGGAGGAGGGATAATGGTACGGGGTTGTTTTTCAAGTGGTTGGTGTTAGCCCCTTCCAGTGAAGGAAACTCTTAATGCTTCAGCATATCAAGACATTTTGGACAGTTCTATGCTTCCAATTTTGTGGGAACAGTTTTCTGTTCCAGCTTGACTGTGCCCCAGTGCACAAAGCAAGGACCATAAAGATATGGTTGGGCGAGTTTGGTGTGGAAGGACTTGACTGTCCCGCACAGAGCCCTGATCTCAACCCCAGCGAACACTTTTGGGATGAACTAGAACGGAGATTGTAAGCCAGGTCTTCCCATCTAACATCAATGCCTGACCTCACAAATGCTATTCTGGATCAATGGCCAATAATTCCCACAGCCTTCCCAGAAGAGTGGCAGCTGTTACAGCTGCAAAGGGGGACCAACTCCATATTGATGCCTATGGACTTAGAATGGGATGTCATGAAAGTTCCTGCAGGTGTAATGGCCAGATGTCCGAATAGTTTGGTCCATAAAGTCTATCTGTGCTTTATTCCCTGAAGAAATTAACAACTGTGAATCTGATCTCACTCTGTGAAATATCTCTGCACTAAATACATAAATCCCATTCCGCTAAACTGACTTCTTTCTGTGATTCTATAGTGTCATTCTAATTGGCAGAGAGCAAAAGATGCAATATGACTATTTACAAGGCAAATAATGTAAGGAAACACCTGTTCAGAATGATTTAACCATTTTTCATTGTTTGTACCATTCGTGTGTACTAGTAACTGTAGTATTTACATAGAACAGAAAAATGTCCTGTATCACTGTTTTATTTATCTGTATTAAATACAGTATATTCTCTGGAAGAGGCATGCATTCAGTATTTTGATATAACATTCCCGTTGATATGTAACATCTGATTTATATTTTATGTTTTATCATGAATACTGCTTCTTGTCATATATGTCTTTATCCATGAATACTATATATTTATTCAGTCTCTGAGAATATGCTTTGAACATACCATTGTACAACCCAGGTGGTTTCACCAATTATTAAATATAAGGCTGGACTGACCACCTGGCATATCAGTCTTTTCCCAGTGGGTCAATGGGAAATGTAGACGGGCAAAATTTATTATGGGGACCCCCATCCCCACTCAGCGAAATGCACCATGGGAGGCCTGCCCTCCACGCTCCCCCCTCCCCGGCTTGTTAGAATTTACCGTGGGGCTGTGGGGGACCTTAAAGCCCAGGCCCGAAATTTAATCCCAGTCCAACCCTGCTTTCGGCTGCAACTTAACAAATCAACTTGTTGTTTTTTAGATTAAATCAGTGAGGATCATAATTGATCAGTTAGAAGTTAGAAAACTCACAATCTGCAGAATATCCTCTATCCTCAGTTGTGTGTCTTCCTGGTCATCTTGTGAAAGGATGCTGTTAAAAACAGAATTGTGAGTATTATACAGTAGTTTTCAGATGATAGCCCTATATGTAACTCATTTAATATCCTATCTTACGATAATTAATAAAGCACCTTAAAATGTTTGCTGTGGCTTTCCTCTCCTGAGGCAACAGGTCTGGATCACGCAGCACCTCCTCCAGTAGGCAGATGACAGACATCTTTAAATCACAATTCATTTCAAAGTCCTGAGGGACAGGAACCAAAGCAGTTAGGTGTTTAAGAAATAAGTTACTGCTTTAATGTGAAATTAAGACTAAACTGCTGTAATTGATACTTGGGGCAGGAACACACAACATCATGCGGTCATCCAGAGTTACATCCCAAATATTTAATATTTATGATCAGGCTAATATAAATGACATAGATTAAACAGAAAAAGAGGCATCAATACAAATGCATCATTAGAAGAGCGGTAAAATTAGTTCTTCTGTCAAGTCGTAAAGGCACAATACTTCAAAAAAAAATCAGTAGAACAGATGACCTTTCAAAAGTAGAAAGGGAGCTGTAGCTGTTGGAACAACAGCATTGTATTCTCCGGACAGTCCCATCACCTGCTCTGCCCATCTAAGCCGTACTCGTCCCACGATCACCACTCTGTACAATTTCTAGAAGCACTGGATGGATCAGCAGGAAATATGAAAGCCAATAAATGAATTTTTACCTGACTGCTCTCAGTTCTAGTTGTGATATGTAACTCTGAAATTATACCTATTCATTTATTGCATATTCCACTTACATGCCGATTTGCTGAATTTGTCCACACCAATTATGTTGTTACATGCATTTCTTTGTGCATGTCTTAATGTGCATGTCTTTAAGTGTTGTTTATATTATTATGTTTTGCACATAGAAATATTTTTTTCTATTTTTTTCTCATTTGCACTATGACCAACATTTTCCATGACATAACAGTAAGAACTGTTATAGATACAACTATGGGATACACCGATCCCTGGGGGGGGGGGGGGCACCTGGGGGGCTTTTTCTTTTTGTGAGTAAAGTGTATTAAATCTTGGGCACAATTTTAGTTTAACGGTCCCAAGAAATAATGAATCAAGCTCACAGAATCCATTAAATGTGTACAAATGTGTTTTTTGTACTCTCAATTTCAAGCTCTCGAATTATATATATATAACAGGATCAAATGCCCTTTTTTATATCACTATGCAATGCTGCTTCAATTTTGGGGTGATCGGTCTCAAAACTTAAGAAGTTACATTTCAGCACGCATACAGTGCTGGTGTGAAGTTTGAAAAAGATCTGTCAAGCGTGTTTTGGGTTATCATTTTATATACCAAGGCATCTGCAGTGGCAGCAAATCAGAGCTTACACCTTAAGGACTCCCCAAAGTCCGGGGAATACATATAAACAGAACAGTCACAATTTTGCTAAAATAAGAGAAACACAAAAACATTAAAAATATGGATTAATTCATAAACAAAGAGAAAAAGACAGGGGATGAATTCTGGAAATCATGTATAAAGTTAAACATTAAGATTGCATTGTATGGTTTTTCCGTCACATTGAACTTATACCCTAGCTGGGACTAATGTATGTAGTTCAAATCTTAATAGTACATCAGAAACCTAAAGTCTTGTTCAACTACTGCATTGAAATCTTTACTCACAGGAGTACCAACAGTTTGGCCTCTGGCTGTACGTCAGGGCTTCTCAAATTCTGACAGGCTCTGACTTTGATCACTAGCAAACATTACAGAGACTTTATGTGAAATCTTTGCAGCGTTACCTTCTCTAACTCCCCAGTCCGTGAAGATCTCAAGGGAACAGGGACATGACCAAAACCTGATTCGAGCTTTTATTAATTTAATGTGAAGAAATCTATCAAACTGTGAAAAGCATAGTGCTTACACTTCAGCAAGTCTTCATTTGGACATGTAGGGAAATGGATGGATCATTCGGATTTGAAATCATCGCAGCTGTTTGGTATATTAATGAGCGAGGAAAGTCAGGCCAACTCAAGGAGTGCAGATGAGAAGCACCCGGGTTTTATTAATATGGTATAATTTGCTTTATGAGGGAGGAAGGAGAGGAGACAAAATCGCCATTTCATTGCAGCTCAGGAATGCATTTCAATGCATCTGGGTGTTAAACAAGTCTGGGATTACCAGGTAGCAAAAAAAAAAATAAATCATGAATCATGCAGGGTAAAATCGAGATGAGACAGACAGTGTCACCTCCAAATTTGTCATTTAAAAATAAAAAGCATACAGAAGCAGAATACGGGCAATACTGTGAAGTACTGCAATAGCTAGAGTGGAGCAGGAAAATGGTCAAGTCACCCAAAACAGCTGATGTTTAAAGTCAGCAGTCAGAGATTCACTTCTGCATTTTAATCCAAGCCAGTGGCATTTAAACATCATAATTAGAGATGGATATTTGCATGGTGCACAGTGGTCAACAGTGCATGTACCTTGCAGGGGAGGCGGTATTGTACAGGGAGTGGAAAGGCAGCTCTGATGCCGGTAAACTGATTTAATCTGTCACTCGCATTGCTCAGTTAAACCCAACAGGGGGCACTGTCAAAGTCAACTCCATGGGAAAAGCTATCAGACACAAATTGCTTAAAATGCCAGTCGTTACTGTGCAAGATACAGAATCCACCTGAGAGTTCAACCCACGTGAATAAGAATCAAATATACCTTCATACAAATCTTTGCAGGATGATGATTATTACTGCATTAACTGGTCAGGAATTAAAGTCCACATATCCTGTGAATGAGTCCGAGGTTCTGTAGATAAGATGAACTCATACTCAGTCCCGCTGACACAGTGCTGTATTTCTATCTCTACATATAAATGTTTTTCATTTCACATTCTTAC
Source organism: Mormyrops attenuatus (assembly GCA_026777985.1). Classification (NCBI taxonomy): domain Eukaryota; kingdom Metazoa; phylum Chordata; class Actinopteri; order Osteoglossiformes; family Mormyridae; genus Mormyrops; species Mormyrops attenuatus. The sequence continues at coordinate 27,819,978 of JAODKC010000117.1, read as the reverse complement.
AAATTCTTCCTAACTCCTGATCTCTTTATCAGAGTTGGGTAATTCAGGTCCAGACAGTTGAAACAAAATCTTGGTCTGGACTTTTACTCTCTGAACCCGAATTACCCAACTTTGCTCTTTATATGGCATGTCATTTAGCCTTTGTGGTGATTATGAAACTTAAAATTCTTAAAAAGTACTTTCAAATTCCAGTTTGTGTCATTTTTTTAATTATTAGAAAACACAAAAGGGCACATTCAATGTGCATAACCTACTTAATGCAATGTTTTGTCATAAAGGTTTTGGAACATCAAGAATGCTTGGCTGCATAATCAGGAGTGTGGCTAAAAAGAATAAAATGGTCCACTACTGTAGTATTTTGTGCTTATTTTTCCTTTTTGACCAATGAATGGAATTAGTAATAACCACTCTTATTAGCATCTATAAGATGAACAAGATGCTCTTAATCACAGTGCTCCCAGCAGATGGATGAAAAATAGCTCGCCATAATATTCAGCAGCAAATAACCCTCCTGTAAAAATGCCAAGTCATTAAAGCTTCCGAACAACAGGACACAAGTAATATGCTGCTAAATTATGTTAATAAACACCCAGTGCCTGGAGGAAAGTGGTGACATTTCACAGAGCTTTCTGTCTTTCAGGATTACAGCGGCTTGTGCATGTAGCCTAAAACAGATATCATCAATGACGGAACGTTATATTTACAAGAAAAAGTTCTTGTATCCATCATTCAAGTGACCGTCACGCTCAATTAACTAGCCAGATTCCAAAGTACAGTAAAAAAAAATGTAAAAATCACTATTCTATTAAAATCTATACGTTAACTGAAAATTACAAAAAATAAAAAACAGAAGCACTGCGTAACACAAAACCTTGGTCATTTGGTATTACGTACAGCACATGCTATGAGTTTCGGTGTGCATTCTTAGGAAAGCTTACTCTAACTAATATGTGATTATTTCCATGGGCGTGACATAAGCATGGCATTCATATGTTACAGTATCTGCATCTAAATGTAATCTGACATTATCTATTTAAATTTTTCATGTTTCTTTTCTCTTCTTGGGTTTGTTCTGGGTATAATGTTAGGCTGCACGGTACATTTCCATCTTCTAACTGCTTATCCTGGTAAGGGTTGCTCCTGAGTACAGCATACTTAGGGCAGCATAGAGCATAAGGTTGGTGTAAAGCCCGGATGGGACGCCAGTCCATCGCAGGGCACAGACATGCGTGCACCCACGTTTTAAGAAAATGTTCCAGGCACCCTAAGTACTTCTAAGACCTGATTCATACTCCCTGCAGAGAGTGCTGCGGTGCCAAACCCTCCGTGATCCTGATTATTCACACATCTGAGCAATCGCACCTCATACTGAAAATAAAGGAAAAACTGTAACAAAATGAAAAGTATATTGCTTACAAAACTAATTGAAATAAAAATAAAAAAAAAAAAGCACTTTTCATTACTGTATTTAAATGCTATTTAGCTAAGTGGTGAATTGGTTATGTTTTGGCCTCTCGTGCAATGTACTCAAACCATAGAAATAGCCGACACTACATTACAACATTTTGTAAGTAGCTAGCAAAGAACTACAAGTTTCCGTCTATCCCCAGAATTAAAATTACTAAAACTTAAACTGAAATCCACTAGCCATACTCATTTTCAGTTTGATCAGAGAGAGTAGAAAAGGTGTTTATATACAATCTTTGGTCCGATCTCCTTTCTGATTTTCTGCTACTTTTCCCCTGTTCCCCTGGCCAATGAATGATTGAGGTGCGTTTGCATCATCGAATGGGAATTTGAGTGGTCCACGCTCTCTCACGGGGCCCACCTGTGTGGTCTTCAAGGCCAACCCCGCAACGAAAATTACTTCACCGTGATGGTGCATTTGAGTCTGCGTGAAGTATGAACCAGCTGTAAGGGGACTGACCATAAATCACACTGACTATTAAATATCGCATCGCAGCATACTTTAATAGCTCTTTGATGTCGCTGTTACAATGTTACAAACAACAAATATTACTATACCCAGGATGTAAGGTTCAGACACCAAGACAGCCTGCATGCTGATCCCATTGAATCATACTAATCTACCCAGATACCCTTTTCTCTATAGCCAGAAGCGGAGCGCTGAAGGCGACACACACCTGCGAGTGTTTAGAGACCCAGTGACGGAGGACGTTCAGGACCCGGTTTGTCGCAGCTCTACGGATGATGAACTCTTTATCACATGTTCTCTCAGAGTTTGTGAAACCTGAAGGAGGAGACCAGCATACATGTACACAGAGGAAACTCTTCAATGCCAAGATCACAGAGGAAAAGCTTAGGTTAAAGACTAGTTTAATGTAAGCATCGATCCATGAAAATAAATGCTACATCCGTAAACGAGTTCAGATATTCACTTAGAAAAATGATGGAGCAAACATTCTTCCACTGCTGTGGGGGAAATTTTTCAGATTAATTCAAGTGATTAAATAAATACTCTTAAAGAAACAGAACTAGAATGTTGGGTCTGTCCCATTTAAGTAAAGATTAATTAAAATCCACAGCTGCATAAACAGATAGAATTGTGTAATTATAGTTATGTAATCGTATATGCAACTGCAATTAAAGTTCCTTTGAAGGATCTGGCAGGGAAGTTCACTACATAAAAATAATTCCCCCCCACCCCCCATAGGGGCTCACCGGGGGGGCTGCTGTGGCCAGCTGCGGCTGTGGCAATGGCAAAAGCTGAGGTGGGGGACACAGAGCAGCGGGAGCTCTCAGCTGACTGGACTAGAGAACAACCCACATTAATACACAAATACAAAAGGGACCTTAAACACAAAAACCACTTCAAACCACTTAAAATCACTTCATATTTGGGTTTATGTCAATGTATACCATTGTCATACCACTCATATACAGGTATCCAGTGGCACGAGATAATGGCAAGTGACCAAGGGAGGGTGTCACAATAGTTAAATGGTGTATATACATAATAGTGCATAAATATATGTAAACAATGTATAAAGAGAGAGAGACAGACAGACATATAAGACCTGGACAGAAAACATCTCAATCACATATCTAAACAACGTGTCCCCCAAATTCAACTCTGCGATTTGATGTAACGAATGCTAAACTGACTCAAGGCCAGCAAAGATGCTCATTGTTACATCCGGCTGGACAGACTGCCTGCAAGGTCAATACTTATACAAGGAGGAAGAAATGCTGGAGGATTCATTCAGCTCATTAAATTCAATTCCTGTCTACAGAGGGATTTTATGACATATTAAACTTGACAGCAGAAATGGAGGCTGTTTACCTAGTTCTGTTACTCAGTTAATCCAGAAGTCTTATTTAAATTAGTTATTTTCCTTTTGGTTTATGAATTACAATCTTAATACAGTACTGTTGACTTTACAAATCTTTGGTAAGCCTTTTGACCAACGGCAATTTTCTAATTGTTAACATCTTTAAGATTTCAATTTAAAAAAATTGTCAAGTGTCCTGCTTCTCTGAAGGTCAGCACAAAGCTGATGGACAGCAGATCAGAGTATCTGCTTGTATTACTTCTCTCTGTAACTAATTGGCATGCGAAACACCTGGATGATTTAAGGCCATTCTCCATAGGTCATCGGTTTGGATGGCAGAGATGGACGTACCTCCAGGCTGCCTGTAGCGAGCTAGGTGCCGGGGAGTGGAAGGAGAACGGCATGGGGACATGTCTCCTGGTTCGCTCACTGGGGGGGTCTCTGGGATGAACTTGTCCATTGACACAGACTCTAGAACCGCTGTCAAAGGTCAAAATATTGAGACTTATCAACCCTTCGCTCACATATGGATTGAGACTTTGACCTCTGGATTTGCACAAAGACCACAAAGATGCCATTTTGTTTGGGGGCAAAAATCATATTCAAAATTCCTGTGCCGTTGTCCACATAGTGTTTTTCTTTCTAATGTACGTGTGGTGATACCTCCAGATGAAGAACCCTGATGGTGACCTAAGATTACATGTGAACTCAACATTAACTATTAAAAACGCTAACTCTTAGAAGTGGGTGGATAGCACAGTCCATGTCCACTACCATAGTGGAAGTATAGAGCAAAAGTCTTTGGCTGTCAAGACAATTATGTTTAAATGATGATGTTGCTGTAAAACCATGATTTTATGTCTGTCAAAGTGTGCTAGGTTTCAAAACCTCTGCTAAAGTCGATGCAATAACCATCCAACATACCCATGTTTTTGTTGACTTGATCACTATCATACCATGCCTGGCCAATTAATACCTAACTATGTTACTTCACTAATTAAGTTCAGCTGGTGGTACAAAAAATACATGAAATGGTTGGGGTGGCCCTGAGGAAAAATTTGGTAAATTGCGGTATTCATCTCACCTCTCTATTTTTGGGGAAGTGGACAAACATGCTACCGATCATTCGCATTTATTACAATATTAAATTGTGCTTTTTTTGACTAAATACACATGGACTAGACACATTCCTTTGAATGACTTAAACCAGGGGTGTCAAACTGCAGTCCTGGATGGCCGGAGCCCTGTGTAGCTTAGTTCTTTGCCTGTTACACCACAAATGATCCAGCTCAAGAGCTGTGTGGTAATTAGCACAAGCAGTTGAATCAGGTGTGTTAAATGAGGGTGAACCAAAAACTGTGCAGGGCTCCGGCCCTCCAGGACTGGAGTTTGACAGCCCTGCTCTAGCACAATGTCTATTACCTTTTTTTTTTATCCCATTGCTGTTTCACAGTAAAGTGGAACAGTGCCATCTAGTGTTTAGGCATCATAAACAGGACTAATGCTTTTTGTACTAAGCACTATACAGGAGTGGGTAGTCTTATCCAGAAAGGGCTGTGGGGTTTGCGGGTTTTCGCTGCCACTTCCCTTGTCAAAATCAAAAGGTTAGTTCCCACAATGTAATATATAGATGGACATTATTCCCTTTCTATAGCAATAACAGTGATGAGTCATGTTTTAATGTTTTCAGGCGTCATTATGTTTCTAGACCACAGGAGGGCATGTCTTTTATCTCAAAACTGTGTGTGTTTGTAAGCCATCGCAAAAGCCTGTGTCTGTGTTTGGGAAGCTAAGATATGGCTCCAGGCTCATCCAACTTTTATGGAGATAAAATTGAGCCATCTGTGTGTTTATATGTTGAAGCATACTTGGTAATGAGTTGCTACATATATATAATACCTATTTGTAACATTATTATTATTGTTGTTGTTGTTGATATTATTGTTGTTATCATTTTTTATTATGGTCATCATTAGCCTACTTTTACTGTTTTGTGTCCTTGTAATGAGTGCTATGTATGTTATGGTTGTTTGTATTCTGCATTCCGCTACACTTTGTTTTCTTCATCCCACCTTTATTATTGTTATTATTATTATTTCTATTTATCTTTTTTTCTCTTCTTCATGGTGATTAATGTCTGTTATTGTTATCATTGTTGTTTCTGTGTCCTCCTCCCCCTTTTTTTTGTGTATAATCACGGCACTAGGGTGGGTGAGTTCGGAGCGGCCAATTGAATATTTTTACACTGTAACTTTAATTTAAAATAAAGTTGTCCTCCGAAGAGGGGGGGGGTGGTGGTGGGCAGAACAAAAAGAAGGGAAGCAGCTTTCAAGCAGAAGAACGGAAAGAACAAATCTGTGCAAGGATGTGAACGTGAGTATATACTTCCCGTAAGGGACTTGCTGCCCGCGAACAAATTGTTTGTGGATGTCACACCATTAATTGCTCTCTGAACAGATGGTATCAGGATGGTTAATGTTTCACAGTTTGAATGTTTGTCATTCCTTCTTATCCCTAACCATAACTGACAGGTTCGGGGTTTCGATTTTCTACCATATTGTATCCTGTGTGTTTCTTCCCTGCGTCTACACATGTGCCTGCTTTTCCCTTCAAGCCCAGGATAGATCTTTCAGCTGCTTAACCTCAGCACATACATTAGTTTCCATCTCTTGCCCCACAATCCTGATTTGTGTTGAGCCTCTATCTGGATCCCTGAGGTCTGGACATTACACATTTTTTGTGTGTATGAACATTCAATATATTGGTCAATAAAATTAGCTATTTGAGCATATTACTCATGAAGGACATTGAAAAGTATGATAGTATGAACTCAATCCATTATGAACTCAATAATTATTTAACAATATTAGAATATTAAAATTTTATACATTATATGCTTGATTTATATGAACTCTTTTATAATTCCAGTATTAGGAATTGCAAACAGCTATAGTTACACACAAATATATCTACACGTTTAATAATATGCTATTACTATTTTGACAAAGAAAAAAATAACATTTTGTGATATGAAACTTTATTTCTAAAATAAATGCTTGTGAATTTGTGCAAAAACCAGCAGTTTGTTTTTAGTTGTTATCTTCCTGGTGCTTATGTGTTTTTGTAGAGGGTGTGAGAACGTTGTTCTCACTGTGGGCCTCAGAGCACAGTAATACACAGCAGAGTCTGACAGCTGCACGTTCTGTACTGTTAAAGGTACAGTTTTTGCAATTGTGTTCAGACTGGCATTAAATCTCTCCTTGTAGCCTGGAGCGTTATCATCTCCATATTTACTCCGTCTCAAAAGGTACATGGGAGACTCCTTGGAATACTGGATGTACCAGAAGAGGTATTCATCGACTGAACTACTAATTTCATAGGTACAGTTGAGTGTCGCTGATCTTCCTTCAGATGCAATGACATCTCCAGTAGCCTGATTCACTGAGTCTACAGCTCTGCACTCTGTGGAAATGAGAATGGAAGAATGAAGTAACACACCAGGAATCTGAAGACGGTATCAAAAACTCACGAAAATGATCAATTACCGAAAATTGTTGAAAAAATTAGCAAAATTCCAAGTGCATGTTCCATAACTGAGTTGTAAAAAGATATAGATGGATATCTTAATATATCTGGAAACAATATTACTGACTTGTTTACAGTTTCTTGCCCAAATGTCACTGATGCACATCAGGTTATAAGGAGAAACTTACATTACAGTGTTAAAACTAGAGATGTGTATTTTTTGCTGCAATGTTGCCCCCACCAGGCAAAATGTGTGACTGCAGCCTTACTCTTACAGAACATGAGCTCCACGGTGTCCCATACAGATGGTGAAGCCCAGTCAAGCCGGTCAACATGAAAGATGTCAGTAAGTTAATCACAGCCTTATACCCTTTTCTCTAAGAAGTACATGTTTTCTGTAAACTGTCTGTGTTATTCCAGTGTCTCCTGGTTTAAATGTGGTCAAGAGCAAAGTCATAGATTTAATAAGTAATCGGAACAGAAATAGGAATGGAAAACCTAAAGGACTACTCTGTGTCTGTGATTCTGTGATTTATTTACGTGGAGAGTAGATCTTGCTGCTGCTGTTTTGCTTCACACACAAGGATGAGTTAATATAGCTATGCAAGTACTAGAACCACTAGCAATGTAGCCTCATCTGACATAATTTATCACACCCTTACAGATTCATCAGAAACAGCCTCTTGCCTGTTTCCACTCAGCTGAAATCACTCTGTGGTCTCAGACCGTAGTTAAGAATGATCTTAAATGGTAGTGTTTTAAATATAAGGATGGATGCCCAAACTATAAAGCCGGCTTCTGTAGGGATTTTGTTTCACAGCATCCATAGTTCAACACATGAGAGAGTTGGAGAAATATCCAACAGTGTTTATTTTCTAAGGCCACCATAGGCTGAATTTACTACAGATTCCTGCTCTGTTTACTTCAGTATCTCAGCCATCAGCTCCTCTGATTGATGTAACCACAATAAGCAGCTTTATACTTGAACATCAGCTGCTCTGGAGCTGACCTCGAGTTCTGGGAATGGAGTTATCTCTGTTGGTAATTAAGAGAATATTCTTCTCAGAGGGGTTTTGTACAGCGTCTCAGTAACTTTTGATGACTGTGCATCCCTCAGAGTGCAGTAATAGATGACTGTGTCTGCTGTGGTAAGACTGGGAATGGTGAGCTGGGTGGAGTCCCTGGACGTCATAGATTTCATTCACTTATCTGAGCTGTCCTCCACATCATCGTATGTCCTGTCTCCTTTAAGGAGTACATACTGTGGTGCCTGATTAGAGTGCTGTATGTAGCAGTAAAGATAAATATACGTGATAGTGGTTCTATAGTTGTAGCTCAGTGTCACTGATTCTCCTTCTTCTTTGCTTTACATAATTTTTTGTGTCAGGACTCATGTCATCATCAGCAGTCAATCCTGAAAAGAGAAAGTATACAGTAAGAAATGTAATACTTGTTTTTAATGTATTGATGATTCATTTAAATCCCATTAAAAAGGCAAGCTGTAATGACAGTTATGATAACTGACATAGCATGTGACTCAGTGGGCTGTGCCTGTAATCACAAGGTCGCCGGTTCAAACCCAGCTTCAGCACGTCTGCGGCTCCTTGAGCAAGGCCCTTAACCCCCAGCTCCCTGGGCGCCGCTATGGGTGGCTGCCCTTCACGGACAGCTTACTCTGCAAAGAGCAAGTTGAGGGAGGCATAAAGACAATTTATGCCTCCCTCAACACGTATTGCACATACACCACTGTTCAGTTTGACATTAAATCTCTCCTTATTCTGTCAAATATAAACAGCTTCTCAACATAAGTACAACATAAAACCAGAACAGAACACAAGGAGGGAAAATCTAGAACAGGAAACTGAAAAGGAAAGATAAAACACTGGTAAACAGAGACTAAAATACAAAGAAAGAGATAAGGCTGATCATTAGCCAGCCTCAAACTTATGACTGGGGAATGCAGTCCCTAAGCCACACGCTCAACTGGTTGAGCCATGCAGTGGCCTGGGGAAAAAGGAGAGCACACTGGGGCTGAAGGACGAGAGACAAGGTGGAACACAGGAAGGTTGGCAACACCTGCTGGTCAAATGGGGAGGAGACACAAAGGGCAGGGTTGGACAGGCTCTGACTCTGGCACATTCAGGCATTCATACATTGGACAGTGTTTCTGTCCTAGTGTCTTTTACACCTGCAGGGCTGATGGCTGTCAGCCTCACTCACAGCACTGAGAGAAAATAAACATTGTTCCTATAGCAGCAGAGGCTGCATTGACAGCAGATTCCTGCTCTGTTTACTTCAGTATCTCAGCCATCAGACTGATGTAACCACAATAACCAGCTTTATACCTGAACATCTGCTGCTCTGGACCTGATCCCAGATTGTGGGAAGGAAGCTACATCTGATACTCACTGAGAAGAAGTTCTTGTCACATGAGTTTTTGTACAGCGTCTCAGTAACTTTTGATCACTGTGCATCCCTCAGAGCACAGTAGTAGATGGCTGTGTCTGCTGTGGTAAGACTGGTAATGGTGAGCTGGGTGGAGTCCCTGGATGTAGAAGATTTGAATCTGGGATTGGTAGTAGATTCACCACTGTATGATCTGGCACCTTTATACAGTAGATACTGTGGTGCCTGATTAGAGTGCTGTCTGTACCAGTAAAGATAAATATTGTTACTGCTTGTTCTGTAGCTGCAGCTCAGTGTCACTGATTCTCCTTCATTACTGGAAACTTCTTCTCTTTCAGGACTGATGTCATCACCGGCAGTTAAGCCTATAGAATAAAGGAATAAATAAAAATAAACATTATAGTGTAGCAAAGATTTTAACTGTACCATACGTATGTCATTTATTTTTTACTTATGCTAAACATTTATGCCTTGCAAAATAGTTACCTGTGGTGAAGGTTAGGATGACTAAGATGAATGACTTCTCCATAACTGGGGTAACAGAAATGAACTCTGGTGTTCACACAGCTAATGAGATTAAACATGTCACATGACCATCCTCTTGGCAATAAACCCCATCTATTGGCTGAATATGTTGCATCTGTTTCCTACACGTATACCGCATGTTGCTCACTAGAACTACTTGGTTTTGGCACAAATTTTTGTAATATGTTCAGAACTATGTACAAGGACATAAATACAGTGTGACTGTATTTTGTCTGTATGTTGTATGGTGCTATGCTGCTACTGGAAACTGAATTTCCCGGAGGAACCTTCCCGAGGGATTAATAAAGTTTGCCTATCTACCTAACTACCTGCCTAAATAGCAGTGTTGCTCTTGCTGAGAGAACTTCGAAGAGATTTGTACTTAACAGAGATAAAAGACAAGGTTCTCCCATCTCCCCATTCCTGTTTTTAATCGCTGCAAAGTTATTGAATTTTTTCACAGTTAACTGTATTCATACTGGGGGTATTAAGATTGGAGATCATGTAACCACTATTAATTAGTCAATTTGCAGATGGTACCTGAAGAGCAGGAGCCTGTTTTCCTAGAGCAGTTAGAGCTGTTTTCCCCGAGCCTCAGGTCTTTTTATTTACCACAGTAAATGTGAACTCTAACCACTTCATAATTTCCAGCAGGCTCGTCATTTTTGGGGTGGAGGTCAAACAAAATGTGTAAAATACCTCGGCAGATTAATCTGTAAATCAACTCAAGACAGACTGGTAAGCAATTTCCCCCCCAAGACTGAAAAAATCAAATCCGTGTTTAAAAGTTGGCTATAGAGTCAGGTCTTTCTAAAGCAAAATGTGTGTCGAAGCGGGTTTATCCGCTGTTGCCTTTATATGTTGACTTTAAGTACCAATACAGTGATTGATTCTCAGTCATATAAATTTATGAAAAATAAATAGATATGTGTTTCTCTGTTCCCCTGACAGGCTAAGCATGCAGCTGTCATCTAACCCTAACCCATTTATTCTGGGTTTTTTCCTTCATTTTTGCTTTTGCCTTAATTTCTGTTATGCATGGGTGTATTTTTGTTCCTTGTTTAGTACCTTTTATTAATCCCTGCTTGTTTCTAGTTTTATTATGTTCTGTTTCACCTTTGTTCCCAGTGTCTCCCATTGTTTGCGTCTGTTGATTGTCCTCGCCTGTGTTTGTTCCCAATGATTGTTACTGCCCACATGTGTCTCTTGTTTGTCCTTGTCATGCCTTTACTTAAGTGTCTGCCCTTGCTTTAGTCTTTAGTTCAGGGGTGGTGACCCTGATCCATGGAGAGCCACTGTGGGTACGGGTTTTTGGGATGACCTCTGAAAAAGAAAGAATGAAGTAACACACCAGGAATCTAAAGACATTTTCAAAAATACAGGAAAATGATGAATTACCAATAAATGCTGTAAAAAATAACAAAATTCTCAATGCATGTTCCATATTTGAGCTGTTAAAATACAGATTTTGATATATATTTTTATAAGGTATACAATCTTTCTGGATTCCAGTCTTTCTGGTTTCCAGTCTCTGTGTTAGACTCATTCCCAGCGGGTGTAGGACTCCATCAGGGCTGCCCTTTGTCAACAATTCTGTTTATAATTTTAATGGAGAGAATTTCTAGGCATAGCTAAGGTGTGGAGGGGGCATCAGCTGGCCTGGGAACGCCTTGGTATTCTCCCGGAGGTGCGGGAGGAAGTGGCTGGAGAGAGGGAGATCCGGGCATCCCTGCTTAGACTGCTAACCCTGCGAGCTGACCCCGGATAAGCAGCAGGAAGTGGAATGAAATGGAATGGATGAACATCTCATTAAGTACAAGAAATCTGATTGTGATTATAATCTCACTGCATCTAATGGAAATATAATATTTGTTTTCCAGCTCCAGTACTTTTAAGAAGCAGAAACAGCACCCTCTGTTGTCTCAAACCATTTATTTACTTCCTCTCTCATAATGTATTTGTTGCATATTCTCCAATTTCACTGTAGTGATTAGTGCACCATTACTATCTGCTGTTGAGGCATCATAATAAGGATTACCGTCATTCACACTAAACATTTTGCCATACACCTAACCTTGTCTTGGTGAATTTGGTGAAACTCAATGTAAAATTTAGCTACATTTTGTACAGGAATTAAATAATAATAATAATAATAATAATAATAAATGATTCTCACAATACTAGCCATATCATGATTAGTTGTAGTAATAATAAACGTTATGTTACAGAATTCACATATATTCTGTTATATTCAAGTAAACTATTTAAAACTAACAATGGCTAACAATGATCTATTGCAGGGGTCTCCAACTCCGGTCCTGGAGAGCTACTGTCCAGAAGGTTTTCTATCCTACCTGGTTTCCGATGAGCCACACCTGTTCCTGGTGTTTACCTGAGAAATGGTGTGGCTCATCAGAAGCCAGATAGGATAGAAAACCTTCTGGATAGTAGCTCTCCAGGACCGGAGTTGGAGACCCCTGGGTTAGAACAATGTTGAAAGTTTTTCAGATTTATTGTCACATGTACAGTGGCAACGGGGACAAACGCAAACAGCAGCTCAGTCCCATGGGCTTTATAATATGAAACCAGTTATCGAAATCTGTCGTTTTACTTGGGCAGGTGATTTCGGCTGAGCAGCGTGCATCGAAGCACTGGGAGCTGACGGAGGAGGGAGCGGAGATCGCAGCGCAGGGCAGCCATGAAGCGCGAGTCTTCGGTGCCATTCCAGAAAAGGGGCTGCTGCAGAGCGAGCTTATGGTGAGGAGTCGTGCGAGAGCCCAGCGCTTGGAGTCAGTCTGCCAAGTCAGCTTTCAGATTAATATTCATGGAGCCTTTGTCATGTGGGCTCTTGGGCCAAGATACAACTCCGAGGTGTCTCAGGATCTTCAGAAAAACGAAAAAACTATAATATTGATCTGTTATCCTTATTAATTTGCCTTCTGTACAGTCTTGATCAATTATTCAGTAATTTTGTTTTTAGTGTAAATTTTTTTCAAGCAAGATTTGTTGCAAAGCTATTTGAAGTGATTTATTTGGCAGTTTTTTCCTGAGCACCATGTTTTAATAGCGGAGTCCTTCTCGATTGTCCAGAACCCTCGTGAAATTTGGGCTGGCTAATTGATGATGGCATTCACATATATTTCAGTAAAGCAAAGATCCAAATGTGGCCAATCTAACCATGTTAGGCATTGCCCCTCTGAATATCGATGATGATGAAAACTGTGTTGTAGTAGGAGCCCATGGGAGTTTTACTTAAAAAGAAGTTCTGAGGGCAGAAGAGAAAATGATTAGTTCAGTGAGATAACCAGTCAGATTGTAGAAGAGGTGGGTCCAACCAGTCAGATATCTTGGGCCCACTTCCTCTGCATTTTGATCGGTTATCTCTCTGAACCAATCATGTTTCCTTCTGCCCCGAGAACATTTCTGTGTAAGTAAAACTCCCTTGAACATAGTAGGAGCCCTTGACTTAAGTTGGGGTACCTGTGACCTCTCGCACACAGACACTGCCTAGTGGGAAAGTGGGCTTCAGCAAGGCGATGTCCAACAAGTGGATCCGTGTGGACAAGGCTCACGAGGGAGGCCCCCGCGTGTTCAAGACGGTGAGGGAATGGGTGGCTCAGGATGCATGTGTGTATGGATTATCAGAGAGGAGAAGGCAGCAAAGTGCTTAAGTAACCAGGCGGAAATTCTTAAGGAAGCTGTGTCGGAATATCAGGTTTGGCTTTAGGTTTTTAACTCCTGAGATGAGTGGGACTCCTCTGCTTCACTTGTGAAGTGAGGCTGGTGCTGTCTATAAAATGTAATGATTAGGCCCTGTTTGTCGGGGGTGGGCCAGGTGGAGAGCATCGCGGACCTGGTCAGGGAGAAGCTGCTCCTGGTGCAGCAGGGAAAGTCCCAGCTGGGGGAGAAGGAGAAGAACGAGCTGAAGAAGAGGAAGCTGTTGACCGAAGTGTAAGTGTCTGTCTCTGGACTTTGCCCCGTTAGCTGCACGTGGTGATGCTCTTCTTAGCGTTTCTCGATGCTGGTTGTTTCACGCTTGATTCTTGGTACCAAACAATTTTTTTCTGTTAATTTGCAGGATGTTCATTAGTCCTTCCTTGTGTGTTTCATTCATTGATTCTTCTGTCCAAAGACCTGGTTTAGATGCACTGGTGTCTTGTCTGTGCCCACATGGACCCGCTGTCCCACCTCCGGGCTCTACCCTGCCTTTAGGCATATATTCTGTGGGATAAGTTCGGATTTACAACAGCATTGCGTAGCATAACAATTTTCAGAAAATAAATGATTACATCATTTCTGGAAGCCGGTATGTCACGGGTTTGGGGCACAAATAAGGCCAGTGTTGGGAAGACTCCTGGCAAATGGTGCCTATTTAAAATAGGGATATGCAATTATGTAAGCGTATAAAAATGTCTTTAATGGAGCATCCCTCCTGAGTGATCACAGTCTGGTGAGTCAGCTTTTGGGTCATAAGATAGATGGGGACGAGCAGCTTTGTCTTTACAGTTCATAGAGTAGTTGCTGGAGGTCCTCAGAAGCTTATTCTAACAACAGACTTATTTATCTGTAGCAGTGTTTCTCAATCTGGTCTTCCCCGGTAGGGAGCTGGGAGGGAGCAAAATTGAGGACCGTCTGGGTTTCCCCAGGTCTGCACTGTTTTCATTTGAGGGCCCCTGGTTTTAGAAAGGTTGAAAAGCCCTGCACAGATTACACCAGCATCTGATCAATTCCGAACCACTTGCAGGTTGGTGGTCCGGATTTGCTGATCCTGTGAAGTTTATATAAAACGAGAATTAAGGCGTAATATCTAATAGCCGTTTTAATCCCAGACATTAGCTCACTCCAAAATACAGATTTAAAAATAACGAGAGCAGTGATGACGATCGTCTTTAGATGTATTTTGTCAATGTTGTTTAACTATTCTACCAGCAGATGGCAGTGTCTGTTTTCATGTCTACTTTTATTTTTTTATGTTTTTATTTTTATCTTAACAGTGTGTGTCCATACATACAGAATATTCTCACTCACAGAGTTCTGCATTGTACTGAAGACGGACATGAACAGCCGATGTTTGGAGACAGTTATGATTTTTATTACTGGCCTGACTGTTGCTAAATTTGAAATCAACAGCCAATACAAGCCATGTCATTTTTCATCCCTCCATTTGTTATTAACCCCTTATTAACTACAGGCAGGCTTGTGGACCTGGACTCTACCCTGCAAGCTGTAATACGTGAACAGGGTTCATTCTCGATGGAATGCTACTTTGATATTGTATTTAACTTAAATATATCGTATGTTTGGTTGAGCGAAGGGCCGTGGGTGAGGAATGGTCGTGACGTCGGTTCCTTCAGAGGAGAGATAAGAAAGACAGATTATTTTATTTTCAGGACGGTGAAGTCCTACTGGATCGGCAAGGGAAGCGCTTTCAGCACAACCATCACCAAGCAGGAGACGGAGCTGACGTCTGAGATGATCGCAAGGTGGGCTGCGGGGGCGGGGAGGCGTGGCATCAGAGAGCATTGGCCTTAGATTACTAGTATTATCATTGTTTGTAACAGATTGTAATTGTATTACATAAAGGAGGGGTGATAGACTGAAACCAGTTTGGTGGCCACGTTGTAAAACTGCCAACATTTAAAGTAAACAATAAAAAAATGCAGTGTTGTTTGCATGATTAGCGTGTTTGTGCTGCATTGTTGGTGCATGCATGACTGATAAGCATGTTCTAGGATGTGTGGCCCTCGAATGGGGGCCCCTGCCCTCCCTGAACAGCCAAACGGAAAGGAAGAAACAAAAAGTAAAAGAAAAAAACTGACTGTAACAATGCGTTTCCTGTTTGGTGGGTATCGCACGGTCATTGTTGTTGCCTGTGTGGCGTTAGCCTTTACCGTCACCATATTAATACGACGTTCTCTGTATCCATCTGTTTGGCTGTGATTCTGTCATTGTCTGATGTCCCAGATAAATCAGAGGGAGCCTTGTTGTGAAATGCTATCCAGTGTTTCCCCTCTAGTAGTATTTTTGTTGGCTGATGGTGTCGCATGTTTGTCGCCTCAGTGGAAGCTGGCGTGAGAAGAAGTTCAAGCCCTACAACTTTGAGTCGATGGGTGTGGCCCCCGACTGCGGGCACCTGCACCCCCTGATGAAGGTGCGCACGCAGTTCCGGCAGATCTTCCTGGAGATGGGGTGAGTGGTCTGGCCTGGGGAGGCTCGCCGCCTCCCCCTGTCCCGAGCCCCGGGGGCCAGTCTTAAGCTAACAGAAAACGGTGTGTCTCGGTGCAGCTTTCATTTAGGGTTTCTCCACCTCTTCCTCCACCTGTTAATTATAGTTTTAATTTGTGCATTTTGTTTTTGCGCATCTGACATCCAGATTGCCTTTAAATGCAGACTCATCCACACTGGTCTTTCCGCTGCAGGTTCACCGAAATGCCCACCAATAACTTCATCGAGAGCTCCTTCTGGAACTTCGACTCGCTGTTCCAGCCGCAGCAGCACCCTGCCCGCGATCAGCACGACACTTTCTTCCTGTCGGGTAAGTCCTGGCTTTGGGGTCCTCATATCCTGTTTCTAAATGACGCCTGAACTCTCCCTTATGAATTGCCTTGTCTGAACAGACCCAGCGCTAGCCTACGAGTTCCCCCAGGACTACCTGGAGAGGGTGAAGACCGTCCACTCGCAGGGGGGCTATGGCTCGCAAGGGTACGGCGCCAGACTCATGGTCCGTCCCGGGGGTGTCCAGTGCTGCCCCACAATTGCCGTTGGGCCTGCAGGCTTCCATCCTGTCCCAAATTAAACTTTGTTCTTTAAATAGAAAAGGCCTGCAGTTGGGCTTTTACAGGTTAAAATCTGGCGCTAGCAATGACATGACCCAATAAATATATTATTCACATTTGCCGAACCAGATAATGTATTCATCTCTATCCAAATAATCAGCTGAGGGTTGGGACTCAAGTCCAAGCCGGAACCCACGCGGGGCAGCTTGGACCCCCCCTGAACTGGGCCACTGCGCATAATGTCTTGTTTGTGGTACTTTGTGGGGTTTTTTTTATGTGGGGGTGTGACATTCAAAAAAACATCTATTTTTTTTTTGCACATCGCTGCTGCAGGTACAAGTATGACTGGAAGCTGGAAGACGCTCAGAAAAATATCCTTCGCACGCATACGACAGCTGTCAGCGCACGCATGCTGTATAAGCTAGCCCAGCAGGTACACACACCACACACGTACACACACACAGTACACACACACACACACACACACACACACACATAGTAGTCATCATATTTCAAGTCATGTAACCTACTTCCCTTCACCCGTTTCAGGAGGAGTTCACCCCGGTCAGATACTTCTCCATCGACAGAGTGTTCCGGAACGAGACCCTGGATGCCACCCACCTGGCTGAGTTTCACCAGATCGAGGGAGTGGTGGCCGACTATGGGCTTACCCTGGGTGATCTGATGGGAGTTCTGCACCAGTTCTTCACCAAACTGGGTAAGGTGGTGTTCCCTAACGTATTCCAGTTGAACCTGCTGTGAGATTCGCAGAATCCGTTTGCGTTCCGCTGATCCAAGGTCACGCTAATTTTATTTGTGGATCGAGGAGGCATGAAATTGGGATATTTTTTACAGATGCCATTAACCTTTTATTATCCCCTTTACTAGGAATCACCAAACTGCGCTTTAAGCCTGCCTACAACCCATACACCGAGCCCAGCATGGAGGTCTTCAGCTACCATGAAGGTGAAGCTTTCTTCATAATTGGTCGTTTCTATATTTACTCCGTGGGTCTTGGGCCACGTCCACACGGCAAGCTGCGAAATTTTTGTGCCGTTGTATGTCATCGGGTAGAGTGGTGCCCCTCTCTGCCTCTTCGTCGCACCGCTCGAAGTTCAGAACGATTGAACTCTCACCTGGTTCACTGACCTCTAGCAGAGCGGCATCCAATCAGATATAATCTTCGGTTTGTGACGGTTAGGTTCGGCCACCTAGAAACCAAACTGCTTAACAACATGGAGGAGAAACTAATAATTGCAGTGTCCCAGTATCCCATAATGTCACCTTAAAATCATTTTGAGACTTAATTCAGAAAAAGTGTGCTTGGAGGTGTATAAGTGCAGAGATGGGGACACCAGGTCGGTTTTCGTAAGCATGTTTAGCTAATGAAACTAAAGTAAATACACTTCTGTACTTTCATTCGACAGCAAGAGAGCTTTCTTTCTGTAAACCAACGATGAAGCCGATTTTATTTCAAACCGAACCACGCTTTACAGTCGCACATGTTTTTATGGCAAACGCTCTTTCCTTTTGCAAGCACTGGGTGGTTCACCGCTGGCGTGGTGAACGCAGCCTTAATCAGGAAGTGAAATTTGACTGTGGTTTTGTGGATAGTAGCACAACATATTGAGCTCTAGTCATTGTGGACTGAAGAAGAAACTGTTTATTTTAATGTTACTTTTATGATTTGGTTCCTCTGCACTGTTCAGGTCTGAAAAAGTGGGTGGAGGTGGGTAATTCAGGGGTTTTCCGCCCTGAGATGCTGCTGCCCATGGGGCTCCCAGAGGGGGTGTCTGTCATTGCCTGGGGCCTGTCACTGGAAAGGTAGGTGGCCGTGAGTGATGAATACATTGAGGCGTGTGCCTGTGATTGGTTGCCTGTTACTGGTTAACCACCGTTGTCATGGCTATGCCGACTCTGTGTCTTTCAGACCGACTATGATCAAGTACGGCATCAACAACATCCGTGAGCTAGTGGGGCACAAAGTCAACTTGCAGATGGTGTACGACAGCCCTGTGTGCCGGCTGGACTCATAATTATTCTCAGGCACCTCTGTGGACGGCCTTCCTGGCTGGTCCTCACTCTCCCATTTAGGGTCCTCTACTCCCCAGTCACCAGACAGACCTACTATGTCCTTATTTATTGCCTCTTAGCCCAGGAGCCAACTCACCACAAATTGGCAGTATGACATTGTGCAGTGTTGCTGGCCACATGAGAGTCTGAATAGGGGTTCTGCCCTACAGAAATGTCCTTACCGTCAGGCGTTGTTCTACCTGATTCTGGTCCAGTTGTGATCTTTTTTTTCCCCCCTACTCTGCTCATAATATTAGACTTGATGTTGGTTGAATCCTGGACAGCTGAAAAACAATGTAGAACTCAACGTTTGCAGCTCGCTTTAAAAGAATCAAATTTCTCGTGCTGTTTTGAATCAGGGTCCTTTAATTTGGCTACACAGCAATGCAGCCTTTTAACAGATCTGTAATTAGCTTCGTTAACCTGCATCCTAGAACGGCTGCACAATGAGGGATTAGCATTTACCAAGTTTAATACTCGGCACTCTATTTAATTGGTTGCACAAGTATTTAAGTAAATTACGTTAGTGTGGCATGTGCTACCTTTTAGAAAAGGACCCCGCAGTGACACTTGAGTGTTGATGGAGGCTGTGTTTAGATGGTTGATCAGCAGAGTCTAATTAACTTATGTTTGAGGGGACAAAAGTAAGACGCAGTGTATCTGCAGTACCAGGGCCAGCAAACCCTGCATAGCAATGTCACTTCTATATCCAGCTCGCAGTTTAATCTGGGCCATCCAGCCACACTCTTTTTTTTTTTTTTTTTTTTTTTTTTTATACTGGTGGAAAAATTGTATTTTTTTAAGAGGTGCACGTGGGAAGTGGTTCCATTGTTATAGCCTGTGGCTGAAGAGAATGCCAGCAGGTCACCAGAAGTCGTCACCGCTGCCGAATCCCCGGGTGTCGCATGAATCGCTGCCATTTGTCACCATGTACTGTCACCTGATCAACAAACTGTACAGTAAAGGTTTTAGGTGTGAGATCATAGCTGGTGTCTGACGCTCTCTGTATACTGCGGCGAAGAAGGACGTCCTGTTACACGTTTCTGGGCAGCAGTGGCTCAGCGCGACATCTGCCTTCGATGATAATCAATATTCTGTGTTTTTTTTTTCGCTTGGATATTATTTTACACCGGCAACAGCAGAACCGCACTTGGTGTTTAAACAAAGGTCTGTGTTGAGGTGAGGTGAGATCAAAGGTCATCAAAATCCTGTTAAGTGCAGAACTGGTTTGCAGGATTGATTCTAAATACCTACCTACACTCGATCAGAATGGACATTTGCCCCCCCCCCCCTCCCCCATATATCTGTTTCTGGAGGGTTTGTGATATTTTATAAATGCCTTTATAGGGTCAGTTAGCACGATGCTGCACCTTGTATTTTGTAAGGAGTGTAGGGGGTGCAGAGCATAATGTCTGAATTCTCTCTATATCTACATATAATATCTGATGTGCTGTCATTGCGTTCTGTGTAAAGGACTTGAGATGAAGCTGTCAATGATAAGTAATAATTAATTTTTAACTTTATTGGGGTTTGTGCTACTGGACATTCTCAGTTACCATATTTTCGTTCCCAAGCTAGGGGGAGGGGGCTTGGTGTATGTATTTAATGAAATCTCCCCACATCATCTCCTCTCTGATTCCAAGAACTATTTTTTTCCGTACAGTACATGCCTGGTGTCTCTGGGGGTTTGGCAGACATGGATTAAGGTAGAAATGAATTAAATACCTTAAAAACACTCTGCATGGTGAAAAGTCTGAAAATTTGTCAGTGGGTAAAAACTATAGAAAGGGTTTATTTCTTTATAACAAGATGTGCCACTTGACGGAAGGGGTTTATGTTGTGGAAAACCCAGTTTTGTACTTGTCTGACACGTATTTTAGTGTTTAATGTGAAAAATGAAAATCAAAGTACACGGCTCCACCAACATTAAACTGGGTATAGAATTCTGAATCCATTTAGTAATCCATAATTTGTATTTACTGGTGTTCTGAATTTCCTCCATAGCACCTAGAAGCTACGCCTGCAAGAAACAAAAAAATCTACCCTATATGATCAAAACGGTACGGACATGCCTAGTTATTTGGGGAATAGGCTGGTGACACAGGTGCCTAATTAAGTAAACAACCGTACAATATGTGGCAACGAGCATTAGCAGCAGAATGGGCTTGAAGAAGATGTTAGTCATTTTCTGTTTTGCACTGCCAGAGGATATCATCTTTCCAACAAGCCTACCGTAGACTAGAGCTGACCTGGTCAACCACGAGTGAAGTGGTTGTGAAGTGGATACTTCTGGGAGAGGCAGTCAGCCACAGAAACTCACAGACAGGGACCGGATCACACAGCGTCGATACCCAACCTCAATGTTGGCAAATCCCGTAAGCAATGTTCCCAAAATGCAATGGAAGGCCGTCCCAGAAGAATAGAGGCTGCAATGGAAATAAAGGGTGAACCCAAAATGCAAATTAATACAGTTGGGTTTGTAATGAGATGTTTGGATAAGCTGGTATCCCTGTTAGCCGAACAGCACAGACCAGGGGCTAAGTCAAGTTTACCTGGGGCTTGACGTCTGTTTTTTTAAAGATTGATATTAGGGCTAAAATACTCTGGGCTGTAGCCCCCGAGTGATCGGACCTAACGACGCCCATGGCTCAGACGCTATATAATGGAATTTTTATAAGCTCTTTTAATGTTCAGAAATACAATGCCGTGTTTTATCTGCTGGCCTTTTTGTCATTCTCCTAGCACAAGTGGCCCTTGGGGATATGAATCGTGAGACTCCCATGTGACAGAGGTGAAATTTATGCAAACATTTTTTTCCCCTCTAGAATGACTTTCGGGGGTGAAAATAATACTTTGTTTACATTTAAAATGGCAGCTCAGGCGGGGGTAGCACTGGGAATGCAGGCGGGACTCAGGACCCTCCGTGTTATTAAAATAAAGTCAATAACAAGCCTCTCCAGTAGATTTAGTATCTGTGACGTTGTTGTACCAGAAAAATCCACATTAAGTACCAATTAAGATGGGTGTGATTACTTACACTTCTTGTATTAGAAGCCTAGTGATGTAAGCTTACCTGACCGACCTTGATGTACCGTAACTTTACATTAATTCCAAATTCTCCACTTTACACAGCCCCAAATAGTTGCACTGCACAGAATGGTTTATGTGTTTTAATAAATGGAGGTCTGACTGCAAATCTTCTGGAACAGGCCTGTTTGAGAGGATGTTCTGCCGTCAGACTATCTTCCCACAACGAGGCAAGTTCTCCTGAGACCTTGAATATATTTTCCATGCCCATGTGAAACTAATTAATATTGAAAGGCACACACATCATCATCTCATCAGTAGATTATCATATAAACAGAAAACTTTAACCTAAAATTCAAACTATATTTTTGGGAGACCTTCGGTTTTCAGTTTGAATTGGACATTTTAATAGTACAGACTTACGGACTGCAAATAACATTTTTTTGTGATGTTATATACAGCATGTGGATTAATGCATTGAGCTGGTTGAAATAACATTCACGTGCTCCGAAATGGGTAGATAGTGTGACACACATGAAATACAGCGGTGATTGTGCAGCGACAGGCTGACTGATCCGTCATTGCAGAAGATGTTTAACCGTCGTCGTTCTGGTTCCTGTCACAGATGCATAGGTCTCTTCAGGGAGCGCTTAGGATGCCCCACCGTGTCTCTGATACCCCCCAACGAGTCATTGCGCCCCCAATAATGAATGTCTGTTTTACAAGTTTTCAGGATCCAATAGAAGATTCAATATATCTTATCTGCGGGCCATGCAGAGAATCCAGCATTTACTAATTATCTTAATAACCATCATTTACCGGTTTGTAGACAATATTTTTTTTTCTTTGAATATACTAAAGAGTGTACGAATACATCAAACTCGCAGATACGACCCTTGAAAATGTCAGTATGATCCGGGACAGTTTAACCCAGACCACATTACCGAAAGGTGCGATACCAGGACATCTCATGTGGGGTAACCGTGAATGTGTGGGTAAAGCTCAATCCGTGGCACACTGCACATCACGCGAGACGCCGGGTGGATGGGCCCCGGGACTGCTGGGATGGGGGGAACCGCAGCTTGGGGTGTTAAAATACGGACTGTAAGGAGCGGCAGTCAGCAATAAGGGGTTGTTTGAGGGGTTGTCTTCCGGCGACAGGTTAATGATCACGTCCTCCTGGTCCCACACGCGGAAAGCGTTGGCATGCGAGTGGCGGCGCGCCTCGGGCATCCTGGGCGAGCTGATGCACCCCAAGTCCGTCTCTTTTACGGCATCTTCCCCGTCTGGGCCAAGCACGCAGTCTGCCGCGACAGGAGAGCGATCGTAAACGGTGGCAGTAGGTAGGCACCCAAAACTGCTTCTGGGAGGGGGACTGGGAGTTTCATTTAAAGTATATCAAAAGAGATTGTACACAACTGCGCTTGATTCATTTTCAGAACAAAAATCAAATGCTTAGTTTTTTTTTATTGATTAATAACCCCAAATATGTTTTGTATCAATATTTTTACTTGATTTTTAAAATTCAACCTAAATATTAAACGTAATTGATATGATATATCTGTAAATATTTCGTGCAAATTAACCGAATATCAGTTTTTATACATTTTTTTTATACATTACCTGCAACATCACCGGCGAGGTCCTTGATTATATGGCCAACGATGGTATAAGCGACTGCCACCACAACCAATGCAGCCATCAGTAGATAAAGTACCGCTTTTGGTAACGGAATGAGTTCCCGTTGAGGGGGTTTATAATCCTTGTAGATTGGGTCGATGTCTGGAAACGAATATTGATAAGCGAGCCCGGATCCATCGGTAAAGTTTACATTAGTTATATTTAACGGATTCATCGCAAAACACAAAATGCTGCAACTGGGGGAGAAGAATGTAATTTTTAGCTTACTTATTCGGAGTTGTAACGATTTTACAACGTCTTCTTGTGTGTTTTAACGTTCCCATTGAATCCAGTTTCTGAAGTCAAACATTTTAGGCATATTCTTTTGATCCCAGATGCTTTATCTTTAAAAATGCTGGAAAGGGTTTAAGGAAAGGTTTAAGGAAATCCGTCCGACGTACAATTATGTAAATAAATAAAACGTAAAATAAAAAGACTGCGCTAATTCTTCCCGCTCGTTAATTTTAAGAAAAACAACTTAGCTAAAGTTTCCTCCGTTTTTCCATTTTAAAAGAATTGCAAATAATTTGGATTCTGCCAAATATGTTTATTATGTAGGTACCTTACGTGATACGTACTGAAATTGGGGAAAGCAGATATCCGTTGGCTTGGTCTGCATTGCATCGCATGCCTACGTTAACGTCGCTCTCCGCGGTTCTGAAACATCCACAGGAAGAGTTTCCGCGACCTACAAGATACTCTAATATAAATTTCATAGAACTGAAACCCCGCCTTCTTTGGTCGGCTTAGCATTTTAATTGGATGCCTCAGAAATATATTCAGATAAAAGCAGCTCCCCTTCACTTTTTTTGACTTATTCTGTTTCATTTAATATCTGGGCGAGGGTGGAAGCAATTTTACTTTTTAAAGTGCTTTAGACTTTACCTGTGTTCTGAACGACAATTGTTGGAAAATGTGTTGTATTTTGTATTGTGTTGCAAAAAATAACAACACAGATTGACACAGATATCTACTCTGGGTATATGAATTTAATAATTAAATACATTTAGTATTTTGTGCTGCAATTCTCCAGTTTTTCCCTATAATCTTTGTATTAACATAATGCCTATCTGGGTTTATATCTACATGTATACCAGAATGCTGTATTTGTTTCATATATATTTATATATTATGCAATTAATGTTTAGAATTAAAATTTAATACCCATCAAAGACAATACAGTCTTGTATGATGGCAAGCCTGGGTATGCATGAGATTCTATGATTTTATTTCCACAAGAAAAACGGACATACAAAGGGGTCGAAAAAAAGGGTATTATCACGCCTTCGGCTTTCACACTCTCCAGTGGTTTTACAGCTACAATTACACTGATTACCAGAAAAAGACATTAAATTAATATGACTGCTACCCAGCAAAAATTAATGGGTTATGTTTCATAAATTATCAATAGAAGGCTGTGGCTTTTCCAGAAAGCCCTACAAAGCGCCGTGTTTGTGTGCATGTGCGTGATCAAAATAATTACTATTGTTCATTTTCCACTATTAGCAAGCTACCCCTGTCTATCCTACCCAGCCATTTGGCTTTTTTTCATTTTCCAAATCTTGGCTTTCGCACTTTGACTCGCAAGCTGATCTCTTCATTCTTTCGAGATTATTGTAAAGGCTTCACCGTAATCAGCCTGTGGTCCCCAAAACATGAGATTTAAGACTTCAATAGATGGGGGAAGACAGTGCCGGGGTCACATTTCTTTCTGTACTGATTTACAAAGATGGTGACTATTTATAGACCATCTATTTTTGTTTGGGATAGAGAAACTGATCTTTCTGCTTGGTTCTGAAGAGCCAGATGGGGACTGATGGATAGATAAGGGACTGGGGGAAAGAAAACGATAGGAAGTATAGAGACAATGCATATTCTGTGCATCTGTGTGCATCCATGTGTGCGTGCTTTTGGGGATAATGATGTGAGAGTAGCAGAAGGACAATAATACTGTATTTCTTAATGAGGAACAACAAGGACAAAGGGTTAGCTTACAGCTGGGCCGGTGCCATTGACAATGAACGAAGCCAGACCCCGTAGCTGCCACTCTTGATGGGTTTATTGGAATACGATACCTTTTACAGCAATGTTTCACCCTTCAAGATGACGAGCAAAGTCAGAAAGAGAGAGAGTATGAAACAATATGTTCCCAAATTTGCCCTTACATAAACAAGTACAGATGTTCCCCGGGTTACGGCGGTCTGTGTTATGATATTTCGGCTTCAGGATGGGTAAATGTTTTTCACTTTCAGTACATTATTTATTGAATACATCAATAACTTACATGAGATATTCGACACTATTCAAAGTAGAATTTGTGTTAATGATTTTTCCCAACTGTAGGCTAACGTAAGTGTTCTAAGCATGTTTAAGGTAGGCTAGGCTGGGCTGTGATGTTTGCTAGGTTAGGTATGTACTGTATTAAAATGCATTTTTACCTTACGATATTTTCGCCTTACAACAGGTTTTGTGGAACATAACTCCATCGTAACCCGGGGAGAGGTTGAATTTAAAAAAAATGCATGTACATATATATACATTGTATTATCTCATTGGCAGGGTTAGCCAAATGTTATGATGCTAATATAAAGAGCTATTTTGAGTTTTTTCTTTTAAACAAAACAAGGTGCAAATAAAATGGTATATTGGAAATGAATTTCGCAACATTTATTTTCACTGTTAAAATGTACTTTCAATGGTCTATCATTCTCTCCACTTGAGGAAGTAACTCAAGCTTTCTTTTATTTATAGCTTTTAGAAATGTATAGATTTCTAATCATGGTCTCGATAATGTAGTCTGGATTTCATTTGAGATAAAAAGTCGTTTCCTCTCCCCACGTGAAGTCAGAGAACTGTTCCATGTCTCCTGTCACACTCGACTCCTCACTGGCTATTTTAGGTTGTTCCTTTTAATGAAACACACCCTCTGGCTTGACTTTGTTTTACCGACAATCCCCTTGGTCTCAAAAGCCAGGTCTGTTTGTCCCGAGTGTAGACTTTTTCTATGAATGCAATGGCATCATTTTGTCCTTCTTTAGTTTCTAGTGTATTGACAGAGAACCAGGTTGTCCCATGGGGGTCAATACGGGAAATGCATTGTAATGCTGCATCACATTCATGTACTTGGTGTTTGGTTGCAATGTCATACAAATCTTCAGTATTTGGCAGACAATGCTATTTTTAGCATCTGACAAAGGTTGGTTATTTAGGTTTCCATGCTATTGTTGGACTCATGGATATTTAGGGTTATCTGATAATCAAAACTCAAAGAATGATCGATGGATTGTGCTTAGTTTTCGTAGTAAATATTTATTTCTGCGTAAGTCTTATACTAAACGTCTGGAAACATATCGTGTTTTATAAGGATGTCATGTCATTAACATGGGCGACGGAATGGTATAACGTATAAGCGGGCAAATCACGAAACGTAAAACGTCAAAGTTTAACACGCGCATTTCCACGCGGGGCGCGCGCACGCATGCGTTGTCCCGTGCGTGGTCTCGCGGAGACGCCATAGCCGCCCGGCCGTTGCTCTCGATGTCGAGCAGTCGGTAACTAGTGATACCGCAATATAACAGAAATAAAGACCAACTTATTAATAGATACGATCCTAAGGTTATGGTAAGGACATTTACAGTCAAACACCAGCACCGCAGATTCTGATAAGTAAATATTTGCAGGTCCGAAGGGGTTTATTTACTCCTTAGTACACGGTGTTTACATAGGTTAGCCAGATAACTAAAGAGCTAGCTAAGTAAACAAAAAAAATATTTAACGCCCAGTATACTGATGTCAGGTTCTACCTGCATAAACTGTTGCTGAATATAATAGTATATTATGGCTGGCTGCCTAACCAGTTTTATTTAAAAATGAGTTTAGCGAAGAGTTAAGAAGGTTTTAATTTGGAGACATTTGCCCGGGCAGGTCATGGATAAGTTTTTCGTCGGGAAAATGGCCTTCAACTCTCAGTCTACACCCAAGCCGGCTGATCACTCCGCAGTCCCGGAACCGTGGAGCGGGCCGATCAGTAGGAATCTGACACCGCAAGTCCCTGACCCTGACGTGTCGACTGAAACACCAAAAGTGGGCCTTTTATTTCATGTGGTGCAGATCGTACTCTCTCATTCTACATTTAAAAAAATCACGCAGTGCATTTAAAATGTTCAGATGTTCAAAATTCTCTACATTTAAAATAATCTTTGAATAAACTTAAGTATAGTGTAAAACACCTTGTGTAAGTAGATGATAGGTACTTTCTTACGTCACTCTCAAGAAATCACCAGTATTTTACAAAATAATGATTATGTTTTAAGTATTTCCGGGTCGTTTGGTTGTTTTTCCTTACTGCACAGGAATCTGAGGAACAGCTAGAGCCTGACCTTGGAAGATCTTCATTTTTAAGTTTGGATCTAAGTCACAGCCAGAAAACAAGGTGAGAAACGACGGCGTCATTTCCCCAGTAAGGTACTGTGGAGGATTTTACAAAGTCGTATAAATGTTTGCCCATCATGCTTGCTTGGAAACCACAGGATAATATTTATTTAATTTATCATCTACTTCTGCAACCCGTTGTGTTAAAGCCTGAAATTTTTGTCGAATGATTTATAGGAAAATGAGAGAAACCCTAGTCCTTTTAATACATTTTTTTTTTTTAACCAAAAGATGATGAAAAGGAATATTGGAGTAAGTGACTTGAATTTTTCTTTTTAACTGAGCAAGGCCTTACTTTAAGATGTAGTTTCTGTTTAATATCCTGAAAACCAGTCTCGAGTTATGCTGCCAAACGGAGAACAGTGTTGCAGACAGAATGGTGTTGTAAGTTTTCCGTTGTCTTTCATTAAGTGACGACTCAGGAATCAGCATCCCTAGCGGAGATGCCGACTGTGAATTCCGGAGTGAGAACTCCGTCTATTTCTCTACTCTCAGTTCGAGGATAGATGAGATAGGGAAAAAAACTCAGGACCTAATAGAGAAGATTAATGAAAGCCGTGCAGTAGACCAAGAAATTATGAACAGCTTCCAGGAGAAGTTAATGGATAAGGTAACAAACAATGTATTTCCACTATTTACAATTTTTCAAATGCCATCTCAAAAGCAATAGTCACTTAACGGGTGGATGGCCGTACTGGAGAGGAATGCAAAAGGAACGCGCTAATTTATACAGGCCCTGCAAAACAGGGCTAGGTTATATAAAAAAAAAGCAACATTTTATTTTAAAAATATCGAGATAAATGATAATATCGAGTCATCTAACAGCAAGCCCCACAACCCCCCATGCAAGCACATATGCAAGTGACACCAGGTGAGGCACAAGTGAGCGGGGGTGGGGGGGTGGGAAATGATCGACTGGAAGGCTGGATTTAATTATGATATAAAAACATGCTGAAGGCCATCTAAAACCAAGTAAAGCAGTGGTTCACAAACTTATTGTAAGCGGTAAGCCTCACCCACACACCAGCTTTATAACCAATGTTTATATACACCGATAGCTTTGCATCTGCATCAGAAACATAGGCTAGTAGGCTGAACTGTAAGTCAAGTCGTAAATCTTTGCGTTATCTTGCTTTGTGTGTAGCCTAAGATTACTAACCCGGCAAAGGAGATAATCGCCTGTCAGCTATCAGATATTGTCGATTATCGATAATATCGTCGTATCACCCAGCTCTAATGCTTCATTCCAGTCACAGCAGCTGGAAGGTTAGACCCTTTAACTGCTGATAGAGATCAGATGTTTCCGTGATACGCGATGCACCTGCCTTGTAAAAGCAAGAAATGGATTTAAGGCTAGCGTAGCATGTGTCTGCAGGTCAGTGAGGTGTGTCAGCAGGTGCAAAGGCAGATGTTCAGCACCTATGAGGAGAACAGCCGTTTGATGGAGGACAGGCTGAGAGAGCTGTCAGCGGTACTGGACAAAAGCAGCCAGCTCAGTGCTGAACTGCAAAGTGCCAGCCTGACCCTCATCGCCATCAGCAAAGGCCTGCAGAGAGCCCCTGAGCAGTAAACACTTTTCAACCCAGAAGTTACTCCGAAATATAGCCACTGTTAATATAGAGGGTAATTCAACTATACACTAGTACTAGATGCTGTTCATCTTAGTTTCTGTTTAGAACTGCCAGTCCGTGTTTAATACAGTGTAATTAAAAATAAGAGCTTCGTTACATTGATGTTTATACCTGCTTATTTAATCCTCACAAAGCTGTGTAAACAAATATCTTCAATTAGCCAGAAGACACGGCTTTTCATTCCCACTTGATATTTCTAATTAAGTAGAAAAAGTTTAAAAGCATTTAGAAACAAGAATTAAGCACTTGAACCCATTCTTGAAAAATTACAAAATATAATCGCAATAGACTTTATTAATGGAACGGCATAAATTCAATATAATAACGTCAAAAGTCCATGCTGTCCCCTCTTGACAAGATTAATGAGAATTTTATTTGCAGCCAAGGCAGAGGACCAAAGGCCAGAGAGATGCAAAAGTGCAAATATTACCATTTTCACAGCCAATGAAATAAGTGCTGCGTCAGTCAAAAATTGTTTCTGTGGAAATTGCTGGTTTCTGTTATTAAACCAGTAACGTTTATAGTGTACCGGTGTGTAAATTTTACAGGCGTTAATTTTAGTCTATACTGTATCCAGAATCAACACATATTACGTAATGGGAAATAGCAGTGTAACTGTTCACAGTCACATGCAAAACTGACAATCTAACTAACTGACCTTTCCAACTGAGGCCCTTACTTTATACTGATATCTATAAAAAGAGGAAATAAGGTGGGGACATCCTGTGAATGAGCAGGTCACAATTAGGATCTTTAGTGTATTTACTGTACGGGGACAGCATCTCGTTTATTTGTCTACTGTGAAGGACTGTAGCCCAGTGATGGCTCTACCCAAAATCAAGGCATGGATATCATGTGTACCTGCAAAAAAGCAAAAACAACAGTGAATTACAGACGTTCATCTGAACAGTGGGTTTTCGCTGGTGTCCTCCTGCCTCACATGGTCCTTGGGATAATTTCAGATGGGAAAGTGGGATGTTCTGCATTGATACTTAGGCAGTGATAATAATGGTTTCACTGACTGTAGTGTCTGAGGTTTCATGCTAATCTCCAGTCTGTGTGGCTGGCCAGCCGTTTACCTCTTTGCCACATGGATCACTCTTCATATTTGTGCTATTATTGACCTCTGCTGGAGGTACTTTGTAAAAACACGTTTGAGGTTTTCATGGTTCCTTCAAGGAAATCTCCTGAAATCGAACTGCTCCGATGACAATGAACCTGCATACTTTTGCCTTTCTACACTTCTGTATAATGCCCCTGTTTTCAGACATTCCTTTTTGGTCCTCAGTTGGCCTCATATGCTTAATGTTTCCTGCCCAGATTCCCACATCCTTGCCGTTAACCTCACCTTCATACGTGTTGACAGCTTCCAAGTTCATGACATGTCGGATGATGTGGTACTCGTCTGCAATGCCGTTGCCCCCTAGCATGTCCCTCGCCTGTCGAGCGATGTCCAGGGCTTTACCACAGCTGTTCCTCTTCAGCATAGAGATCATCTCCGGGGCTGCTCTGGAAGTTAGGCAGATACACAAGCAGAGCTTAGCCCCCTTTCTCTGGCTGTAGCCACTTTTGGAGTCCCAAGTATCTCCAAGTCTGATTGAGTGACTCCTTTTCTAACAACTTTGGAATAGTGTAGGAATTGAACCACCACCAAAAAAAGCTGCAGATTAAAGACTTTGAAAGGCTCATGGGTGTACCACTGTTAAACGTAAAATTTAACCTGGCTTCAGATTCAACAATTTGGCAACAATTTTCATTTCTTCGCACGCTTATGCACAGATCTGATTCTGATCGCTTTTGTCCTTCACTAATATCGAGGTAACATTGCCCACAAAAGTGAAGCTCACTTCTTTTCATCCATGAGTCTGCCCAGCTGTAGACAGGACTGCAGTCCGATCGCGATCTCTGTCAGCATATCAGCCATCTTCTTCTGCATGAGCTGGTTCCTGGCCAAGGGCACGCCAAACTGGATCCTGGCATAGGAGAGTGCAATAAAATCAACACACCACTTGTCTTTATATATTTTCACATCTGTTCCATGAAAGAGTTGACCCCTACCTGTCTAATGTGTACTGACGGGCCGTGTGGAGGCAAAATTCAGCCGCACCAAGAGCACCCCAGGAAATACCATAGCGGGCATTGTTTAGGCAGCCGAAGGGGCCCTAATCAGACCGAACAGAATCAAATTGGTTTCAATCATTAAAACCTTTGCAATATCCATTAAAAACATCTACTCATACTTACAGCCAAACCAGAGGCTTTGGGTAGCAGGTTCTCCTCTGGAAGCTCTACGTCATCCATCACAATCATGCCTGTGGAGGAGGCTCTCAGGGAAAACTTGCCCTCAATCTTTGGTGTAGTGAGCCCCTTCATGCCACGCTCCAGAATGAAGCCTCGTATTTTGTTGTCATCACATTTAGCCCATACCACACAGATGTCTGCCACTGGGGAGTTTGTGATCCTAGCCAGCAAGTCATGATTACAGTCCTAGGTTATGGAATATTTTTATAAACAATCAAGCATTTTTTATATTGTTATGAAACTACGGCTGTAGACTTACTGTTGTAGTAGTAAACTCTTAGTAATATGTATAGGACAGGCTCTTCATAGCAGTCAGGTGAGGAACTGTGCTGTCCTGAACTCACCATGTTTTCGAGCCTGTAAGGGTGAAGGTGCGACTAGAGGGGTTGTATTTTGCCCGAGTCTCCATGCTGCCCGGATCACTGCCATGGTTTGGTTCTGTCAGACCAAAGCAGCCCAGAAGTTCCCCTTTCGCTAAACCATGTAAAGATACATGACAGGTGTTAATTTAAAAAAAATTACCTACAGTAATGCAATCTAGGGAAATAAGGTATATTTTCTTACATGCCTAGTTTACTGTGTATTTATGGCAGTCTAAAGGATGGATTTAGAGATGCTTTGTCATTAGAAATCTGAATTCTTTAAGACCTAAAAGCTAAAATTGAACCGCAGGATGTTACATTAGTAAGGCGGTCATGGTAGTGTTTGCAGCAGCCTTCTGCTAACCCAGTCTAGGGAGGTATTTCTCCTTCTGCTCTTCTGTGCCGTAGGCGTAGATAGGGTGCATGACCAGTGAGGACTGCACGCTCATGACTGAGCGGTAGCCGCTGTCCACCTTCTCCACCTCCCTGGCGATGAGTCCATAGGCCACATAGCTGGTGCCAGCACAGCCATAACCTAATAACGGTTTAGGAGAGACAGAGTAGGGGAAGGCATGAGGTAAAGAAAGAGGATTTGTGAGAGCAAACAGGATAGAAGGAGAGTGGTTACAGGATATGCTGTGAATTCCACGCCATGCATATACTTTTCTTATATCTGCAAGTTACATGACACCCCCGGCCACAGCACACTTTGTTTACCTTTAATAGTTGGGCCCAAAACTCCCAGTTCCCCCATTTCTGACACAATCTCACGATGGAACACTGTTCAAGAGAAACATCGATTGAGTATTATTAAAATTCAAGAGTGGACCTTCATTTCCAATTTTCTGCAATAATACTTTGAAGAGAACCACAGCAAAATGTAGTAAAACGATCCTGCACAGTATTTACTGTCCAGCTGGAAAGGGGCATTGCTGTTTCCCAGTTGTAAATTCAAAGCCTTTTGTTAATGCCTGTTCAGGTCAGTCTCTGAATTTTCATTCCACCTTTAAAGTAGTTGGAGATGGAGCACTCGAGAATACAAGTAACCTCACACAGTTGAGTGGAGGGGAACTCCATGGAACATTCTGTGATGTAAAATGTACAAGACCCATATTGTGAGTATTTTATTTGAAAGGTAACACCAATCTACGTAGACAGAATATCTGGGCTAAAGTATGTATTTTATAAACTATGTCTTTGTATTTGCATAATGCGCAGTGGTCTGTTTAGCACACACCTTCATTTCTGTTGGCCAGCAAAATCCGTGGCATGAGTTTCTCTTGGCAGTATGTACGGAAGGAGTCTCGAATCATGATCTCCTCCTCAGTCAACTGCCCCTCCAGGTCCAGGGGATCACGCCAGTTGAATTGGACCTTGGCTACCACAACACCGAAATTATTACTATGTTGAAAATGACAAGGAAAAACTGATAATTGACACATCTGTGAGCAGGTCTGCTACATACATGGTTTCACTGTCGTGTTATCCCTCGCCTTCTCACCGTCTGAGTAAAAAATGCCAGCCATAAATATGAGGTAATAATGTACTTTTGAGGTATAATAGTTAAACATCCTATCCTGATAAACTTCCTTCACATTAGTCGTGTGTCAAACGCGGTGCGCAACACACCAGAGCGAACAGGTGCGACGGTCCCCTGCCCCCTCGAAGCCGCCATGAAAGTACATCTGTGGGGTTTGACGAACAGGCGAGAAGCAGCTCTTCGTAGCGCCATGGCTGCTGTACTCTTAACAGACACGAAACAATGCAACATAAATACTGATATGGAAGGAAATGTCCCAAAGCAGAGCACCACACGGCAACTATTAGTAGCGAAATATGTCAGATTAGTTATTTATAGAACCGTCTTTGTCTTTCACTCGGCTAACAATTTATACTTTTTCCTGATCGTTACTTGACGAAGAAGCCATTCAGCTGACAATAATACACGACATAATTCAATAATTATAATAGTAATAATTATTCTGCGTTAAAATCTCCCTGTCCCCACCATAATAAGATAATGAAATTATAGAAGGTCATTATACAGATTACACAAACGCAGTTACATCCTTAAGGAACTATCATTATTAAATCCGTCGACTAGCTGTCATGCAGCTGCAGAAGCGCATTAATTTGAAATAACTATAGTTACATGAATAAGTTTAGTGTCCTTGTCATTACGTTACGAAAGATGGCTAATTATAGTCTTATCCCCAAAATCAGGGATGTAGCACCTCCATAAGTTATACATATATATTACTATAACCTACGCGTTAGAATGTACTTTCAAATGTAATGAATAGTTGACTTTACCCGTGCTTCTAGTGAAAATTTCCTTTCGCAATCTGTCAACACTGAAGAGCCGACGTCACTAAAGTGCGACGAGTCTAAAACAGGTCGGAGAGGTGAGTTTGGACTTGCTTTTCTGCCATCTTGAATGCGGCAAATTGGAGGACATGTAATGCCTGATGTTTTGCTCACCAAAGCAAATTATACAAAGACGAGACACTAGAATTGCTGTGTCTGCTTATCGTCCCACAAACGTACAGAAGACTGAGATGGATAAAGGAAAATATGGTTGTTAATTCGAATCAATATACAGACAAGTAAATGTTGTAATAACTCAGTCAACAAGACCGCCTCTCAATGACACATTTCAGATGACCATTTAAGATGATGGTCGTGTGTTCACCGGTATGATTGGCGTGTTAGAGGGGGCGTGTATATTTTTAGCATGTCCATTGGACGATTGTTTTTCAACACGGCTCGGTAAATTGCACGCATCTTATGCTTAGTATAATTGGATTCATACATAGTAACGACTGGATTCAGAAATTTTTAGTCTAACAAGTTTTCAGTAGAATAGTAATTTTGAAGCTGCTTTATAAAATAAAAAAAAAAAAACAATTCATTGTTATAGGTAATTGTTATCTTTAACAATTTTAAATAAATGAAATAGTTTGTAATTCACATTCATCCATCTATCCATATTCGAACTGTTTATCCAGTACAGGGTTATCCCGGTATCCCTTATTTCTCTACGCTACGTCCATAATAGCTTTAATACAAACTACTATTTAGCACGAACGCCAATTAATTTCCATACCAGATTTAGACCATTTAAAATGACTCATAAAAATAGAGTAAGACAAAGCGGAGATGACTTCGGTAATTGAGGACTAAACTAGTGATGACTAAACGGCAACATACGATTACACTTCAAATAACAAACTTTGTGCGGTCCTATTAAAATACGACGAAAATATGTTAATTCGAGTTCACGAAGATTGTGCCAGATGCCACATTCCTTCGTAGTACCGGCAGGGAAAATGTTAAAAAACAAAAACCCCACCCACCAGACCACCGGTCAGTCAATCGGTGAATTCCCTAACCTCTATTGGTGGTGGTCTTTTTTGTCCAAGAAAGAATTCTACCCTATAATACATGTGGTACTCTTGGTGAGTTGGACTGATTTCGACCGTCAGCAAGGCGTCCCCGATTGTGGTTACTAGAAGGGTTGCACAAGTAGCGGATGTGAGACTTGCTACGATGTCTCTCGTTTAACTTTTAGTTGACCAAAAACACCCACAATGGAACTGGACTATAATAATCCTGACAAGAAATATGGTAAGTGTATTACAAAACGTAGCCAGTATATCCATCGGCATTGTGTTTTGAGCTTAAGAAATGTACTAGCTGCGTTGTTGTATATTTTCGTTTTATTGCTTAAGTATAAAGCGCCGCTCCGAACATTAGTAAGACCAGCATGTAGACAGTAAATGGTAGCTGTGCTGGTGCGTAGTACATATAAGTTAGTCAGGGAGTTCTGAGTCTTATATTAACTACAATGCGCGAGGTGTATGAAAGTGGAGCATATGGGGTCTGATTCTTTTTAAAAACCGGTATCTTCCGTTTCCTTTGGGCATTTGCAATAGCCTGTATCAGTCTAAAATAATTACTTAGAAAAATATTTCTTCAATTTCAAACAATAAACGACTTTTCTCCCGATGCTATTACAGTAGTCAGCGAAAATCCCTCAAAGGTAGTTTCGATTTCCGTTTGCGGATTGATTTAGCCGTCAGGTCTAAATTAGTTTGTTAGACTCCACTTCTATCCCGATGCGTATAACGCCTTTACCATGACGAAGTCTCCTTGCCCGAAATTACATGCATACTCAACTGGAGGACCCGAGAGAGGAATTAATAAAAAGATTTTTTTTCTGGTATTTCGCCTAATTATAATAATATAACAGCCCACCACGTACTGGACAGTTATTCGTAATCCACGTAGCATTTTAAGATTCTTAATGCTACAAAACAAAATGTGTTTAATATCCCATTAGTAGATTGTATGTGGTGTATGTATTGCGATTTATATATAGAATTACAACTGTAACACATTTTAAACATTTACACCAAATATTACATCATATGAGAAAAGGGGATCCACTCACTGCATATAGCGCATATAGAAACCCGTCAGTCATTATCTGCAAATGTAAATATCGCGGGAAGGCAGCTTGTAAAGCTTCATAAAGCTGCTTGTAGATTTTATGTTGCATGATTCCATTGTTTATCGTACTGAATCCTACTTTGTCCACTTTGGAATAGTACGTATACGAAACAATTAAATAACGGTTTTATTAAATAAAGGGCATCTCACTTCGACGTGAAGCTTATTCTTTAATGACAGATCCTTAGTGGGTTTGTGCAGTCTGTTGTAGAGTCTTAGGCTTTCCTCTTCATTCCCTTAAACTTAAATCAATCTATCAATCTATCATATAATGTCTTTTGTCGTTTTCACACATGCATATTGCCTGTAGTGTTACATACAGTGTAGGCAGCGTTTAAGAAAACAGCTTGTCCACATACACAGATTGTGTCCGGCTAAAAATAGGGCATTCCATAAGCAGGCGTTAGCAGGCAGCGGGAAGGGGGCGGGGCTACACGCGTTTAACTTTTCCGTCAGTAACACAAAGCGGGCGAATTCAGAAATGCCACAATCCCTGATTATTCTTGCATATTAGCAAAGTCTCCGGGAATTTTCCCCCTTATTTTGGCACAAAGAGATGGCAACAAAGTTAACAAAGGCCTTTTAACAAAATCTAACAAACTAGGAATGATCATGCATGAACAGGGTAAAAACCGAGAGGGTTCCATGGATCCTCCGATCCCGTCATAATGTTTTTATGAGATGATTTCTGTTCTTGCCTTTAGCTTCCGTCAGTATTTTTCTCCTTCCCCTCAGGCTTCCTCTCTCCCTCGCAGTCAGTCATTCTCTCACACTTTGTCTTGTCTCACCATCACTAATTGGTTTGGTAATTTCTCTCCCAGGAGCTCAGACTAGGCAGCACACAGCACACATCCAAGCCTGCCCTTTCCCTTGATGGATTTCCCGTCATTCACATTCAGCACTGAGACTCCCAGGACGCTCGTGCAGCTCCAGCGGTATATAATTAAAGTATCTGCAAGAAACAAAAAAATTCAAGCTAAAACTCGCATAGATATCTCCAGAAAAAAATGGAGTTCCTTGGAGCCAGAAACAAAAAGAAACCTCTGAACTTCTGTTTGGTATTCTCAGTGCTAAGTCTACTGAGGTGCCGCCCGGAATATCATATTTATTTTAAAAGAAGTCATATTTTTGGCTCAAGTTAAAAACTACAATTCTATAAAACTACATCATTCTGTAAAGGAAGCTGACATTGGCCAATCTTAATTAGGCAGGGAGGTATACATAGATGTTGGCGCTACCGTATGTTTTTAATTATAGTTGTGTTTAGGAGTGCCAGTCCGTATTCGTCCTTCAGAGGGAAGTCGTAATAACAGAGAAGCATGCTGGGACCGAAGCTGGTCTGTACCATGATGTGGTTTCAAATTGCAGCTAATTATATCCTTATGTTAGTGTCTCACTTCTTGTGCCGTAGTTACATTAAATGTCATAGTGATTATTTTTCGAGTCTCATTTTCTGGGCTGGTTCTGGCCTTGGTCTGTTTTGGTATCATAGGTTTTATGTGTTTAATGAGATGGGCTTTTTCGTTTTTAATTTCCTTGCCCTTTTTTGGAAAACCAGTATTGAATAAAACTCCCAACACATGCGTTTGCTTTATTGCTGAATTTTTTATACGCCATTTTCATGAGATATTCATGCCGCAAACTAGACCCAGGAACTTCTCGGTTCTGTAGAAGCATCACTGTGAGGTTAGAGTCATGTTGTGACACTTTGACACCTCACTGAAGTGCAGATATGGAGAAGTGGCAGACACTGTGAGTCTGACGTCTTTATGCTTCTGTCAGGCCAGTGTTTTTTTTTTTCTATGAGAAGTTTTTCCTCCCAGTGGGGAAGAATGAGACCGTGTCTGTGACCTCTTCCTTCCTAAAAAGTAGCTATACAGCATAACCAGACTCCTGATTACCACCCTTATATTTAATGTATTGCAGGCTACGTGGGCAGCTTGTTATTCTTTACGTGTGCTAACATGACAAAATACTTAATGAAACAAATGTAAGATCTGAGACTTTTTTTTAAAGACCATGTTAAAAACCATAAGGCCTTTTTTGTTACAATACTCAGCTTTACTGTTACAATACTCAGCATTACTCTTGTAGGATACTCAGCATTGGGTGGCGTGGTGGCGCCGTGGTTAGTGCTGCTGCCTCACAGCATGAAGGTCCTGGGTTAGGTCCCGGATCTTTTCTGTGTGGCGTCCGCACGCTCTCCCCGTGTTTTCGCCAGGGGCTCCTGTTTCCTCCCAGGGTCCAAATGCATGCAGGATAGGTTGATTGGTGAGTCTCAATTGGCCCTGTAGATGTGTGCGTGTGAGTGTGTGCGCCCTGCGGTGTGTTGGCGACTGCCCAGGGTTGGTTCCTGCCTGCACCCATTGTTCCCAGGATAGGCTCTGGTCCCCCTCCACAACCTTGATCGTGGAGGGGGATTGAGCAGTTTCAGAAGATGGATGGATGGATACTCAGCATTACTCTATTGGGTTTCCTAACAATTAACGTGGCTTCAGACACGGTGAGTGCTCAGACTGGCACCGATCCACAATAGCGAGCTGCCTTGTATCTTGTCGATCTTCTATTACAGAACGTGGGACTGCGAGCTGGTCTGCTGGCTTGCTGTACTTGTTTCATTGTTATGTGATGTGTATACAGTGCTCACCATGAGGGTGACTCAGGCGGGATGGTGCAGGTGTGCGTTCAGGTGGGGTTGTTCATCTGCTGCGGAATTATCCAGGTGCCCCAGGTTAATTTAGCTATACGTAAATGGTAGGGTGTTTAATTCAAATGTTTAAAGGGATTAGTGAATGAAATTCTTGAGTCATGAGTTTCCTATCCGCAGTGCAATACATTAAATAAATGCAAACTGTAGATTAACAAGTGTACAACAGCAAACATCGACACAAGGAACAGTATCATACACGTTACAATACGATATAGATACAATATACCATGGAGCAGACAGACAGACCATAGACGTAACAGTTCAGTGCACCAGAGGATTTCACCAGTGCACTGGGGAGTGGGAGGTGGTGACCTGGTGAAGAAGCTGTTCCGGAGCCCGCTGGTCCCGCTCGTGACAGTGCGTTACTGTCTGCCTGACGGTAGCAGAGGGAGCAGAGCGTGACTGGGGTGTCTGGGATCCCTGATTATTTTAGCGGCTTTCCTCAGGATCCGCCTGGTGTAGGTGGCCTGTAGGGGGTGGTAGCGGTTGGGGTAGCTGGGGTCCCCCATGATTTGAGTTTGATGATTTGAGTTTGAAGCTCAAGCTTGACAGTATATTTTGAGAATATGTTACTTCAAGGCCTCTATGTGATATTTACCGGTCAGTTACCAGAGTTTAACCATCTGTTAAAAACCCTTTGAACATTCATCACCAACCAAGCTTGTGGGTGACTTCCTGTGTAGCGGAGCCGGCAGAGAGACAGCTTGTTTTAAACACACAGTCACCACTGTCACCTCGCCCTGTGTTAATGTGTGGTACGATCCCCCACCATGGCCTGCGAACTTCGACAGCAAAGACAGCTAGTCCCTTTACAGTGCGGTGGAAGAAAATGAGCCTTCGTAGCTCACAGTGGGGCGAGTGGTTTGCACTCATAATGTCACATGTCTGAGTGCACAGTAATCCAATCCGTGCGCTTACAAAAGGGAATTAAACAGAAGATTGTTGAGGGGCCATTGGGACATTGACTTGAAGTGTATACTGTTACGGCTCATCCTGGGAAATTAATGGGAGAGACTGTACCAGAAGTAAAGGCAGTATCCTTAGAGGGTGTGTTTGAGGGAGGTACGTTATCTGCTTTCAGACAGATGAATATATGAGATTAGCATTAAGGTAACATAATACTGAGACCGCCTAAGCAACTTTTATCTGTTAAACAATATTCTCAAAATAGGATTTATGATTTTATATAATCAAGCAATCGTTAAGTGCACGAACCGAGGAGAAGGGCCTCTTCGGGAAAATAAATAGAAATTCGGGAAAAGGTGAACTCCTGGAACACCTTTGGTCCCGCAGTATTGGCATCCTAGGATGTTATATGTGTCTGTCAAAATCGTGATGGACAGAAAACGAGAACCGAAACCGAGGAAGTGGGGGAAACGCATACGAAAGGAAGCAATGGCGAGCGCCGAAGGAAACGCGGCGATTCTGCCACGGTCTGGTTTAACAGGTCTGACTACCGTTTCCACTTAAAACGATTTAGAAAAGCGGAAGTGAAGAAGGGGAGTACAAGAGCGTGTAGCAGATTACATCCCGCATTGCTATCCGGATAAACCAAAGGTTCTTCTTTTCCACGATGCCCGAGGAATACTATGGGAAGAACGGTGAGGCTTTAAAAATTAATAATCTGTCGATATTTCTCTGCATTTGAAAAAAAGTGCGCAGATTTTTTCCTGGGGAATGTGGCATGTATCCTCCGTCATGCTGAGTGGTTAAGGATCTTAAAGTGAAGATAATTTTTCTTAAAGTAATTAAGATCTTACTAGAGATTAAAGCGTGGAAGCAGCGACACTTGCGTGTTTTCGGCGCACACCAGCTGAAACATCGGGTATGAGGGTCCGAAACTTTACGGACCTCCTATGCCAACGTGCAGGTGTTGCATGAGTAGTTTTTATACTACCGTTTGGCTTTTTATAAGTAGCTGCAGAAAAGTGGTAGTTTGTTACCGATTTCGATGTCCGCGTTTCTCGCGACAATCCGATTCTACTTTAGACTGAGGCGATCTAGACATAATTTAAAATACAACTTAAGCGTTTACGTTCTTGACCTTTTAAAGTCTCTATATGTATGTATGTGAATGTACATGTAATTTCTTCAGCAGAAGTTACTTGTGGTAATGAATTTGTTTCCCTGCGTTTTTGATCGCTAATGTCGGGACGCCGAAGCGGGTGTTGACCAACATCGCAAAACGGTGACTCACCGCGTTTTAATTGTCAGGTGTTTGCCTTAACTGGGGTTATGTTTTGGTAATGGCAGTATGAGGTATTAAAATGACTGACACGAGCGAAATACAACCTTCTCATCCTGTCTGGTTTTAGTGGGCTGGATAACAAAGTATCATATTTACCGCATTATCTCCCCCAACAGGAGAGCCAAAGAAGTTCGATCCGACGTTCAGAGGGCCCATTCACAACAGGTAATGGAAATCTGATATTTTCTTCTTCCACACAGCTGTTTGTTGTATTTCTGCACACATGCGGTTGTGTTCATTGTTAGATTGTGATATCTCTTGCCAACAGGGGCTGCACTGACATCATTTGCTGCATCCTCTTTATTGTGGCTATATTGGGCTATTTTGCAGTGGGAATTCTGGGTAAGTCTGCAAAGAGTGGGTGCCTAAAAACGACTAAACTCTGTAACCACAGCCGTGACATGAAAAGGGTTTGTTATCCTCATACCGAAACCTGGCCTTCGAGGTTTAGGACGGTTGTAGAAGAGATAATGAAGAAAAATAATGTAGGAGGCAATTGGTTGATAAAAAAAAAACCCTCCACAGGCAGCCAGCCAATCATAAATCCAAAATACTTAAGTTCAAATTAACTGGATTTTCCATTTGAGTCAGAGACAATTGTGAGCATTTGTTTGTGTGTGGGAGAGACATCTTTGTACCAGTAACTTTAGGTCAGTCATTTAACCCGAGTGTGAAGGCTTTTAGGGATACTTTCTTGTGATGCTCTGCCCTTCCTCTCTCAGCATGGTCTCAGGGGGACCCCAGGAAGGTGATCTACCCCACAGACAGCAGGGGGCAGTTCTGTGGGCAAGTTGGTACCCCTCTGGAGTAAGTACGACATGTGATGTGACTCCCCATTAGTAGTGATGTTCAAATGAAGCTTCATGATCCATTTGCTGTATTGTTTAACCCCAACTAGATGGTGCTCTTGCTTTGGTTTGGGGCATACTTTGAGCCCTTTTATGAACAGAGAGTGCCATCTAGTGGGGTCAGAAAATACAGCAAATGGTTCACGAAGCTTCATTTGCCCATCACTACCCATTAGGAACATGTTCAAGTCCTGTTAGACAACATAATTCAAATGCAGGATGCCTATTAAAATTATAAACAACCTTTAGAATCTTTTGAAATAAATGAGAGTAACGCGAAGAGTGCATGTTTGCTGGGCACCAGCTCTCTCCTGCATTCTCATTTAGTTGATTAACTGGTGCTCACCTCCCAAACATCATGCGGTTCTGTGCATGCCTTTGGGTTATGAGTTATAGAACAGAGGTCACTTGAGTTCATGTCCTGAGCGGCTTTTCCATCTATTTATTGTGTCTAACTTAGGAAGAAACCCAATCTGTTCTACTTCAACATCATGAAGTGTGCCAGCCCACTGGTACTGCTGGAGTTTCAGTGTCCAACCACACAGGTCAGGAACCTCCCTGCATCTCCTCATCACCCACCCATGTTTCTCAATTATATTTCCTCTAAGTACACACGGGTGCTTCCTTGGTCTTCTTGCTGGATTATGCTGCATTAGACATGATGTTGTAACATCTCAGCCGTGCCTAGACCTTCAGAGCTCCTTTACGTAATCCGAACAGAGCCCATGTGAAACACCAGTAAAACCACTGGTCCCCATACTTGTATCCACCGAAAATGCTGGGAGTGAAACAGAAATAGTCTTGCTGTATTGTGGATAAAAGGATATGTATTAAAAATACAGCACTGTGTGAAAGTCTTAGGCAGTCAAAGAA
Organism: Mormyrops attenuatus; assembly: GCA_026777985.1. Lineage (NCBI taxonomy): Eukaryota > Metazoa > Chordata > Actinopteri > Osteoglossiformes > Mormyridae > Mormyrops > Mormyrops attenuatus. The sequence goes on along the minus strand of JAODKC010000117.1, from coordinate 27,776,757 downwards.
AATGATGTTTAAATGACCTTCAAGTTCGTGCAGTTCAATATCATGTCTGTAAAATTGTGTTGCCTTAACCATGTCAAACCCCTTCTATAGTCACCACAGCATTTGCATCAACCATCCATCACACCCATGTATTTTTATTTTTTTTTACTTGACCACTAGAATGCCTCATATGGCTAATTAATGCCTCACTGACTTTCAAAAACTAGTTTAGTCAATGAGTTAAGTAAGCTGGTGGTGAAATGTAAGAAACGCATGGAATGGCTGGGGTGCCCCTGAGGAGAGGTTTGGGAACCGAATCGGGGTGCATCTAGCCGTCCAGCTGGATCAGTAACTGTTTGGCGAACAGAAGAAATCCCTGTTAATTTTTATTGTGTAACTCTTAATTTGTATATATTCTAATGTCAAAATGTGTTTTTGGTCCAAGCAGATAAACACTTAAACTTCGGTTTGAACATTTGGGGGGGGGTGGTTGAGGTCTCCACCCATTTAAGAGGAAAAATTATTTTTTTTGGGGGGGGGGGGCGTTACCACCCCCTGTAATTTACGCCCATGCTCTTACTACTCAGATAAACAGCTTTCAGCATATCTTTTGACTGCCCAAGACTTTGGCTCTGTACTGTACTGATAGCTAGAGATCTACTCTTGGTTTAAAATTGAAATATAACTGTAGCAATATTGGAATAATTTGGCCTGTTGTTATAATACCTGTCATAACATATTTGGATCAAATATAATGGACCATCTGGGCATTTTGGTGGCTCCTCTGTGGGCTCCTCTGTGGGCTGGGCTCCTCCTCCTCCTTTGTGGGCTCCTCTGTTGCTTCACTCCTCTTCGGTTATGGGTTTGAATCCAACTTCTGATCCTTGTGCTTGCATGTTTCCTCTTCGTATTCTGCTGTACACCTGCACTGCAAAGACAAGTATTAGGCTAGTTGACGTTTCTAAATTGTACAGTGTTTGTGTGCCTATATGTGTCCTGTGATGGACTGACATCCTGTCCAGGGTGTCCGCCAGTCTTGTGTCCTGTGCTGCTTGGGATAAGCTCCAGGTCACCCTGACCAGGATAACCGACTATAAGACAGATTGATATTGGACCACAGAACTCTTATCTTTATCTGTAATAAATTATTTTGAGTTGCGTCTTCTCGTAACTTTTGCGTATGTTTGTCTTCGCTGTTAGATCTGTGTGGAGAAGTGTCCAGACCGCTTTCTTACACTGATACAAGCCCAGAAGACAAAGGATATGGATTATTACAAATCCTACTGTGTGGGAGACACGGATGTTTCCAGAATGGTGAGCGTTGTTTATGAATAAAGGAAGAGGCGGCGGCTGGGAGCACAGGAAAGGACCAACTTTGTTTTTTTGTTTAACAATGCTGGATATGTGTCCGTGTGTTTAGGCAGTGCCGGAAATCCTGAAGGACGGTCTTTGTCCCTCGATGCTCCTTCCCAGCAAACCTGGTGAGTCACATGCTGCTTGGTTAGATGCTGATCGATCAAGCCACCACTACACTCCAGCAAGTATGGGTGTTGGGGTGTCAGGTCTTGACGGCCATTGACGTCTTTCTCTGTCCCTGTCCTGTTAGTGACCCGCAGGTGTTTCCCTGCTTTTGGCCAAAAGAATGGAGTGCTCTACGTGGGCAACAACACCCAATTCAGTGACCAACAAGGGACAACCATAAATGCCGTGGACCTCATCAATGGTGCCGGGTTGGTTTGGGATGTTCTAGTAAAATGCTTAAACCATTTGCAGAGGGCCAGGTTTCATACGTCTTGGCAAGCTGCTCACTTTTGTGACCGTTTATGCTCATATATGAGCACAGGTAAATTATCATTAAGTGATAACTGCGGCTAAATCGTAATATGAGGATTCAATCGTGGTGACAGAACTCAGAGCACTAGGTCACTCCACGTTACCTAGAATCTTCCAATCTTGCGCAAATGCTGTTTATTCCTGTGGTTTTCGTAGGAATGCTACAGTAGTTAAAGAGGCCCGACAACTGGCCATGAAGATCTTCCAAGATTACACTCAATCCTGGTACTGGATCCTCATGTGAGTGGTTGAGCCCCCCACCCTGTTCTTCAGTACTGAGACGCCCGCAACTTCCTCTCTGTTATCTCGGATCTCTGTATTATTTTGGTAGCAGTGTATGTATTTGCACCTGCATGTTTCTGCCCTTCCTCACAGTGGCTTGGTGGTGGCCATGATAATCAGCCTCATCTTTATCGTCCTCCTGCGCTTCCTGGCGGGAGTGATGGTGTGGGTCATGATCGTGATGGTCATCCTGCTCATCGGCTACGGTACGCTTCCCAAGTCATTTTGCTGCATTTGGTTATGTTGTTGGGGGGTGACTTGAGCTAAATCTCTACTGCAGTGCTTTGTGTGTCTTACACCTCGTTCCCCCTGTTATGTGCCACGCCCAGGTATCTTTCACTGCTACATGGAGTACGCCAGCCTGAAGGACCATCAGGGATCCAACATCACTCTCAAAGAGCTGGGCTTCCAGAGTGACCTCAGCATCTACCTGCAGATCCGCCAGACGTGGCTGGCCTTCAGTGAGTCTTGCATGCAGATACTCAAGAGAAACCAAATTGTTGCGTCGGCGCTGATAGGCCGTCGGGCCATGTGAGACCCATAGCCTGGATGGCGGTTGGGTGGCTTAGCTGTCAGTCACTTTTGCCTGATGAGGACGTGCATGCATTAGCCTGTGGACAGTCTTAAGGGCTGCAGGAGACTTAAACCCCTCTTTTTCTCACCCGCCCTCCAGTGATCATCCTCTGCATCGTGGAGGTGATCATTATACTCCTGCTCATTTTCCTCAGGAAGAGAATCTGTGTGGCCATTGCGCTCATCAAGGAGGCCAGCAGGTCTGTGCTCATATGGGCAACATCATGTATTATTTTTTAAATTTAGAATGCAGCTGCTGATTCTTTGTGCTTGCAGGGCCATCGGCTATGTGATGTCATCTCTCTTCTACCCTCTCTTGACTTTTGCCCTGCTAGCGGTGGTGATAGCGTACTGGGCCGTCACTGCCATGTATCCTTTGCGGGTTCTGAAATCGTAATGCGTCAATACACATTCAGAGGATTTATTTGGGGTAGAGCTGCACGATTTAACACACCACATCTTTAAATTCTCATCCTTGCATTAGAATATAGACCAGTTAATATTTTGATGGTATCTCATGCTGCATCATATGTTTTAAAATTACTACACACTGAATATTGAACTGAAGCTCAACATAAAAAAAAATTGAATCGCAAATCAAATCGTAATCGCAGCGTCTGTCAGAAAAATCGTGATTAGATATTTTCCCCAAATCGTGACGCCATACCGCTAGTGAATTGTGTTAGCGTTATATAACAACAAATAATGAATCCTTTCACCATGCTGTCAGGGAGTGAACAGGACGCGCGTTTTGAAGGCTTCAGAACAGGTGTGCAGCATTTACAGACGCATGCTTTCGAGTCCCTCTGAGTTCCTTAGTTACGCTGTCCAGCTTCCTATCCACCTCCAATGAGGCGGTCTATAAAGTGTTCAACGACACGGCGTGCGATTACTCTCGGCAGACCTGCAATCCGGAGGTGAGTGCGGACTGACCCTGTGTTGTGGGCCCCGCTGGTGTGAGACCGCTGTGCCGATTTGACTGGAGATTAACCTTGGACGTGGCCCCGTCTCTTTTCCGAACAGAACTTCAGCTCTTCCACGGTGAAAGCCATGTGTCCCAGCGCCAAGTGCCTGTTTGCCTTTTACGGGGGCGAGAGTCCTTACCACAAATACCTGATCGTGCTGCAGTTCTACAACCTCTTCCTCTTCTTCTGGTGTGCCAACTTCGTGACTGCGCTGGGTCAGATGACCTTGGCTGGTGCCTTTGCCTCCTACTATTGGGCCTTCAAGAAGCCGGATGACATGCCTGCGTTCCCCATATTTGCATCTTTGGGCCGAGCGCTCAGGTACCATGCCATAGTGGCCAGGGGTCAGACGAACATGTCCGATAAATAAGAACCGCGGAGATGCAGTGGAAGGGACTTGCGTGTCTGACACTGAGTCTCTGTGTCCACGTCTCTAACACCTTCAGGTACCACACTGGCTCTCTTGCCTTCGGTTCCCTGATCCTGGCCATCATCCAAGTGATCAGGGTTCTGCTGGAGTACCTGGACCACAAGCTGAAAGGTTCCTGATGTCATCATATTACTTGATGTTCACTGCTTGGATTCAGAAAAATTTATGAAAATAATCAGGCATAGCCTTTGGGCTTCGGGGTTGCTAGGAATGTTCTGGGAATGTCCATTTATCTCTTCCTATAATCCATCCCCTTCCCCCCCTCACAGGAGCCCAGAATAGATGCGTGAAGTTTCTGCTTTGTTGCCTGAAGTGTTGCTTCTGGTGCCTGGAGAAGTTTATCAAGTTCCTCAACAGAAATGCTTATATCATGGTATGTTTAGCCATCACCGGCCACGGTATGCTGGGCCTTGCGAGTGATCTTATCACTTCCCTGTAGCACAGGGGTGTCAAACTCCAGTCCTGGGGGGCCGTAGGCCTGCACAGTTTTTGGTTCACCCTCATTTAACACACCTGATTCAACTCCTTGTGC
>JAODKC010000117.1:27747542-27772063 GCA_026777985.1 Mormyrops attenuatus | reverse complement strand
ATCAGGTGTGTTAAATGAGGGTGAACCAAAAACTGTGCAGGGCTCCGGCCCTCCAGGACTGGAGTTTGACACCCCTGACTTAGACTTTTGTACAGTATTGTATATGTGACCTGTATAATATTGTAGGACAGCTCTTGGGAAAAGATTTGCGTGCTTCAGCAGCTGAAAATGAGCCGATGAATATATTTTATAGAGAAAACAGCCTGTATCTCTGGCTCTTTTATTTGGTGACATTAACAGACAAGTTAACCTGTCATGGGCAGACGCTGAAACATTCATTTTTTGTGACTGGCCGTTTACGCCCATCGCGCATTAAAGAGGGAACACTCTCCGGTTCTCCAAACTTACTCCTGCGAATGCTCCAGCGCAATTTACCCCCAGGCGCATCAATGCGGGGAACCTCTCCACCCTCCTCCAGGGTGACGGGGCTATGCTCGGGTGAGGGGGGGCCCCTGCTCAGGTCCAAGGGGACCTTGGTGCCAGCTGGGGGTGACGAGGTGCTTGATGGCTGGGACGATGTGGGACTGCTGGCACTGGAGGCGGGGTTTGAGGTGGAGAGGTCCAGCACCCCCGTCTTGGCACCCACCGGTGAGCTGAGCGACAGTTTACGAGCATGGACCGGGGACACAGCGCGGGGGGGGATGGGGAGGGGTGGAGGCGACGAGGACTTCCGACATAGGTGGGGGGACTTGTCATTCAGCAGCTCCCCACTCCTCCCACTCTGACTGGTGGCGAAGAAGAGTTCCAGGGACCTATGATGGGGGAAGGTATTCTAAAATAAGTCACAATATGAAAATGAAGAGCAAAGAAAGACTCACGGGAAGAGAATTAGAATAGAATAGAATAGAATAGAATAGAATAACAGGAAACTGGGAATAGGAAACAAGAAACAGCTAATAGAAAACAGGAAATAGAAAAGTCATACACATAAAATGTAGAAACTAGTTTAGTACTCCATGCTCTATGTATAGTGGTGGAGAGCAGTGCTCTGTTGAATGGTGCTTTTTTTAGAAATCGCAAACAAAAGTTAAAATGATGTATACTGAGACCAAAACATTAGGCAGATATCCTGCAAGAAATTTTATATGACTCTACAATATATGGCTAGAAAACAGCAGCACAATGAAAAAGTAGCCATATAATAGCTTATAATATATATAATATACCAACAATATATAAAAACATTCTTCCTCAACAGTCATGCCGCACACTCTGTCTATTTGACAGCGTAGCCAACCCATTTATGGATCATTGGTTGTTTACAATGTGGCACAAGTACAACATTTTTAGCAGTCTGATGGTATATAACGTTTGTTGGGTTTTTTCCCCTAAAGATTGAAAAAGATCAGTTAAGTTTTTAGTTCAAGATCTAGTCAGTTCAAGATCTACTCCAATGAGACAGATAATGGACAATGAAGTGAGATATACAGACAGTGTTATGCTATGCAGGCTGAAATTGCTTCGTTTCACATTGGTCTGTTTTTGTTGTAGTACTGTTGCAGCCTCCAAACACGCAGGCATCCAATGATAGGCATTTGCCGTTTGTTCTGTCATTCTAATAATAGTGTTAAGTAGTGTGTTTGTAACTAGGCATTCATTTTGAAGCCAGGCTCAGTCGATTCCTCAACAGCACATATGTTTGTGATGTGCTATTTAGCTTACTTGTATCTCACTTTGGACAAAAGCATCTGCCAAATTAACGTAAATGTAAATGTAGTGTTGCATTGTGATTGTAATGGTACCTCGGAAATGCATATCGTGGATAGAATTGTAACTTGTTTCAATAAAATATTGCCATATGGCCCACCCCTAGACAATGAAATAAAACAGTAGCTTCAGATATGCATGGCAAATGCTATACAGATGCGTGTTTTGGATGAGGTTTAGGGGGATCCACCTGCTTTGCTTACTCACCATAACCCGGGGATAAGGAATATACAGTCACAGAAAAAATTAAGAGACCACAGCACAATTTGTTTCACTAATTTCTCAATTTATGGGTGTGTGTCTGTGAACACATTTTTGTTTGCAAACTGCAGCCTGGTTCTTCTCTGTTTCTCGTTAATTTCTCCTTTTTTTATGGGACTTCAGTGCTAGTTCATTTCACACCTGCACTTAATGTTTCATATTCCTTTTGAAGCTGACTTGATGCCATCCTCCGATTCATGAGACACTGTTGGATAAGTTGATATTCATCTCTGGCATTAGAATGTCGCTTCTGCCCTTTACCTGGCTGGTTTCTGGTCATTCCCAGTGTCTCAGTATCCCAGTGACCTACCCTTAATGCAAAGGAATTTGCGAGCTGTAAAGGCCAGTGTCCTGCTTCCTAACTGTAAGGTGGCTTGACCCTTCTTGGCCAAGAGGAATGAGAAGTGCTGGATTTGACCTTGCTGGGTCTTTTCTTGAAGGCAGTTTGGGTATACCCCTCTCACCTGACTGGGATGGAAGTGAAGGGCTTTTTGTAGATGTCTGCCAGCTTGTCCATGACCACAGTGGCAGCAGTGAAGATGCGGTACGTGTGCAGGAAGGTGTTCAGGAAGTCGATGGAGAGGAAGCGGAGGTCGGTCAGCCTCTCGAGTAGGCGCTCCACGCTGGCGTAGCGGATCTGGGGAACCTTGCAGGAGTTGAGCGTCTTGCTGAAGCAAATGTCAACATCATCTTTATGGAGACGCGCATCGGATCTAATGAAGAGCACAACCAAGTGGCCTGTGACTGGGCTGCGGGAAGACTCTCTATTGCGGGTAAAGGGTTTAGGTGAGTCTGACAGGCAACACAGAAAAGTGTGGTACAAAAGACACAGTGATATCCAGCTAGGAGACGCACCAGACAAAACTAGACAAACATGGTCCCAGCATACTCTATCAAACAAATAAGGATAAGACTTGTTATTACGATATTTATAGAACAATACACATCCATACACAAGCTATCAAATGGTTTTGAAAAACCAACACAGGACAATACAAGACGTGGAAAAACAATTTTCCATTAACATATTCATTCATTCTTCTTGTACTGAACAATTATACAGTAGGTAACGCGTTACATTAACAGCACATTCATAATGCATGCATACCTCATTCGTAGAACATTCAGTGCACTTTTATAATACATTCATCAAACATTCATAGGGAGCATGTAAGTATACCTTAACATCCTAACATAGCATCACTGGTTTAATCTACATTAGTTAAAATTGTTATACAATTATAATGTTTGTTCTAAATGTATATTAAAGCTATTAAGGTATGTTAGGATGTTAATGTATGCTTACATGCTGCTTACATTCTACCCAATTGATTAAAGGTTTAAAAACATATTTCACTGAAATTAAAAGCAAGGATTTAAATAATGTGATCTACCACTTTATAGCCATAAAAGTCAGTCCAAAATCCATACATCCAGTACCTACTGGATAAGGCATATACTGGTGAGGGGTTACAAGTGTAGTGAAGCTATCTCAGTTCTCCAAGGAATATGGAAATTAAGAACTCCAAAGAGAAAGAAGAAGACACCAGACAGCCACCAGCATTTACCTGATCATGTGAGGTACAGGGACCTTGGAATTCTCCTCAAACACACTAGTCATCAGGCCATTGCACCGGATGTTGTCGATGCACTGCATGGGAGTGAAGAATGTGAGTATCAGTGTATTAAGCAGGATGCAGGCATGTCTTAAAAAGAGTTTCAGAAAGAGTCCTCCCACCACAAGCTATTAATCCTGAACTGCTAGTACAATATAATGATTATTTTTAACAATAATGTACCTTTGGTTAAAAATGTCTGTCAATTAACAGCAACACTGAAAACCTATTCAAAATGGCAGTCAATATTAATTAAGTTAATATGGCATATAACTCCGGGTACTCCGGTTTCCCCCCACGGTCCAAAGACATGCTGAGGCTAACTGGAGTTACTAAAATTGCCCATAGGTGTGCATGTGTGAGTGAATGGTGTGTGAGTGTGCCCTGCGATGGGCTGGCCCCCCATCCTGGGTTGTTCCCCGTCTCGTGCCCGTAACTTCCAGGATAGGCTCCGGACCCCCCGTGGCCCCGAAGCATAAGCGGTTTGCAACATGGATGGATGGATGGACAACAACTAATAGCACAGCGATTTGCAATCTTTGCAAAAACAAAGTTTTGAGAGATGGAAGTAGCTTTTAATGGAAAATCCCTCTAAACAAACCGTACGCAATTGTGCGAGACAACACGAGTAATATGAAAAAGCAGTGGATGGTTTGGGAGTCACTGGTTGGGCTGTTTTGCACACTAGTTACAGCTTGTGATACAGGAGGGCCTGCTGTCGCAACAAAGTGGGAGAAAAACTGTAGGGCATTTTAAGCATTCGCCACTTGTGTTTCCTCGCTTGGAAGATATTCAAATTTAACTTCAAAATGCCTCAAAAATGCACAAAAATATAAAAACGAGGTGGAACAGTACATTATATATGTTTCTAGTAGCCTAATTAAAGTTTTTATGCATACAATTTTCATCTATATTTCCTAGTTTAAAAATATTAATAATACGTAAAGTATAAATATATATTATATATTCATTATATTAAAACTTTTTAAGTACGTAAAAAAAGCTCTTGCATCGGAATCTGTATCGGTATCGGAATCGGATCCGAACTGAAAAAAGGGATCAGCCCATCCCTACATTTAATTCTCATATAGTACATTAGAAAATTAAGCTGTGGAAAAGAGAACAAAAACTGATCAAATTTAAACCCTTTTGCTACTTGAACATCCATCTATGTAAAGCTATAAGCAATGTACATGTGACACCGGAGATAAGCAAATTATAAACAAGAAAATGATATAATGGCAATGCAATGGTGCCATAGAACTGTGAATATGTTTTAGTCTGAGTTTAGCCGTATCAAGGCCAGCTTAAAATAAAACAATATTAGCTGTTTAGTAAATATTCAAACATCATTTATGATAACAGATATTAAATATTTCTTTGTGTGCAATGCTTCCATATATACACAACCCTTCTGTATCTCACTAATTCCCAAACTGAACCTGAGCGATGGTGTTAAATCTGGATCATTCTCTGTACCTTAGTCAATAAAATTAGGATATAGATGAAACAAGAATAAAAATAACGACAATTTTCCCAGCATTTTCCCTGATATCTCATTTGTCTACTCAGACAGATGCTCTATTTGGGCTGATATTTCTGGAAATCTCTCACAGTTCACTCCCAAGTCTTGTTAAGTCGTGTTCATATTCATAAATACAGACAAAACCTATATCAAACCTCAAAGAGAGTAATGCAAAGTTCAGTTTTTTTAAATCCAGGAGAAATGTCTACATATAAAACTCAATGCACTTCCATACCCGCTTTAAGAATAGGGCTACAGTCTAGCCGGTAGTTGAAACTACATTTCAATTGCTTCTGAATCACCAGGCCAGGCAGATGGATGACACACCCTTCTGAGGTGAGTTCTTTTCCCACCTGGCTGATGTCGCTGGTCCAAGCCGCCTTCTCCTGGCGCGAGGGGGCCAGCAGGACCACCGTGAAGGCAAGGCCGTCCGGCGTCTCCACCACGATCTTAAACTCTAGGTGGCAGAACACCTGCCCTGTGGAGTTGGCTGAAGGGGCATGGGATAGGGAATGGTGCTTTTTTAATTATTAAAAGAATACGATATATACTACTCATCCACCATTTTAATTGTCACTTAACCATTTTCAGGTTCTTGGAAAAACATATTTTATAGTGAAAAAAACATCCCATATAAATCCAGTGTTTAATATTTTTTGTATGGTTTGATAATTTGCTAGTTAATTGGCCCGTTTTACACTCACATTCCTCGTCACTGGCATCAGGCTCCTCGATGAGCGTGCAATCAATGAGAGACAGGGCCCCACCTTGCTGTGGGAGCACAAGGAATTGGACAGAATATATATATATAAACAAACCATACTGCAAAGAGGACTGAGTTTTATTTTCTTCTTGGGGGCCAGAAACTAGATATTCATGTGTAATACTGATGACCATGGGCCTTTGTTCACCTTCAACAAATACGTCAATTAGAAATATGTACAGAGTATTACATAAAACCTTTTCAGATGCACAATGGACATCCCGGACCAATGTTCGGAGCAGCAATATGTAACAAAGACTGTGAGGTCGTTATATTTCTTTTAATTCCGAAAACAGTCTCAATGTATCCCAGTCATCAGATCCAGATTGTAACATTCAGCTGCACAGATAGTACAGGAAGTGTAGAGGATGAAGAAGGGGCAGATGGAGAGAACGAGGGGGCTTGTTTCAGACTCAGGGAGATACATGGAGGGAAAAAGGCCGGTGCTGAGGCTTGGATGGAGGAAACAGTGCTGCACCTCTATCCACAGCCAAAACAGCCTCCAACCTGCTGGAGAAGTTTGATTCACCATTGGATTAAATCCAGTTATTTTTCGCTGAGATACTGTGCGTCTCAAAAAATGTTTTTTTCTTCCTTTTCACAACAAACCAAAGAGAAGACCACCAATCTTGACTATTGTAAAATGGGCTAAATAGACACATTAATTTGGCAGAAAAAGCAACGTTCATGTGATAAAGCAGGGTCTGAATGTGTCTCTGGAGCAATTTGGGGTTAAAGGCCTTGCTCAGGGGCCCAATTGCAAAACCACTCAGCCACATATGGGATTTGAAGCGGTGACCTTACAATTACAGGTACAGAGTTACACACACACCAGAGCACACGCCATTCAGCCTCACAAAACATGTGCTGGCATACAACTCACCTTAAGCAGGTGCAGCTTGCCCCCTGAGCTGCGAGTGCAGATAAGGAAATGCTTGGTGAACAGGAAGCACTGCCTCTCTGCCTCCTTTTTCAGGGTGAGTGAGCCAAGGCGCACTTTGCTAAGCTTCCCCCGTTCTACTGAGGGAAGCTGGATCAGGGAACCTGACAAGAGGCAGGGAAAGAGTCAATGGTACATAGTGAGAAAGAGGAGCATAAGGAGAGGGGAGTTTGGGGGGTGAGAGGAGGATGAAACATAAAGAGAGGGGATTATGTGGAGTGAGAGGAAGATGGAACATAAAGAGAGGGGAATATGTGGAGTGAGAGGAAGATGGAACATAAGGAGAGGGGAATATGTGGAGTGAGAGGAAGATGGAACATAAGGAGAGAGGAATATGGGGAGCGAGAGGAGGATGTAACATAAAGAGAGGGGATTATGTGGAGTGAGAGGAAGATGGAACATAAGGAGAGGGGAATATGGGGGGTGAGAGGAAGATGGAACATAAGGAGAGGGGAGTTTGGGGGGTGAGAGGAGGATGAAACATAAGTAGAGGGGATTATGTGGAGTGAGAGGAAGATGGAACATAAGGAGAAGGGAATATGGGGGTGAGAGGAGGATGTAACATGAAGAGAGGGGATTAGTGGAGTGAGAGGAAGATGGAACATAAGGAGAGGGGAATATGGGGAGCGAGAGGAACATGGTGAGAGCTACAGTAGGAGTACAAGGAAACAGGGAAGAGGAGAAAACTGGAAGTGTGAAGAGTGCAGGTGGAAAACGGAAAAAATCCCAAGAGGGAGACTGGCTCCCACAGAGGTCACAGTGAAAAAAACAGGAGCTATGCCACTGGCTGCATGAATAGGATGTGTTTGATTTTACAAACATTTCAAAGCAAGAAATACAATTGATAACTGAACACAAAATCAAGTAAACAAGATCCCAGCACCTCCTTTAATTTGAATTTCATTTTTAATGAATTCCAAACTGTTTTTGTGTCTGGATGTTGTTAAAATTTGTTTGTGTCATTTTCTTGCATAATACACCATTCCCAGCTGCAGCATGGATGTACATCTTATGAAAGTGAACCATCAAACCACAATAAAATACTCCTTCCAGACGCTTCGTCTCTGGAGTGCACCTTGGTGGACAAACGTCTGGCTGGTGTCCAGCAGGATGTCACAACCCTCTACGATCATGCGCTCGATAGCCAGATTCTTGCGGATATTCTCAGTGTCGCTAACTTCGTCATGCATCACCCTGTGGCAACACAAACAGGTACAACACACCTTTGGCTAGAATAAAACATATGTCTTTTAAAATATGAATGCATCATACGAAAGCATTACAATTCATCAGAATAACTCTATAAACATTTCAAAATTAAATCAGAAGCCAGCTGTTTTGATCAGTGGCCAAAGCTGGAAATGAATTATAACAACCATGGCGGTTTTAAGAATAATGCAGGATTCATGCCTAATATATATCTATGTCTTTATGATGTATATAGTATGTACAATATCTGTGGAATGACATTGTTACAGTAATTACAGTAAATTTATTGCAAGCATGACACGGTCATATGTTGTTTTCTCAACAGAATCAGCGATGTAAACTTAGTAAATCATTTAAACAGAATTTCTCTTGGCACAGTGATTCTTTGGGTATCACTATTGACTCACAGTTTCAGGACCAGAGGTTCAGATCTCTCTCCACTCTGTTTGCATATTTTCCCTGTGTCTTTTTGTTTTTCTTGGTTACTCTGGTTTCCACTCACAGTCCAAACAGACTAAGTGAGCTATGCTGTATGGGATAGGCTCTGGCCCCTGTGTTGAATGGGATAGGCTCTGGCCCCTGTGTTGTATGGGATAGGCTCTGGCCCCTGTGTTGTATGGGATAGGCTCTGGCCCCTGTGTTGTATGGGATAGGCTCTGGCCCGTGCTGTATGGGATAGGCTCTGGCCCTTGTGCTGTATGGGATAGGTTCTGGCCCCTGTGCTGTATGGGATAAGCTCTGGCCCGTATGCTGTATGGGATTGGCTCTGGCCCCTGTGTTGTATGGGATAGGCTCTGGCCCCTATGCTGTATGGGATAGGCTCTGGCCCCTGTGCTGTATGGGATAGGCTCTGGCCCCTATGCTGTATGGGATAGGCTCTGGCCCCTATGCTGTATGGGATAGGCTCTGGCCCCTGTGCTGTATGGGATAGACTCTGGCCCGTATGCTGTATGGGATTGGCTCTGGCCCCTATGCTGTATGGGATAGGCTCTGGCCCCTGTGCTGTATGGGATAGGCTCTGGCCCCTGTGCTGTATGGGATAGGCTCTGGCCCCTGTGCTGTATGGGATAGGCTCTAGGCCCTTCTCTGTTACTCTGTCCAGCATACGACAATGGACTATGGATGGGTCTGAATGTGATTTGTATTCACTCATTCATATTTTCCTTAAATATTGAACACTTTATCCTTTATTCAATCAATGGCTCTCACATAAGTATAACATGTTTTTCTGCTGGTGTTTAACTCTCTCTGTGCAAAGAAACTTCCACTGTCAATGTTTTTATAAGCTGAAAATATCAGCTTATAACCACATTACTGCTGCTTTATTATTTAATACAGATCAGTAATTATTTTCATACATACATTCAACCGCAGACCCTGCGGAAGATCACAGGAGGTAATGTTGGGAATACTTTACATCTGAGGAGCTTCTCCTTCACACAGACAGACATGCCCCTTCCCAAAGCATGCCGGGCTCACCGGGACAGCTCCTCCAGCTTGGATTTGGCGAACTCCAGACTCTTGCGCTCCACGTGATCATGGGGTGTGTGGGCCAGCAGCTCATGGAGGGTGATGATGTAGCGGGGGATCTGTTCGGGTCAGAGGGGGATCACGCATCATGCTGCTGTAACCACGGTGACCAGTGCCAATGGAACATTATCATGACCCATTAATGAGACTGATTATATTATTTATCATTTTATAATTTAGCTTAATGCTTGTGCTGCTCCTGTTTCACTCATTCGACCACTTCAGGCTTGTGCCCCTACCACAGATAATATTCAACGTTCAAAACAAGAATTTGTGCTTTCAGATTTTACAAAAGAGTAACATCCATTATCAGGCAATCTTAAAAAAATGTCTTCAGATTTTGGACAATAGCACGGGGTACAAAGCTGAGAATCCAATAGGCTGGCTATGCATGTCCTGTTTTCCATCCTCATATACAAAGTAAAGTTTATCTCACATCAAGCAAAACTTTTAGATCAGGCTTTCTATTTAACGTCATCAGCAGACAACATCAGATGTTTCCCATGACTGAAATAATATCTCAGTCTAGACCTGTAATGTTGATATTATGTATATCATTACCAACGTTTACTGATCTTTACTGAAAGTAAAAATACTATAAAGACCTGGGTCCCCTTAATCTGCCAGGGTATCCATGCCTCTTGGATGCCCCTGGAAAGAAAAGATAGTTGGGTTCTGAAGTACTGTATGGATTTTTAACTAAGGGGTCTACCTGGAACATGGGGTAGGTGAGGAAGGTCTCCAGCATCCTGCCCTCGCAGGCAGCATTGGCTTCATACTGCTTCAGCAGCTTGTCAAAGTCGCGGTTCTGCTTGCAATTAGCTAGAACTTGCAGGCTATATTGGTGGTTGCGCACAAACTCCTGGTAGATATTCAGCATTGGCAGCAAGATGTCGAAGAGGTCAGCTATAGCCATGAGAGAGGGGACAGAACAATTAAGGCTGATTCCTTCCTACTTGTGAACAAGGCCAGACTTAAGCACAAGCTTACCAAGGCTAT
Source organism: Mormyrops attenuatus (assembly GCA_026777985.1). Classification (NCBI taxonomy): domain Eukaryota; kingdom Metazoa; phylum Chordata; class Actinopteri; order Osteoglossiformes; family Mormyridae; genus Mormyrops; species Mormyrops attenuatus. The sequence goes on along the minus strand of JAODKC010000117.1, from coordinate 27,761,513 downwards.
AGCGCAGGGGCCCAAGTTGTAGGGAGCCCCAAATTGTTTTTTAGGGTTGTTAAAGCAACATTTTATGCTGTAGGTAGGGCCCCAAAAATGACTTTATCCCATGGGCCCCCACCCACATAAATTCTGCCCTCCTTGTGCAAAACATTCAAGATCATTTTCCAACCGAATAAACTATGATCTGTATTTATCCCAAAAAAATAAACAATTTTGCCGTTGGGAGTCATGAGCATCTTGTTTTATAGTTTGAAGTCCTTGGGGTGGTGCTACCACATTAAGAGAAAGTCCATGACATCACCATATTATCCTGATTTAATCTCCCCTCTTCTTAGCTTTGTATGAAAAATGAATTGGCAAAAACCACCATAGACAACTCAGCACTCACCTAAAACTAATGTTGGCCAGTTGGCTATCCTTGCCTTCAAGCCTTGGTGGAAAATCTCATGCAAAAACATGATTGTCTCACTGGAAAAAAGGAAAGAATGAATTATAAAGGAAAAAACCTCTACAACAAGCACACATATTAGGATGCAGACTCCTAACCTGTTGAGGAAGATGCTGCTCACATCATCATGGCTAATGGGAGGCTTCTTAGAACTGGCCGCCATACGCAATGGCCGCAGGAAACAATTGACCAGTATGGAGAGCTGCAGGACATATTCTGTCTCAGCCTCCACCATGTTGAAGACGATCTGGTTCCTCTTCCTCATGCTCTCTGCATGGGGAGAGCATATATAATCCTGAACAATGATCTTCCACTTCCGTCTGCACAGCCAGCCACGCATGAAGCTCTGCACCTGCATGGAGACAGCACGGGGACGAGACACAACTGTAATTAGAATGCAAATAGCTGTGAGGACATGCGGGCCTAGTATTTTCAGCAGATTCTAATGAAGAATCAACACAAACAAGATCGAGTCACCATAGACATAAGCAAACAGTGCACCTTTTTAATCTTCTTAATATCTGGATCATCCTCCTCCTGATTGACCTGGTATGGCTTCATCCTCTCCTTTGTCTTATTTAGGGCGACAATCTAAGCAAAGAGAAAAAATACTACTCAAAACATCTGTTTACATACAAAATATCAGGAAATGCTGATATTTATAAATCACAGAACCTCAACTGGGTTTTCAGTCCAAAAGTGCCACTGAAAAATGAAATGTGACTTTCCCACAAATATTAAAATACAATGGTGTCACATGGTTCAGGGTTTGGAATAACACAGCATAATTCGTAAAGAGGACACCTTGGGATGAAGAGCTGAACAGGGCAGATGTACAGGATAAAGCATGTCCAAATTTCCCAGTGATGAGCATTAATTTATCTTTAAGAAGATGTACTTCCTGCAGTAGCTGGAGAAGTTCAACCTTACTCAGACAATAACTGCACAATTCTCCATCTCTGAGTACATGATGAATACATCATCATCTGGTTTTGGTCCATGACCATAAAGAGTCAAAAACAAAACCGGAAAATTAAGAACAAAACTAAAGAAACCACAAAGTAGACAACTAAAGAACAGAGCAAAACAGGGACACTTAAATACACATTTAAAAAAAGGATTAACAAGGGGCAGGTGTGGACCATACCAAAATCAACCAATCAGAAAACAAGCAACACGTGAAATACATTTCAATTAACAAACACAGGAAACTAAGGAACATTAACCAGCACTGGGACTATCTACACGATGAAAGACTAAAAACAAGTATAAGCAAAACATAAATCAACAAGGCACAGGTAGGGTAGACTATAATCAGGGACACAAAACAAAAAACCTAGAAAAACAATACCAAAAGCTAAGGATAAACCAAAGATCAGCCTCAAACTCAAGACTGGTGGTGTTCAGCCTAAGAGACGCACACTCAACCAATTACACTATGTGGTGACCCCCTGAGCAGGGAAACACACTAGGAACTGAGGGGCTACAAGATAGAGAGAGGAAAACCGGATGGTCAGTGACACCTGCTGGACAAAAGGGAACAAGACACATAGGAAAAGGTCAGACGGGCACTGACCCTGACACCGATGCTTCTGTTTCAACTGGAAAAAATAAAAGGTGAAAAGAACGCTTTAACTGTGTCTTGAAAACCTTTTGCATTTTGAAACACACTATAAAAGGACCTTTCATGTGCTAGGCCTGCGTTAGGTTGTAAAGCTGTCTGCCTGGTATCGCTGCCCTGTGACACAGAAACTGATGTTTTACAAAAACATGTGAACCAAATATTGGAAATTATAGGCTGTTCAGCACCGTGTTAATGGCATTTTTAACAAACAACATTACCGATGTAGTGCTTGTAAACGGAAATGCAAAATAGGTTACATAAACATATTCTCATTCATGATCAAGAGTTTAGATGTTATCGATAATCTATATATATTTTGCGGCAATAATCGATAAAGCATATTTGAATATCGGTCCAACCCTATTCTCTAATGTCTTGAAAGGGACCCATTGGCAGTATCCTCCATGAGAGGACATAAGTTTCAGTTTCCACAGTTGCTATCCAAGAAACAAACCATCAATATCTTTCTATTTCCACCAGCAGGTGGGGCAGTATTTTCCACCACCTACCTCTGCTTTAAGTCTCTCAATCTCAGTGTCCTGGTCCTCTAGCTGGTGGCGAAGCTGATTGGCTGCCACCTTTTCTGTCTCCACGATCTGCACCAGGTGGATGTACTTCTGCATCAGCACCTCACGCTCAATGATGATGTCAGAGTAGCTGCAGGCCATTGAGAGAGATATGGGCTCAGTTTCAGGTTCCAAATACTCAAACTATAAAGATGATGGGCTACCAACACTAACTGACAATGCTGCCCAGGGGCGCTGTACAGCAGGGGAAAGTTAGGCCAATTCCAAGGGCCCCTGAGTGACAGGTGCTCTAAAAAATAGGATATAATTAGATTGGTCTGGGTTGAGGGCTCAATATGATATGCTTTCAAGGGGCCCAGAATCTCTGGTGGCACCCCAGGTGTACTACTCTTATTGAGATAAATACATTCAGAAAAAAAATTATCTGTGTATTATACTGTCAACAGAACTACACTGGTCTTGCTTGGCCAGGTATCTGTAATAATTTGTCCTTTCTAGGACTGCAACTACTAACAGATAATGTTGATAAGAATCAGTAATAAAAATAGTTGACAATGAATTTTGTCATTTGTCATTAACTGTGCTAACATTAATATATTAAGCGTAGTACATACTTCACTTTTCCACGTTCGGACTCTTGCTTATGTATTACATTTGCCCACGGATGCAGACGGTCATCGTGGTCAGCGGATGGCTACAGCAATGATTTTCCGCCAGACCAGCAAATGGCGCATGTATTACAGCAAGCACAAATACAAGCAGTGTAGAGAAATGGGTAAACTTTTTCAAACAATTTTAAAATCGTTAGTAGGTTCGGGCCTTATTATGACAATATGGTATAGCATGCCATTCTGAAATCTCGGCAATGGAATTAACTGGGACCCAACACCCTGGTTGGTGAATTTTATCAGCCAGATTTCAAGAATGCCAGAAAGGCATTGTTTTTAAAAATATTATCAGAATACTGTATACAGAGGAATACAGTTACATCTGATTGCAAGCTAAATATTGGGACTTTTATACGTGCTTGTTTTAACTTACATAAATGGAAGAATAGACCCCAAAATGATTTCTATTCAAAATTTTAAATGACCTGAAAATATCCATTAAGGGAGGAATGTTACCGAATGCTTGCAAATGGACGTTTGAGTCTGTTTTTAGATAAGCAAAGCAGGTTCAGTAATTGCATTAGATTTGAATACCGTGCAATGCCCATTACACAGAACAATGACTGATGAACAGTGGACCTTAAAGCTTCATAATGATATGGTTTATGCCTCAGTCGGATGTTAGTCCTTAGACACTCATTTTCCTGGTGCTTGCTGGTGTGCAGCCCATGCGTTTTAGCGTACGCATCATGTGGGAGTCAATCACCTGCATAACTTTTAGGTACAGGGAACATGCATCACTGTTCTGATAGGAGTCTCCTGTCAGATCACAATGCTAACAGTATACTACATAACAAAAAAAACACACACACACACACAATAGACATAATAGACTGTCACTGTTTGTTTCCGTCTGCGTGGGCTACACCAGTCTGGCTGAATCAGTCTGGCTCATTCACACGCAAAGGCGCCTTTTTATTATTTTTTGCCTGTCACGTTCAGAGGAAATAAAGGGTTTTATCTGTCCTGCATTTTTGTCGCCTTTGTGGGCCTGACAAAGCATGGAACAAGCTAACATGATTGCTGCAACCAAATACAGACAGAATGTAGGTTAGATCAAGTAATGGTTTTACCATGATATAGGTACTCTGGTCTTGCATGTCCTAACAGTAATGAAGTTGTAACATGTCGATAATTCACAAAATTCAGGTATGTATAGCGGGCAGATTGGTGACTCGATATGTAGGACTGTTGACTCACAGGGTTGGGGGGTTTCTCTGAGTGGAGTCTGCATGTTCTCCCTCTGTCATGCAGGTTTCCGCTCGCAGTCCATAGACATGCAGTTAAACCAGTGTTTCCCAAACCGGTCCTCGGGGACCCACAGACAGTCCACGTTTTTGCTGCCTCCCAGCTACCTGCCGGACAGTCGGTGGGGGGGAGCAAAAACCTGGACCGACTGTGGGCCCCCAAGGACTGGATTGGGAAACACTGAGTTTTAATTACTGTCTTTAGTTTTCAGCAATTTCAGTTGTGGGACAGCATGACAGCATGACTCAGTAGGTAGGTTAAATTTTCTCCCCATGTCCAAAGATATGTAATTTAAACATACTGTAACCCTCTACCGGATTTGGAAGATGAATGGATGGATAGATGGAATTATAAAATTGCATATGACCAGTACAAAAAACTGTACGGCAGGCAATAAGGAGAATTAAATCTTACTAGCACAATATTCATCTGATTTAAAGGACTCAGTGTTATCACGGTGAATTGACTATGATTGATTACTGGTCTAATATCAGAATGACACGCCCTTCTACTGCCTTTCAATAAAACTTTCCTTTTCAAGTGCCAAAGGTAGGTTAGAAATAAAAATACGAAAAGCACAAGGCTTTCAAAGCTTATTAGCAGTGACCCAAAGAATCAGTTTTTTCTTATTCTCATCAATTTTTTTTAAGTTTGAGACCCGTACACTGGGCTGTTCTTGGGAATTAGAAGAGACATGCATTATATGAACTTAAAATAAAAGCACTTTTGTCTAACCACAGTGTTATGAGGTTACAACCAGTTATATATTGTTTGCTGGCTGAGGTAGGGAATGTTGTGTAAAGTACATGTGAACCTCATATAGCCCTAATATTAAATATTTCACGATAATCCTTCAAGAAAACAAATAGTGTGTTGAAACACTGACAAATGGACAATATAACATCAGCAGTGGACAGACGTGCATCTGGAGTGGATCAGCAGCCCTTTCATTTTCCGTATGAATTAAAGATGCGGAGAACATGGCAGCACAGGCTACACAGAGAACCAACCTCACTCACACGCTTCATTCAATAATCACTTCACCCTGCTGGCTAACTGCTATGCAAAACATCTATTATTTAACAGCTAATATACTGCAGAATAACAGCTAATAATAGCAGCATTTTAGCAGTTTACCTATTTTAGACACTGAACACTAGGTAAAGGCTAACAACTGACTGTAAATGATACATTCGTCATGTTGGGGGCTTTCCCAGCAGAAGGCGATGGGGTGGGACAGAACTGCGGCAGACAGCTGACCTGGGATGCATGTGGTTTGTGGTATAATGTGAGCGTCTGATTGGCAGCATTGAGCTCTGGAGACCTGGCAGTGCCAGCCGGTCATACCTGGCTTGCTGGATGGCATCCACCCAGTCGTCGCAGTCCAGCTCCTCCTCCGTTCGCAGCTCCAGAGGCTTCTGGCCATCATGGCCAAACATAACCAGGAAGTAGTACTACGGGAATAAAGCAGAGAGAACAGAACTGACTATACCAGCATAGAAATACTCTGGGCCATGTCAGTAATATCAAGGCATTATGGATAATTCAAAACAGCATAAAATCATGCTGCATAAACACCTTTCACTGCACTTTGACAAATCCTATTAGACAGCCTTATTATTTAGCATTAGCATTTTTCCATTCGGTGAATACATTACTGGAACAACCATTTTCCATAACTGTTTATGCAGTACAGGATCACATTGTCCTGGTACTGAATGCCAGTCACCCTTAACACAGACAAACAATATTGGCAATTTAGAGTTAGCGTGATTATACACAGAAAGGTTGCAGGTTTGAATCCCCTACCAGCAAGGTACCACTGAGGTACCCTGAGCAAGGTACTGCCCCCACGCACTAGTCCCCAGCTGCTAAATAAAAGCTGCCCACTGCTATGTCACATATGGGTTAAATGCAGAGGACACATCACGTGGTTGTGCACTGTAGTGTGTCAACAATGACAATTAAATACTTTCATAAGTTTCAATACACACGCCAAGCCAGACAAAGCATTCAAACCCCCAGCTCTGGAGACTCCTCAGTGACATAAAGACTGTTGATTATAAGCTCATGCCCCTTTATACTGTGCTTCTCGTGGCTGTTTTATTGGTCCATCTCAGTGGCTAATTTCCAATGGAGGAACGGGCCGCAGGGGCAGTGAGCAGCCCCTGATGTGACATCCGGGTAGCAGCCGAACACTGTTTGGAGCACGAGGAAGGACACTGAAAAAAACCCCCCAGGGCAGGCAACCGCTGACAATGTGCTTCTGTGCTGCAAAAAAGCCACAGAGGACAAAACCAGATATCACACTTTGAATACCAACTGAAAGAGGCACGTACCTATGTGGTTCGTATACCTAGGCCTCAGGGCCAAACAGAAACTGACACATGCAAAGCTCCCATCTCAAATGACAGAAAACACTTTTGATAGAGCCCAGCCCAAGGCTACTGTGGATATTTTTACAAAATGGTCAATGCACAAATTCCACTAGCTCGTCAATAGACCAGAAGTTAAAATGCACCTAAAGGCTAAGAATCAGAATCATTTTTAATTAAATGAAACATAGCTTTTCAATGAAACATAGCTAGGTAGCAACATCCCGTTAGACAATCAGCATAACAAAAAAAAAACGATGACTAGCACAACAGAAAATGTTCACAGGTACCACAAGCCAAAATTCACAGATAATACAGGTTTGACAAAGGAGATTTTAGTGCAAATATAACCTCTGCCAGGCTTTGAGATGGGTGTCCTTATTGCAGTGTTTTTAAAACAGAATGTTTTGGCAGATAAGACTGCAAATGCCTATAGCACCTTCCAGAGGGCATCAGCTGGAAGAGATACTGAGCAGGGTGAGAGCGGTCAGAGATTTATATTATTTTTGTGCTTTTAATAATGACAGTGACAATGAAGAGAGCACAACACAAACTCAGCCAGACTCTGACAACAGTGAGGTTTTGCATTGCAGTGTGAGTAGAAGTCACAGACGCGATGCAGATTATTTGCTAACTTTTGACCCATATGACTGTGACACCATAGCCTTGTTGGGAGGCATTCCTGCTCCAGTAAAAGGCTATCGGCACCACACAGGCCGGCGGTAACCATGGTTTCCTCACCGCCAACCTCAAAAAGTGCTAATGGGACATGACTGGTGAGTGACTAGGATGCCAAGTGCCAGGGTGCAAGTGTTTCCCAGGTCAGGCCTAAAAGCTCAGGCTGGGAAGAAGCCAAGAGATGAGAAAAAGGGAAACCTCGATATGCATACTTAACTGTACTTAAATTCCCAGGACAGAAAAAATCCCCCCATATATCAAGATTATATCAGTTGCATCCTCGACGAATGAGTCCAATCCCATGATTCATTGTGCCCCAAGTTCGTTCTTGGAAGGCAAGCGAGCAAAACTGGTTTTGTCAAGACCACAAGCACGATCCTTGCATTCTGGGTATTGAGAAACAACCCGGGTTTGCATATGTGGTCTTTGCAGGTCAGGAGTGTGACTTTCTGGGGCCACTGGAGATTGACCACCCTGTTATCGTCATCCCTCAAGCCTGTACTGAGCCCAGTACAGTCAGATTTGAGGTCAAAGAAGACACTTAAACCTGAGCTGCTCATTAAGGACAGGGCGGCCATCGCAGCCACACTGCCCGATCAGGGGTGGTCTGGTGGATGTGAAAACGTCAACTGTGTCGACCAGAAGAGAAAATGGAAGCTGCGGCCTGCCTGCACCTTGTCCCTGTTGGTGTCCCATTGACCACAGTCATGGGTTTGGGGACCATGCAGTCAACGCCCCAACCCCCCCCCCACCAACCTGGCAGCCTTGCATTTTTAAGTGCTGGGGTCATCTGGGGAGATCGGGGAACATGCTTCCTGGGCAGGGGGACACCGATCATGAAGGTGGTTCTCCTATGGTGAGGCTCAGTCACTGTCCTCTGGCTATGCTCACCCCTGGCAATTTCACAAATGTGGGAATCACTACTGCACAGTTTCTTGTACTGGGGGACTATATTCACACTGTCATCTGATTTTTAAGAGTTTCCCCCTCGGATCAATAATGTGTATCTTATACCTTGACTTATCTGCACTCGACCCCCCTCATTTAGAAAATTAATGCAGGAAAAAGCAGGACTGTGATACCACTCACAAGCAGTGGAGGCAGCTAATGGGTGTTTTCCTGCACAATGGCCGTAGCAGGGCAGGCTTACATAACCTCACTGTGTCCGCTCCCAGCCTGCAAAAGCTATTTCACTAATCCAAGTCTCCCTCTAAGCAGAGGGACGGTAACAGGGTGACCTCTTCTGAACACAGATGCCTGGGGGCATTTACGTTTCGATTTGGTGCTGAAAGCTATCTGTTGAAACATTACTGCATGTAGGAAAATACAAAAAAAATACAAAGAAGCACCTTCTCTGGACGTCCTTGAAAACAAAAAAAGACATTTTCCTTTGTTTTCTTTGTGGTTTTTCCACTTTCTCTTACTCATCAGCATTGTGACACGGCAGCATGTTTTGAGAAAAGAATCAAACAGGATGTCGAGAGGCTTACCCGCCGCAGGGCATGTTTTACACTTATGCAGGCAGAAGGTCAAGTTGTTTATACATTCCTTGTTAGACCAGGATACACACAGATCCGATTATTACAAATCCTGCATCTTGTACGCAAACACCTCCTAGAATCAGGGCATTCAAACTCATTAGATTCGGTACTGTTAAATAAAATGTCATGCGCTACAACAGAACATATGTGTTATGCTCTATACCAGGGGTCACCAACCTTTCTGTAACTGAGAGCTACTGTACTTCACGGGTACTGAGCCATACGAAGGGCTACTAGTTTGAAACGCCCTCCTAAACTTATCTAAACTTCATGTATAATAAACATGTTTTAAATGCTTTTTTTAGTTATTGTTATTTTCAAATCTATGTAAATGCAAATGTGATTAAAGAAGAATAGCAACAGGATAAAATTAAATTTTAGACACTACTCACTGGTGAGTTGTGCTATTTTTAGAACAGGTCCGCGGGCTACTCACGTGGTCCTTGGGGGCATCCTGGTGCCCGCGGGCACCATGTTGGTGACCCCTGCTCTACACCCTGGATAGGATGCACATCAAACCAGAGTAGCCAGTGGAAACCCACAAGACACACGTAAACTCCACACAAGTGTGCCGCGTTTCAAACCCCCCCCAGTGCAGACACCATGAGACCACGACGCTACCCACTGCCTTGCAGGGAAACACAAAGGTAAGGGTTTTCTTTTTCAGCCTTGTGTGCCCCAAACGTGAAGAGATGCAGCCTCTTATTCAGAGCAGCAGGTTCAAGGGCACCGTGTTATTCTTAGAGAAGCGGCACACTGCAAAAAATGGCCTTTCCAGTGTAGTAAGAACATTGTACTTGGTACTTCCTAAAAGACGACAATATGGCTAAATGCAAGGAAAATGAATCTTATTCATAAGATGTATTGTTAGTCAGCTTATTAATGAAGTTAGAATTTTGTCTAAATATAAGAAACTTATACTTGCTTTCATTTGTTGCAGTGCAGTGGCAGGAAATCCTCTGGAGCAAGAGCTTCTGCCCCTCTGGTCTCCCGGGGAGGGGAAACCCAGTGCCCAGTGACCTTTGCCTTTACCACCCTGCTGAAGGAGCCAGCCATGACTGGGAATCTCACCAAACAATTGCGCTCAGGTTAATTTCAAATGCATAGCTCTTTCTACCTGGCACTCTACTGCTTTTTGTACAAAGAGCATCTGCCCATGCAAGATCAGCACTGGAATGGGAGGGGGGGGTGGTTCTTGCATAACATTTCTTAGCAAGCACTCCACACATCACGAAAATGTGTCACTTCAACTAACAAATCTCATTTCCATGGCAACGTATTCTCCATTGTGCTGGCTGCGATGTACGGTATATTTAATTTGCATTTACCTCTAATCTGTCCATGACATTAAAAGTGGATCGGTGGATTTGTTACATAAAAAAGAGCCACAGATTTTCAAACAGTTCAAAGGTTAATGTGGGCTGAAAAGATGCCAGCTTCCAGCCGCTTGTCATTTCAAATACTGGCACACAGTGAACTAAAAAAACAAAAGGAAAACTGAAGGACAAACACACCTCTTCTGGTAAGTCGATATGTCTCTACCAGAATACCAGCATATAATAAGATCCAAGAGATGGCTTAACATGCAAGTTGGGGCTCCTAAACTTTTGATGACCATGGACTGACTTACCTTATGTGAAACATTCATAGACCAGTAAAACCTGACAGATTCTATAATTTTAATAAGTTTAGAAGCTGATTTGTACTTCTGCATAGAATCTATGCCATCGATATCCTACGTGCCATGTAGGCCTACCCTACACCATAGTCTGAGGCCTGTTGTTACATTTCTGGAGAGGTGCATGACAGGATACAGCGTAGGGTACGCTGTAGGGTATTGCAGCTATTCCATAACAATGGCATAGATTCTATGCAGGAGCATAAGTCAGCATGAACTGTTTCCATTTCTTTCACATGCAATTCGTGGAACAGGGCTTGGGAACCCCTAATTGGTGAGACTGACCTTTTATCTACTCACTCCACACTCACTGTCCTCACAAATAGAGTACCATTACTCCTGATGCTGCCCTGCTTGCTAATCCTTCAACATGGACACTATTTCGCATTACCCCAGGGTGGTAGCTCGCATTGCCACATCAAGATCCCCAATAAAGTCCAAAACCAAAGTCACAGATCACCCAACCCCCTCTCAACATTAAAGTAGCGTCAGCCTTCAGATGACCTAGAGTCTACTTAAGACATAATTCAGAGCAGAAATATGAATTAATGTTGTCACAAAAATATTTATAGGTTCTAACTGAAATCAAACAGGAAAACATCGAGAGCTAATTACGTTTTATGTATCACAACACGACCGTGTAAAGCGCTTTGGGACAACTTTGTTGTGAAAGGCGCTATATAAAAAATAAATGAAGTGAGTTGAATTGAATTGAATAACTGGCATTAGGTGTCTCAGACATAACCAAGCTACCCTAAAATCCCTCAGACACACAATGATGCCGGCATCACGAACCTGAAAGTACCAGGACCTTCCGTTGACACAGGTAAGATATTAGCAAAAGTAGAATGAGTCACTGGATTTCAAACGTTGAAGTATATGCAAAACCAGTAGGCCTCCCGTAGCCTTGCCGAGAGGAATGACATACAGAACAAGACACTTTACCGCTGCCTGAATTATATTGTATTCAAAATGACACAGAGAAAGGCTTGATTTTAATAAGAGATTCTTCCCATCAAAATCTTTAATTGTGCTTTTCAGCCCACAAAGTTCACAAAAATTCCACAAGCCTGAGCAATGAAGTAGGCAGACACTAAACAACAAACCTTACTGGCGAACTTTCACTCCCTTGCGATACTACAAACGCTAATGAGGGCTTCACCAAAAGGATGAAACAAAACAAAAATGTATATACATATATAAATACTATTCATACTAAGGACCAAATGTCATATGCTCCTTCTTCCTGAAGGGTGTTGGTTTATAACCCATGAGCTATACAAGGAGCAAGGAAAAACACAAAAGGCCAAAAGAGGAAAAGACACAAAGGCAAGAGTCAGACGGTACATACCCTGACAATGAACTATGTACAGTACTACGCAAACTTTATAGGAAGTTAATGAAAATGTTTTAAACTATTTATCTGGGCAGCAGGTGTATATTTGCTCAGAAAAAAACACAATTTAACATTAGAACATATGCAAATTAAGAGTAACAATAAAAAATAACAATAATTCCTCTTCTGTTCTCCAAAAAGTTACTGATATCTTGTTGGATGAGTAGAAGAACGCTGCTTTGGATCCCAAACCTTTCCTCAGGGACACCACAGTTCCACGTATTTGTTCCATGTATTCCATGTATTTGTTAAATTTCTCCACCAGTTCAAAAAATACATGGGCTTATCAGATGGTTACAAATACTGGGGTGATCTTAGCAGAAGTTTTGACATGGCTAAGCTGACACACTTGGACAGACAGACATAGTTTTACACCAACACGAAGATCTTTTACAGTAGATGTCATTTTCTTAGACTGCCTAAGATTTTTGTACAAAACTGTACTTCCACTATCATGCGATTCTGTTAAGTGTAAATGTTTCATATTATTGAAAAAAGCATAACAAAAGCAACAGAAAGCTTTTACAAAAAGTAAAGAATGCAGCATGAAAAAGTGATGACAGACTTTAATGATGTATTCCGTGTAGTACAGTCTAGTATACATGTTCAAAAGGGTAGCACTATCACTTCTACGTAGTCATGTGTGGAGTTTGCATACTGTCTGTATCATATGCCTTTCCTTCAGTTACTCCTGGAGAAAAGATACTATGTATTCCATCAAGATCCTGATGTGGTAATAATGATATTCCACAATCACCTGCCAACCTTGTAGTGGCTACCACCTGGAATCCACTGAAACCACACTGGAAAAGTATGCTGCCAACATATAACTGGCTGCTTCCCAACCTGTAGTACCCTTGCTTTAAAAAAAAAAAACAGAAAAAAATGTTAAACTGTGGTTTATGATAGCATATAACTGCTTTCTGGGAATTCATTCTCACTTTAGCGAAGTCAATAAAAAAGCAGCTTGCCTTTTGGATGTCACACAATTATACACTGAAAATGGCGCAGAATTGCCTAATAAAATATAGAGGAAAGATATGAAGACAAGAACAGCAAACAGGGGATTCCTGAAGCCGTGCCATAATGCTATGGCAAGACCTTGTTTTGAGCGATACTTCTCTCAGAAAGTTGTAACTCCAATAACTCCAACCATAAGCGCATTTTAAAGTTCAAGGAAATGAGATCCACTTTGAAAGACCCACAGGAAAGCTTCCCCCCCCCCCATTTTCAAGCAATAGAGAAAGACCAACCGATCACGCCATAGATCTTACCCTTGACACAAAAAAGCAGCACTCCCCTCCACCAGTGTGCCTGCTTCCAGACACTCAATTCCTATTTGTTGTATGGGCTGTATAAAGTAATTTGATGTGCTTGGAGGAGAGCGCTAGTCATTCGATTAAACCTGCCGCCAACAGCAGACTTTGCTGGTGAACGATGAAGCAGAAAGAAAAGACAGGAAAGCATAGCTCGGTTTTCACTCCTCAGTCTCTTCACTACATGTGGGTAATACAGCAAACCAGCACAAAAACACACTTCCTCTCCATTCGGCCCACATTCGCTTTTGGATGGGACTTCAGCAATTTCAGATTACCGTAAAGACTGTATGATGTCAAGGAAGAAGGGTTATACAGCCTTTAGTCAAGAATGCAAACATTTCACTGATCAGCTGTAACACTAAAACCACCTGCCTAATATTGGGTAGGTCCCCATACTGCAGGGGTCTCCAACTCCGGTCCTGGAGAGCTACTATCCAGTAGGTTTTCTATCCTACCTGGCTTCTGATGAGCCACA
>JAODKC010000117.1:27732932-27747442 GCA_026777985.1 Mormyrops attenuatus | reverse complement strand
CTGTTCCTGGTATTTACCTGAGAAATGGTGTGGCTCATCAGAAGCCAGGTAGGATAGAAAACCTTCTGGACAGTAACTCTCCAGGACCGGAGTTGGAGACCCCTGCCCTACTGCCACCAAATCAGCTCTGACCTGTCTGGGTCCACAAGCCCTCTGAAGGTGTCCTGTAGTATCTGGCGCCAAGACATTAGCAGTAGATACTTTAAGTCCTACAAGTTGCAAGGTGGGGCCTTCATAGTTCAGACTTGTTTGTCCAGCACATCCCAAAGATGCTCAATCAGCTTGAGATCTGGGGAATTTGGAGGCCAACATTTTGAACTCTTTTTCATGTTCCTCAAACCGTTCTTGAACAATTTTTGCAGTGTGGCAGGGCGCATTATCCTGCTGTAAGATGCTACTGATATCGGGGAATACCGCTGCCATGAAGGGATGTACGTGGTCTATGATGCAACGATGCAACAATGTGTAGGTAGGTGGTACGTGTCAAACTAACATCCACATGAATGCCAGGACCCAAGGTCTTCCAGTAGAGCATTGCCCAGAACCTCACACTGTCTTCACCGGCTTGTCTTCTGCCCGTAGTGCATCCTGGTGTCATCTCTTCCCCAAGTAAACAACTCATACACACCTGATTGTCCACATGATGTAACAGAACACATGACTCATCAGACCAGGCCACCTTCTTCCATTGCCGATTGGTCCAGTTCAGATGCTCACATGGCCAATGTAGGTGCCTTCAGCGGTGGACAGGGGCCAGCATTGACACTCTGACTGGTCTGCAGCTCTGCAGCCCCATACAAAGCAAGCTTTGATGCACTGTGTGTTCCGGCACCTTTCTATCATAACCAGCATCACCTTTTTCAGCAATTTGTGCTACAGTAGCTATCCTGTGGGATCGGACTGAACAGGCTAGCTTTTATTCCTGACACACATCAGTGAGCCTTGGGCGTCCATGACCCCTTGGATGGTTCACCGGTTGGCCTTCCTTGGGTCACTTTTGGTCAGTATTGACCAGTGCATAGCAGGAACACCTCACAAGACCTGTGGTTTTGGAGATGCTCTGACCCAGTCATCTAGCCATCACAATTTGGCCCAAATGAAAGTCGGTCAGATCCTTATACTTTCTCATTTTTCCTGCTTCTAATACACCAACTTCGAGAATCGATTGTTCACTTGCCTAATTTATGACCACGCCCTTGACAGGTGACATTGTAATGAGATAATCAATGTTATTCACTTCACCTCTCAGTGGTCTTAATGTTATGGCTCATCGGTGTATCTCTTTTAGGGTAGAGGTTGTAATAACTGCATACTTAGAGCTATGTTTTCTATTCTGCACTCCCACAGTCTTGTTAAATAGGCCAGTAGTTTTACAAATGTCTGGACATGTTAAACCACATCTGCTATTAAATGCCAA
Source organism: Mormyrops attenuatus (assembly GCA_026777985.1). Taxonomy (NCBI): domain Eukaryota; kingdom Metazoa; phylum Chordata; class Actinopteri; order Osteoglossiformes; family Mormyridae; genus Mormyrops; species Mormyrops attenuatus. Next base: position 27,746,025 of record JAODKC010000117.1, on the reverse strand, counting down.
TTTATCCACCTGATTTTCAACGGGACTATGGTCTGAGAATATTTGTGTAAAACATCCGGTTACCCACTTCCGACTACTCTTCCTCTTCTCATCTGCCCGTGAAATTCATAGGTTAGACAAGAAATTGTGTTGAGATTTACAGAAGATATGCAATTTTTTTAAGGATTCCAGAAAAAGTTCTGTTAGAATTGCATTGGTTTTTGTTATATATATGTGAAGGAAATAATTTAAAGTATTATCAAAACACAACAAATAATTAGTATCCTACCCAGTGTCATTCCTGAAAATATTTACAAATAAAATATCTGTTGGCACTGGCTGAATCTCACTTCCATGTGAAAATGTATTCTATAATAATCCAATATCGTATAAGGGCTGTTATGAAATATCTGTTTTTCATTATGTACTCATGAAAGTGAGATATATCAAGGGAACTCCTTTTTTGTAATGAAACATTACTGCCACCCTGAAGAAAGTACACAAAGGTCACAGGTGCTTATGCTAATGGAAACACCATTCCTAACACAAGTCACTAGATTCCAGCTTTTTCTGGTCTGTTGCATATTCATGTGTAAAGCATGTGCAGGTACAAATGTAGGCACTCAGAAGTGGACATTTGGGAGGATTTAATCAGTACTGCACACAGCTGAGAGACTATATATCCCAGTGTTTTATCCAAAAAGTGTTCTCCATTCTCTCTCATTAGCAGCCAGACAGCTAATGCCGTCCTTGATTTACTGTCAGTAAAAATGAATAATACACTTTCAGTGTTTGCATAGTTGCTATGTGCTATTAAACAGATTACTGATGTATTCACATTTCTACACAGGGGATGATTGATGTATGATTATCCTTGACAGTATTTGGAAGCATGCATTGAGTCAAATGTACAACGAGTACGAGCCATAAATCACACATTAAAAAACTTAAATTTACTTAACTCTCTTTAGCATCAGACACTTTGTCAACAATATAACACAATTTATAGAGATGCTTTCCAATGTAACTTACAATAGTTTGTAGTTATTGTTGCTGTGCACTTTTAAATGGTCAATAAATTCTCTATGAAATCCTGTGCAATAGAAAGACATCATCTTGACAATAGCTTCAGGGCGGGCAGGCATATACACAAGATACTTAATTTACTGAGAAGTTTTAAGAAACAACAACATCCAACAGAAGTGTCATAAAAATTTTAATACATGTAACAAAATATTTGTAACACCTTAAAATACTATTATAATAACAGAATGAAAAAAAACTGCATTACACCACAGAATCCTAAATGACAACTGATAAGGATTTTTGATGATATTGTAACCGCTAAATTTTGTGACCCCCAAAGAATTCAGCGATCCAGTTTAGGTAGATATACAAGGAGGCAGACATGTTCAATGTGTTAAAACCATAACCAAAGGACTCAAATACCAGGGCACAAGATACTCTTCAGATATTTGTATTATGAATCAAGCTGCCAGTTACATATGTGACAATCACTGTGCTGTTATTTGTTGTTTGAGAATGAAGGTTAGAACAGCCACCTACACTAAGCTATCAGCAAGAGCAAACACTGCATTCTAAATAACGACGAATGAACATTAAATCAATCTAACAGCTGCAGACCTGAAGGTGTCATACACACACACAATGTCCTTACAGTTTTCAAGCAAACACATGCTTTATGCTCTAGTTTACATGCTGCATACTGCATACTATATATCCATTTAAATCAGTTCTGTATCAAGCTGATGAGAAGTACCTGGAATCCACACTCATGCCTTGGAAGCAATGAAGAAGAGGATTAACAATATAATACATACACTGTCTGCATTGCTTTTATAATTATAGATTATTGCTGAATAATTATTCTGTGGATAATAACTGGAGACTACCCACAACTGCGACACTGCTGGAATATTAAATACATTTAATTTATGAATATCCTGAATAATGTATTAATTGCTTACCTGTATAACACTGTAAATAAACAAAGCATTTATACTGCAGCCAAAACACTAAAATCAAAAATATTTTTTCAGCTTTTTATTTTAGTGGCGCCAATCTTCCTGTATGGTAGCCAGATGTAGTCCGCGATGGCGGTATACAACAATGAGCCGAAATATTATGATCAGCCCCACATTAAGCTATTAATGTTGACTATATCATAAAAATGGTCAAGTGTCACAGATATATTACACTGTAAGCTATGGTACTCGTAGCTCACATGTTGAATGCAGAAGAAATGGGCAGGGATAAAGATCTGAGTGACTTTGACAAGAGCCAAATCATTATGGCCAGATGACTGGGTCAGAGCATCTCTGAAACGGCAAGGCTTGTGCGGTGCTCACCGTCAGCCGTGGTAAATACCTACCTAGAGAGATCCGAGGAGGGAAAAACCACAAACTGCTCTCATGGGGTTGGATATCCAAAACACATCAATGAGAGATGATAGCAAAGGCTATTCCATCTGGTACAAAGCAACAGAAGGCTTACTGTGGCACAAATCGAAGATAATTTTTAACGGTGGTCACATTGAGCCCTGCTGTATATGGGGCTGTATAGCTGCAGGCCGGTTAGAGTCCCCATGCTGAACCCTGTCCACCATCAATAGCCCCTACAATAGTCACACAAGTGTTGGAATTGGACCTTGCTGAAATGGAAGAAGGTTGACTGGTCCATTTAATCCCATTTTCTGTTACATCATGAGGATGGCCAAGTAGGTGTCAACCTTGTGCCCCATACACAGCAGGGCTCAATGCTCTGTGTCGTGACACATTACTCCTGTGACCATCATTAAAATTATCTGCCATTTGTGCAACAGAAGCTCTTCTGTTGGTTTCTACCATACAGGATAACCATCATTCACAGTAGGTCCTCCTTGTGCAAGGGATATATTACACACCACATAGCACTAGTTCATCTCTAAGTAGGGTTGTTCCATAGGGAACAAATCCATTTTTTCTGGATCCAATCTCCCTGGGGTCCCATTGTGCTTGGTTACCCCTGCCTGGTCTGTCATAACCCCCAGATTGCAGGGAGAACTGGGGTGTTCTCTCTTCTCTCTGCAGTTCTCTCTGTTTCCAGTCCTGCCTCCAGATGTCTGTGGAAAGCCCCGACTCCAAGCAACCAAGTTACCTCTCCACGCACCCGGAGACTGTGCGTACCCTTTAACTTTGTCCAAGTCAGAAGCTATAGAACAATTCATTGAGGAAGCATTGAAATTAGGGTTTATTAGATCATCCACATCACTTGCTGCATCAGGGTTTTTCTTTGTGGTGAAAGAGGATGAGGGCTCTGACCATGTGTAGATTGTCACTCAAGTCACAGTCATATTTAGTCATTCACTACCCATTATTCCCTCGGCATTGGAGCAGGTGCGATCAGCGCATTTTTCCACCAAATTAGAGCTATGAAGTGCTTATTCCCTGATCCGGATTAGAAGAGGAGATGACTGAAAGTCTGTGTTTGTGACTAATAGGGAGCACTATGAATATCAGGTGATGCCGTACGGGCTCGCTAATACCTCCCCTCAGTGTTCCAATCATTTTTGAGCACTGGTTTCTAGGACCTTATTGGTTTATCGCTCATATATATTGATGATCTGCTTATTTATTCATCTCATGTTTGACAAGTTCTTCAGCGTCTCCGCAAACACTGCCTCTTTGCAATGGCAGAGAAGTCCTAGTTTCATGTTCAGCAACTCTCTTTCTTTGGCTATATTGTCTCCCCAGGGAAGGTTCGGATGAATCCAGCAAAAAGAATTGTGCAGTGACTGAGTGGCCGGATCCCTAGACTAAGAGCTACAGAGGTTCCTGGGTTTTACCAGTTTCTATAGAAAATTTATCGACAACTTTAGTTCGGTAGCAGATCCTCTCACTGCACTCACTCACACTTCCCACCACCATATCGCCTGGAATTCTGAAGCTCAAGACCCTTCCATGTGCATTTGCACAAGCCCCCATCCTCAAGCAACCTGACTCTGAATGACCATTTGTGTTGTAATTTGATGCATCTAACATCAGAGTGGGAGCTGTGCTTTGTCAGAACAGGAGCATGCACCCCCAAGAAACTGAACGTAATTATGACGTGGGTAACTGGGAGTTGGGGCAGCACGGTGCCACAGTCGTTAGCGCTGCTGCCTCACAGCAAGAAGGTCCTGGGTTCAGTTCCCAGCTCGGGCATAGAACCTTTCACCGCTGGCAATAGTGGCGCAGAAGGTAGTGCGACCGTTTGGCAACTGGAGGGTTGCAGGTTTGAGCCCCGGCTCCTCCTGACCCCATCGAAGTGTCCTTGAGCAAGACATTGAACCCCAAATTGCTCCCGGTGAGCAGGGTGGCGCTTTGCATGGCAGCCTCCGCTGCTGGTATGTGAATGTGAGGCAAAATTGTAAAGCGCTTTGAAGAAAAGCGCTATATAAATGCAATCAATTTACCATTTCTATGTGGAGTTCGCATGCTCTTTGTGTGGGTTCTGCCAGGGGCTCCGGGTTCCTCCCACAATCCAAAAGTGTGCAGGATAGGTTGATTGGTGACTCTAGGTTGGCCCCGTGAGTGTGTGCGCCCTGTGGTGTGTTGGCGACTGCCCAGGGTTGGTTTCTGCCTGTGCCCATCATTCCTGGGATAGGCTCCAGTTCCCCCCTGTGACCCCAGTTAGGATTAAGTAGTTAAAGTGATGGATGGTGACTGGGAGTTTTTAGTCATTGACCCTTGAGGAACAGTGACACTAACTAGTGGGGGCAAAGCATGCATTTCAGGTTCTCACCAGTCACTAAAACCTGGAGTTTGCATGTACCACTAAGAGTCTTAGCCCACCAAGCCTGGCGGGGGTTATTTTCTTCAAATGTTTTAAATTTACAGTGAGGCTCAAGCCAGACCGACCGGCAGCAATCCCCAACATCCACCTTCCACCAATGTGCTTTGTTCACCCCAGTCAGTGGGAATTAGAGAATGAGACTGTCTGCATCCTGCATCATGATCAGGTGCTGCTTACCACACCCACTAGAATAAAGTATGTGTTCGGTACCTCGTGATCACAACTTCTGCAATGGGTCCATACCTCTTTCAGCTCAGGTCATCTGGGGATTCTCCTGACCACAGAGCTGGTAAGCCTTCTGGTACAGTATACTGATGACCTTCCCTGGAAGTAAATATCCTACTGTTGGAGGATTAAGGATATCCCTGAGTCTTATCTCAGGGTACCATCCCCAAACGAGTGGACAGGTAGAGCCCCTCAATCAGGATACTGGATGATTTCTTCATTCATATTGTGCGCAAATCAAACTGACTGGAGCCGGTTTCTCCCCTGGGTTGAATATGCCCAGAACTCATTATTCATCCTGTTCAACTCCTCTAACATGGACAGCGAGTCTGACTTTCGGCTCCATGTCTCCGCCCGAAAGCTGTCCCCTCAATACACTGGGTCATTTCAGATTCTGCATCAGGTGAACCCTGTTAGCTATCACCACCAGGTGCCTGTACAATATCACATCTTTTCAGTGTTTCATGTGTCTTTGCTTAAACCAGTGTGATACACCCCACTGTGCCCCAAGACCGAACAACCTGCACCACCTCCGCTGCTGGAGATAGATGAGCCCCCACCTACACTGCCTGTGCCCTACTGAACTCAAGATATAGTGAGGGTCAGCTGCACTACCTGGTAGACTGGGAGATCTGCAGTCCAGTGGAGCAGTGCTGGGTGCCAGCAGCTGATGTCCTTGATCCGGCACTGATGGCTGTAACATCTCCCCACATCTGCAGCAGTGGTTGCCTTTCCCTTCACTCCCCAGGACAGAATCCTAGTTTATTGACCCTAGCACCCATTTCTGACTCTTACATTTGAGATCTCTGTACATCTGGGACCTCTGTTCCTTTGACAAAATATAATCAAGCCACACCACTTAACATGTAGAGTATGTAATATTGCAGTTTGCAGTGTGTTTGTGCAAAAGTATTTTCAGTGGCAAATGACTAGTAAGGTTATAATGGTACTACATGGTACTATAGTCAAAAAAGCAGGTCTGCTCATGAGGAGCATGTACATAAAGCCTACAAACATCCCATGGTCCAGCTAAGACTAATAAAGACCTATACTACTAATTAAAAGCTTCAGCAAGAAAAGAAGCGCGAGGGCATTTGAGACACTACTTCAGAAAGTGAAACTGAAAGATGGCCTCCCAGTGTCAAAATACCTTGAGTTGCACAATCGATTAACATAGTGCTGCACAACACTGAAATTCTTGTAAACTTAGAATTGTATAAGAGGTCAGTGGAAAATCCATATTCCTCTCTAGCTCTGAACCTTGGAAAGATGCCAAAGAGAAGGAAGGACCTGTCTCGCGTGTTCTCTTTCAATTCAGTTCAGTTCAGTTTGAAAGCACAACTCAAGGCCATAAAATGACAACTGGATCTATCAGAAGACAAGCTAAACTCCTCAACCGCCCTGCAACTGTGCTGAGAACAAATACTTGTTTCCATAGCTCCAAATACCCAGGTTATTGTTTCCCAACTTAGTCCTCAGGGACCCCCAGACTGCACATTTGTGTTCCCTCCCAGCTCCCAGTCAATCAAGAATCACGAATACCTTGACGAGGTGTGTTGTGAGCCAGGAGAGAGCAAAAACGTGGACTCTCTGGGGGTCCTCAAGGACTGGGTTGAGAAACACTGGCACAGGGGAAGTTAAACCGGAATACAGACACTTAAAAAATCCAGGAACCACCAGAAAACACCAGTAGAAAAGCAAACTGCACCGCCTGCCACAAAATACATCAAATTAAGTTTATCCCGCAAAAGGAAAGCATTGTATGTGTATTATATTTCCCCACAATATTCTATATGTCAGGGTGAACGGAAAACCCTGTCCGGCTCCTTTCGATAGTGGCTTTCTCACTTGAAGAATGTTGTACAGATGGCACTTGCCACTCTTCAGCCCTCATAGTGCTCCACCTTGAGAATCTGCTGCCATTATGGTATAATGCCCTGGTTTCCAGAGCAAACTGTGAAAGTTCTAAAACCCATAGACACCCCAGTCCTGTGTCCTAAACATACACTGCAAAACAGTTCTGCTGATTAGAACAAGCTGTATTATGTTTATCGATCCTAGGAAAGAAGTGCAAGAGACTGATGCAGCCCAAAGGGGGGATGCTTTGCATATTACTCGTTGCACTTTATAAGAATTGTAAAAACCCTAGAAGTCAACCAAAAAAAGAGAGCTTTTGGTTTTTTGAGGAAGTTCAAGTAAACCACTCATATGACGGCACATTGTCTTTTTACAGTCTGCAAAAAACAGCTAGATTCAGTTCTAGAAGTCAGTGGCATCTGCACTACTTCTGAGGAGCAACAGTTCGGTGTTCCTTGGGAAGGTTATGCAGCAGAGAACTGCCAGAGGGCAGGAATAAGGCACAAAGAGAAAAGACTAAAACAAAAGAATTAAATAAAAGAACCTGAAACAACTCAAATCGAACCCCTTTAATAAGACCCAACTTAAAATCTCTTTTAAAAGGAGCAAAATTGAACACAAGCACAACCGACCCTATGGAGAAGCTGTCCGCACTACAACTGAAAAAACTGAAAACTGGTCACAATTTGGTGCACCGAATGGATTTTTGACAAATCAATTATCATACAAAAAACATGTGACTATTTACAGGAACTTCAGAATTTCCCAGGGGTGTCACACATTGATCTGATTTCTATAAGCAAAAACATAAAAAACAGGGGAGTGTAGCCAAATATAAACATAGGACCGTGGTCTCATCTCTCAAGTAATCTCTTGCATGATTGCTTAGTGACAAACTGGTCAGCCAATCAACGATCGCGTATCAAATTAGGCACAATGAAAACATGCATAATGCCGTTTTGAAACATTCTGCATTGCATGAAGGGACTATAAAAATGGTAACATATCAATTATACAATGTTAACATGGCTTATAAACATGGAAAACAGTAAATGATCTTTGAACTTTTTTAAATAACATTGGTGAGTTTTCCAAAGCCTTCTTAACGCTACGTCGTTCGTAAGTCCTATCTTTTAACATAGAACTTATGAACGACGTAGCGTTAAGGCGGCTTCGGGAAACTCATCCATGAGCTGTTGAAATGTTCTTTCACATAGTCTTTCATATAGATGTTTCATTATTTTTTGTTTCAGGAGAATTTGTTTTTGTTATTCTAAGCAAAAGAGGAACACATTTGTATTGTCCGTCTGAATATAAATTTCCTCTGTATATCTGCTCTGATGAAAACTGAACCAAAAATCACTTAACCGTAACCTGTGAACCAAATTATGAACCAAACCCTGGAAATTTTTACCATTGCAGACCTAGTCCACACTACTGCTACTGTCCCATATTACTCCCTCAATACATGCAATACACTTGATGTATTTCCGATTTTAGTTGGCAGACGGTTTCAGCAGATATTACAATACCCAGCACCAGTGTGTTGCGTATCTCCCTTTTAAAAAGATGTCGGGGCTGCTGCGCTTTCTTCAACACCAAAGTTTATTCTGAGGGAGCACTATTCTCTCCCACGACTCACGAGCATTAGCAGAATAGCGGTATGTGGAGTGCTAACTCAACAAACGATGCTGTGCGTTTGTTGTGCCTAGGTGAATGGAGGCAGGTCAGGTTATTTTAGTCAGCGCCAAAAACACCGTTGATACTGTAGCATTCTCTGTGGAGTATTGGTGTGTGGATTTCTCACAGACTGAATTTTACCGCGCACTTTTGTGTTGGGTTTCGCCAGATTACCTTTATTGGATAGGGTGCTTTGGACTTACCTGCTCTCCCTGTGTTGTGTTTCGTTTGCCTGCCTGCCACATCACATTCTCTTTTTTATTCTATTAATCCCTTTGTTTGGGTTTTTACTGCTGGGTCTTTGCTTTTGCTCCATTGCCCGTCCATCCACCAGCACACTCCCGGCTTCATTCCATTATACGGTCTCATCCCTGGGCCTGCATGCTCTTCCCTCTGCAGCTTATACATTGTATGTTGTTTTCTTATTGAACGCTGCTGCACTTGAAAAAATGTTCATCCATTCAGACATTCATTCGTCAAAACACACTGACATCAGATTCTTTGATTGAAAGATTAACACAAGTTACACAACTATGCTGAAGTACAGAAACTTGGGCATTTTCACCCATTGTGCTCTTAGGTGTGTAACAGTAACAACACAGATGGGCAGGATATCAGACTCTGCCACATTTCCAAAGCACTATTCACCTTTAAGCAACATTGCATCTGCTGTAATTAAAATTAGTATAAACCTCTTATCAGTAGTTGAGTAATTTTGACCCAAAATTCTGAATTTGTCATTTTGGAAGCTATTTCAATCAAAAAAGCGAGTACAAAGGATGACAAAAGGAGAAGGTCTAGATATTGGGCCTCATTGCAGTAATATGATCGTAACTTTGGAATAAAATGGTAAATTCATTGGATATTTCTGTGAAATGCTGTAATAATGCTAGACAGTGGAAAGTGTCACGTTGGCACCTCCCTGTCTGTGTGCAGCCACTGACTGCTATGATAAGATGGTGGACTTAACTGGCCCTTTGTCTCGTAAACGCCCTCATGTCAGAAAGAGCACAGCAGGCCCGGGGGCCAAGCATTCATCTCTCTGTACAGAGAAAAGCAACATTTATCAGCCCGACACAACTAATGTGGTGAAGCCAGTGGTTTCAGCTCCCAGTCCTCCAAGACTGTGTAAGATGGTGCATTTGTTGCTCTACCTGCTACACAGTGCTGTACTCAAAGATGGAGCAAGGTAATAACAGCAGATCCCATACAGGGTAATAGTCTGCTTTATGTGGTACAATAAGCAAAAGCCCATTTGAAAGACTGTAATCAAAGACATCATTTCTCATTTTTTGCACTATAATCAAGGCAGATATATACAACCATGAATTTCTGCTATACTAAATCCCTGTGAGGCCCTGAAAAGTTCTAAATTCAGTCGGGGTGGAGGGAATGGAGAGGTCCTGCCTCATAAAACTGTAGTTATATCCCGGAAGCTACGAGTGCAGGGCAGGGAATAACCAGGGTTGGGGAGCCAACCCATGGTAGGGTGCACATGATTCACTCACACTTTACACTTACGGACAATTTGACACCTCCAGTTCACCTTAGCATGTTTCTGGACTGTCAGGGGAACCGAGCCCAGGCAAATCTCATAATGTACATGTATATATACAGCATCTTACATTATACCTTGCCAGAGATGTTATTATAAGAACTGAATGTGTAAACTTGTACCAAAGTATGGGATTATACACACACACAAGACAGATGGGCCAGAGTTGGGGATGATGGTACATAAAAACCACCCCTAAATATTACATACACACATGCACACATACATGCACAGTTCATATATTCCTATCATTGTTGGGACTCTCCATTCATTTCTATGGGCATAACCCTAATCCTAATCCCAACAATGATAACCTTAACCCGTACCCAGCCCTGACCATAACCACAAGTAACCAAACAAAAGACAAGACTTTTGGCTATTTTAGTTTTTTGATTGCATTCACAGATTTTTTTATTTATTTATTTATTTTATAAAATTATTTTTTTTACAAAATTTTTTAAATAAAATTATGCTGCAGGGACCTCAAAAAATGTCCCACAAGCTAAAAAGTTAGAGGTTATGCCACATTGTGGGGACACGTGTGGTAAATACAAACCCAGGCACACAGACGCACGGAAACACACCTAGTGGGAATACCAGAAAAATGCTGATAGTTTTGAATGGGTTTCTTGACAGCTTGCCTAGTCTTACCATAGCCTAGCCTTGTGTACCCCTGTGATCCTGATAAGTAGTTAGTTGGATGGATGGATGGATGGATGGATAGAGGGATGGATGGATGGATGGACGAGTTAGTTATAAAGCTTTGATTTTGAAGATAATGTGCAATGCCGAATTAAATAGGTTAGTAACAGCTGGTGCAAAGGAATAAGAAACTCATAATACGGACACGTGTCAAATGTATTTTGGTATTTGTAACATTTAGACGGAAACACTGGCTGTGATATGTCAGTCGCTGAACCTGTCCGAAGAAATTCTAATTGCATATAATTTCTGTAGCATGAAAAAAACGGTTTTCAATCAATCGTGCAACAGGCTTAACATCGCTAATATATGCGGGGAATCGAAGCAGCAACATGTGCACTTGACGCGATGCATTTGCGTGTTGGGAAAAACATGTTACAGCTGCCACTTCGGTCCATATGAACCCGCCCTAGTGCACTTTATAAAATGTGGCACAGTAAGGTGCATTAACTGCGCTTTCTTGTATGACCCGTGGAGTTTACAATGCAATCAAAACTTTACAAATTGTAAGAGGCTCACCTGCTTGTCCAGAGTCTCTTTGCCTATAGCGGAGACTTTCGGCGCTGGCATCCGATCGCAAGTACATCCCTCTAACAGATAAATCCCAGAAGGTCGAGTGCTCTGGTCGTTTTCGAAATAAAATAAAAGATTTTGATGCAATGCGAAATATTTATCGTGCCATCGACTGTTATCCGTGGTCTTCTTGCAGAGATAACCTCGTTTGGTGCCCTCTTTGCGCGCAAGCACGGAGAGATAAAGAGCATGCCCTTCATTGTACCGCACACTTTTCTGCATTTTCCGACTCAGTCAGTGTTTAAAGGGTGTTATTTGCACCGCATCCTTCAGTTCGACAGCCTTTGCAGAAAACTGATGAATCTTTAAAAAAAAAAGTGCATCCAACCCCTATCACCGGAGCGAAAGGAAAAGTTAAGCTTCTTGAGTAAGCTGAGCTACACGGCAACCCATGTCCCAAAGGCGCTTTATCCATAGTAAATCACCAGATTCATGCTTGCAGAAATGGAAGTTTTTTTGTTCCTAAAAAGAAAATGTATGCGATTTAGCTAAACCAAATACATATAGAATTTTAAAAATCATTTGCAAGCTTGACGTGCTGACACCGCCGTTAAATAAAAGTAGATTCAACGAAGAGACGGTCATAGCAGAGTCTGAGCTGAGATGAGCCGTGATCGGCTCTGACACCGAGGGGCAGGTCTGCTTTGGAAAATGGCTGATTTATCAGCTGCGCTTTCTGGACTGATCCCTGCGCTTCAACCGAATAGATTTTCATTTCTAGAAACAAAGGAGAGTTTGCATGTTGGGCTATTTATACATCTAACCTTGCCGTTTCTGCTATAGTTTGTAGGGTATCATGAGGCTTTCAATTCGTTGTCGACGCGGAAATGACTTTAAAGTGTTTGTGAAAATATCAGAAGACGACAGAGGGAAGGAAGTTTTTTTTACAGCGTGGACGTGCTGGAATTAATACTGAAATGTTGTGTATAAACTGTTTAATATAAATGTCGTAATAAAAGAATGATACGATGGGTCAGTGGGTAGCATGCCTCCAGGTTTGTGGGATCGAATCCCGCCGTGATTGGGGAGCTCGTATGCTCTCCCTATGTTACCCAGGTTTACGTCAGGAACTCAAGTCCAAAGACATGCAGTTAGGCTAACTGGTGTCTCTAATTTACCCATAGATTCTGATTGTTTGAATGTGCCTTTATGTTTCCTGAGATGGGAGTCGTTATGTCCAGGCTCCTGGCACCGAGTGACAGATCAGCATGAGAATCCGTCAGAAGACGGATGTATGGTTTAGTTATAAAGCTTTGGTTTTTAAACTGAACAATGATGATTAAAATTAGTTACCCATAATAGTGCCACGAGTAAAAAACCAAAATTTGCGTGTTAAAAGCCAAAATTAAGATAACAGTATTAGCTGAACACAGAAGTAGTTGCAGTATTATTGTATTGTGTATTGATTAAAAGAACGATTATTCCATCCATCTCTGTAACTGCTTAATCCCAACTCCTTGTGGGGGGGCTGGAGCCTATCCTGGGAAAACAGGCACAGACAGGAACCAACCCTGGGTAGTCACCAACACTCACACAATTATGGGGCCAACTTAGAGTCAGCAATTAACCTACCACACACACACACACACATACATGTAGGGTAAACATATCTTTATGGGGACCGCTCATTTATTTCTATGGGAAAAATGCTAACGCTAACTATGACAACCTTAACCCCCACCCAGCCCT
>JAODKC010000117.1:27702916-27732832 GCA_026777985.1 Mormyrops attenuatus | reverse complement strand
AATAAACCCCGTTTCCCCGTAACCTGGGCTCACTCGCCTCCTTCCCCGCTCGCCGCTACCCGGACGCTGACAATATGTAAATAGAAATTGATTACTAATTTGATAATGTAGACAGAATCACGACCAGGGCTGGAACTTAAGACTTTTTGTTACTATCCAGTGGGGTTAATTTATTGAAGAATGTAGCCGACAAGTAATTTTTATACCCCCCAGTGGGCTAGTGTTCAGTTTTTTGTTCTCACCCTTCCCCTAAATTATTTACCTTAGGTGAGTGGGTCAGCTTAATCTCCAGCCCTAGACACACCTTATACAGAAGCCACTCCACCCTCTTCACATCTTATTCTCTACAGGTGGGGTTCCCTGATATCATTTAAGATTGTGTCTTAGCACCTTTCATCAAAATAAATAAATCCCAGCACCCTGATGGCATCTTACCTATACTTTTAAAAGAGATGAGGGATATTATTAGCCAACCTTTAACTTTACTATTGCGGAAATCATTATCTGCTGGTGTGGTACCTTCTGATTGGAAGCATGCTAATATAACACCCATATTCAAAAAAAGGGGATAGAAGTAATCCAGCAAACTATAGGCCAATCAGTTTAACTTGCATAACTGGAAAAGTAATGGAAGCTATTATCCAAGTGAAAATGGTAACATTCTGAGGGATAGCCAACATGGATTTAGGAGAGGTAGATCCTGTCTAACTAATTTGCCCGGGTTCTTTGGATGTTCTGACTGCACATGCCAATTCATATTGTTGTTTGGGGTAAATATTTTCAAAATGTTAGACTAGATCAATAGGAAATGTTTCAACCCAGTAAAGTTAAACATTAAATTTGTCTACGGCAAGTGTGGAGTTCAGAAGGCTAGGCGCCTGTATCTGTGTCTGTAAAGTGATTGGGTCAAATCCTGTAGTCGACAGAGTAACCATATTGCTTTTGGGCCCTTGAGCACTTCTGCAGATGTTAATATAATTTATCATGCAGTCGTTATTACAATCCCTGCAAAACTGTACATTGTTCTCATCTACTATCCACCAGGTCCACTAAGTACCTTTAGATGTGCTATTGACAACATTCCTGATGAGGGCTCATGATTATCGATCTTGGGGGACCAGAACATTCTCCTTACCCTCCTGACCTCCTACATCTTCTTCTCTCTCCCCTCCTCGAGTCACCTTCCACCTTAGCCTTCACCCCGTCTCCCCCATTTGCTTCTCCTCCCTTCCTTCCCCTGAGGAGTTCTGTCCCCTCTCCTCCAAACCAACCTGCCCACAACCCTCTCGACTCTGGCCTTCAGGCGACAGATAAGGCTCAGGATGGCTAAGGTGGAAAACAAGATGCCCTATCGTTCTGTATCGATAACTTTCATCATCTTTCTCTGCTACCATCACTGCTGTTAATACCACCTACCACCAGAACTAGATCATCGCCGTCCCAGACACACACAGAGTATTCTTCACTTACATCACCCTCCTCGACCTTCCTACGCCCCCTCCGCCCACCACCTTGAATGCTGATGACTTTTTACAATCTTTCCATGAGAAGATGGCAGCCAGTTCTCTGCACCCACCACTCACATACATCCCACAGACCTTCCCTCCAGAGAGCACCACAGTCTCTGTTCCGATCACTGCATCGTTTGCTGACTTCATTGACTAGATAAAAGGATCTTCACCACCAGCTACACCTCTCTAAGAAAGAGCTTCTTGTAATTTTCTCTGCCAGGCCTACCATTCACCATGACATCACTATGCAGCTTGGATCATCAACACTGTTCACAATGGGACTGTGGGCTAATACATATTTATTTCCGGAAGATCAGTCCTTATTTTTCTGAGTATGCAGCTCAGCTTCTAGTCCAGTCACTTGTTATCACCTAGACTGCAGTAACTCCTTACTGACAGGTCTTCCCATTTGAGCTGTTAATCAACAACAGATTCCATTAGCAGGAAAAATTTTTATGTTACACCCCTCCTTGTCTTTCTTCATTGGTTTCCTATAAGTGTTTGCATCAAATTAAAGTCAATAATCTTGGCTTTTAGAGCAGTTAATGGAACGACACCCATCTCCAGTAAGTTGCTCATCAAGATCTCACCCTCCTCAGTCAGCAAAACAGCACTGCCTGGAGACTGCACCACCACATGTAAAGTTTCTTTCTAGATATTTCTTCGCGTGGTTCCTCAATTATGGAAGGAAGTACACATCTTCATTCAATCAGATTCCCACTCCATCTTCAAGAAATACCTCAAGACCCATCTGTTCCCACATGACCTCATTTAGTCCTCCAACTACTGACCACTTCTATCTTCACTTGTAATCCCTTAGCTGGTCTCATGTGTATTCTGAATGCTCTTTATTAGACTTGTCTTTTATTAGTTTTTTACAGCGTTTGTGTGTATATGTTGTATAGCTGTTATCGAATGCCAACTTGCACTTCTGATTGGTCGTTCATTGGGAGCTCAGCCTAGCTACACATGTTGTTGGCTGCTTGACTTCTGTATGTAATGTACTATCTGCCTCGCTGTGCTTTGTACAAAAGCATTTGCTAAATAAATTAATGTAATGTAAATCTAAGCTCCTCGTAATGGAAGATGCTAGTTAATCCTGATCACCATTGGGTCCGCTGGAGGCATCTCTCATCAGCTTGTTATGAATTGTTTGATTTCTAGACCATCTATATATCCATGCTCTAAAAAGTATTGAAAGATACTGATAGTCATGGGTGGACCCTATGTTGGGGGGCTTCAGTCCCTCCTATTTTTTCTCTCAGCCCCCCTGAAAGATTTGTTCCAGATTTTTGTACACATTTCGTACCCATGGCTTGGCAACTGTAGCGTGGGGGTTCCCCACCCCCTCGACCCCCTATGCGTCACATCCGAGGATTGCCCCTGCTATTAGTGACTAAACTACTTGTTTAGCTATGTCATACACGTCACAAGAATTTAGACTAATTATGCTGCAGTAGAACACCATATTTCTACTGGACTGATAACATTTCTGGTTTTCTTTGTTTAGTGTTGATTTGCTGTGGCATAGCCATCACTAAACCTGTATAGGTCTGTGAATAAAGAAAAGTGGGGTCTTAAGGAGTGTCTGACCCAGACCTCCATCTCTGACTCTGCAGCAGCAGACTGCCACGTTATAGTGTGTGTGTATGGAGGGCTGGCTAACTGCACACTGTGACTTATTTCAGAAGAATGTGATGTAATCTGACCCAGTAATAAATCCAGCTGTATTACGAACAAACACAGGAGTATTTTAATACAGACATGCTTGATATGCCTATGGATAAATAACTTTTATGCACCCATACACGTTCCACGTTTGTTAGGAGGTGCGACAGGGCCGCAAACGCCCATGAAAATTGTTGACAACATGCCGAAATGCCTCCTTCTTTCCCAGGTGAGTTTGAGCTGACATATTTCCAAGTATTGCTCAAAAACAGAGCTGCATTTTGAGAAGATTGGAAAAGCTCTGCTGCCTGTAGCCTCTCCGCTCTCCGTCTTCTGTGAGAGGTGTTTACTCATTTCATTGAACCTGCCTCAAAATGAACAGCAGCAGTAACTTTCTGACGTCACTTGATGAGTCTGGATCTCACGTGAGGGGATCCATGCCTGTCAAGGAATAAGATGAGCATTGATTCACTAAAGGATTAAATGTCAGAGCTATTACTTGGTGCTCTGCAAAACTATAACCAATCATTCAGACTCATTTGACATTTTTAATTGATCTATTTGTAATTGGTCAATTTTTTAACCTATTTTAATTAATTTTTGTAGCTTTCTGTACCATTCATCAGAGGTGGACATTTCAGATCCAGAAAGTTGAGTACTGTAAGACAGTGACTCTTTATGCTCAGCTGGTTGGTTGAAACAAAATCCTAGTCTGGATTTTTACTATCTGGACCTGATATGTCCACCTCTGCCACTCATATTCATATACTATATTCTGAAAAGTACATAATTAGCAACAACCAATATAGATTTAACAGATATTGTTAGACTTTAAATGAACTCCCACTCCAAGTCTAGGAAATTAGTACTACATAATCCTTTGTTCTTTTTTTAACCTGTATGTATGGCAATTTTAATACGGTCATAAAAATAGACCTGTAATTAGACTGTTTGGTGTCTCTAAATAGCCCTAGAGTACGATTATAAATCATAATAACTGATACTTCATTGATCCCCATGGGGAAATTCTCTTTTCACCTCCCCCTCCTTACTCTCTGTAGGTGAGAATAAGCTGGCCATGAAGCGCAGCCACCTGTTGTGGTGCCGGGGTAGCTGGGAGTTAAGGGCCTTTCTCAAGGATCCACAGAGGTGCCAAGGTCAAGCCTGAACTGGCAACCTCAGGCACAGAAGCGTAGCTCCCTGAGCCACACGCTGCTTAAGTGAATGTGAATGTGTGAGTGTTTGTGCCCTGCAATGGACTGGCGTCCCATCTATAGTGTTGCTCCTGCTGGATACCAGCACTCCAGGATCAGGGTTGTCTATCCCTGCTCTAGTCTCTGTGCTACCTGTGATAGGCTTCAGGATCCAGGATCCCTGTTAGCTTGCTCAGGGTAGGTGGTTAGGAAATGGATGGATAATTACAGGGAAGGGGTCTCAGTGCCACTCACAGCTCTCTCTGCATTTGGCCTGGCTCTCTCTGTATTCAGTCACAAAACATGTTCAGACATAAGAACTCTGGATGTATAATGGTCATCAGTACTAGAGGGGCTTGAGTCAGCACAGCACACCATGACCATGCTGTGGAGCTGATGGTGATAGGGTGATCACTCCATCTCTTTGATGGGAAACAAGCTGAGACAGGACCCCCGTGGCAGGTGGAGCTTGTGACCCCCAGGGACGGCTCCCCCTTGGGGTTCAACGCAACATTTTGTTTTGGTCCCCAATAGCTATCAGCCATTTTTACAGTTCTGCTTTCCTGATGTGGCATATAGTGTTAAAGATAAGCTGGGTATCTTACTGCAGTACACGAGGTTAATTGCCATTCAAGGCACAATACACTTATCAGCCTTTCTAAATTTGTGTGTTTACCTGCTGAATGCTTACTAACAAATGCTATGGAATGGCCAATGGCTGATCCTGGCAAGATGGGCAGTTGGCCAGGGTGGCATCTTCTGACGGGGCGCCAGCTTTGGTCGACAGCTTTGACCATCAGCACCCACTCCACCGGACCACAGCTATTTCCCTGGGCCCACATGGGCTTTGAACACTACTGGGGACGCCACACAGCACCGTGCGCCATGTCTGTGTGTTTGTGTGCATTTTTTACGGATGTTTGTGTGAATGTGTAATGGATGTTTTGCGCCTGTGCAAGTGTGTATCTGTTTATCTGCCTTTTCAGAGAAAGCTTGACCTATGTCCAATTAATGGCTGATGTTTCTTCTTGGTCAGCACATGGTGTGCAGCAGGATACGTGTACAATGGGAATAAATCACTCAAACAGTTACGCAAAAGAAACGAGAGTATGTTTTTTTAATTGTGTGCAGGAATGTGAGTTTAAAGCTAAGCAATTTCTTTTGATATCCTGATTAATTTTATTCTTTTTATGCTCTGTTATGGCAACTGAAATGTAACGTTGAGATTTAATGAAATGCTGTCTGAACCCATTTTAAAATCATTATTAGCCATTTAAAAAAAAAAACTTTCACATCTGGTATATTTTTCAGCAATTTCATTTTTATTCCAGTGTTCTGTTTCTGAAACAATGCAACGTTATTTAAGACTTTTTAAGACTAATGGATAATTACCCACTGGCAACAACTGAAAGTTCCATTTGAGATCTAAATTAGTTACTCAAAACTGACATCTTCCACTTTATTGTGCAAATTTTTTTAAAACCAGACGGTGGGTACATTCAGCTTTCACTGGAACACAGGGGGAGCAGCTTAAAAGTTCAGATTTTTAAACATCCTTGTCTTTTCAGTAGACATGGTTTGCTGGAAGATGTTGATATTAGATAAAAATCCACATGACAAACAATAAGCCATGTACACGTGAGTCAGACCCCCAGGGGGGGAGTCACTCAGCCCATGAATGCAACATGACTGCGTGGATCGTGCCCAACCACTAATTTCAGATGCACCGTTAGTGATTTTGTTTTGGATCCCAAAACGGATCAGAGTAGAGGTGAAACAACAGTGATACATACTGAGCCATGATGCTACATAAAACCACGTTAATACAATTATTTTGTATTAGATTTATTTATTAATTTGCACAGTTTGTGTATTAGATTTTGGATTTGTGCAAATAAAGTAGAAGTTATTTTTCATTTATGTATGTAAATATACTGTATAAACGAATTAGTACGTAACCCTGCAAAGCCCACAGTCAAATACTTCATAATCCATGGTAATTTGGCAATATTAATACTAACACAGTGGTAAAATTCATGAGTCGATTTTTTTTTACTAATAACCAGCTGTTTTTCATGTACTTGGAAATATATTTGAATTAATCAAAGGTCCTAACAATGCCATCTTTAATATGTAGATCTATGTGGTGCTTTGCGGGTACTGCATTTTCCAAAAGGCAGAGTGCAGTTTGCCAGCCCACTGCTAGCGGGATGTGCATATCACACTGAGCCAAAGTGCTTTGCTATGGCAACCGTGTTTCACTCTTAACCCGCTGAATGGGGGAGAGCCTGCATCAAGGCTATCCGCAATGCCTCGTTCATAGGTGTTACACAACAGTTATAAGCACATTCTTAAATCCTGCATAGGTTAACCGAATGTCTGCTGCTGGAAAACTTGTTACCATGGTGACAGAAAGACCAGAACACATTGACTTCTGTGTGGCTTAATCAGCAGTGTTTATTTATTCTTATTTGCAAAGGAATTATAGGAAAAAAAGATTCTGCAAATCAGCTGAAGGATAAGCCACACTGTCATCAGTTTATACTGAATTAAAATGGCCCCTGCACTCTACTTTAGAGTAAATGCTTTGAAGTGAAAGGGCCGCGTTTTCTCCTTTTGACCGCAGGTTTTTATGGCCAGTGTCATTATTGCACACAGGTCAGGTCACACAACAAAGGGTATAACAGCAAACATACAGCGAACAGCGAACATGCTTCCGTTGGACCTCTGTTGGTGTACTGCTAGGGATCGTCCGACACAAACAACCGCTACAAAGCTACTACCCCTCAGCACATGAGAGAACCATAGCCCAAGCAACACGAGTCCCGTAAATCATCCTTTTTGTTCTCAGGTTTTATGCGATCTGCCTGCATTTCGACCGTGTTCCAATGTTTAGATGCTTCCGTGCTTGATAGAAGGTAACAGATGTATCAGGTCGTGAATAAAGAGAGCAGCTGAAGCGATGGTTCTTACGCAGGAATACGCATACGCAGGAATTCTTTAGTTTTCACGTATCTCACCTTGCTCTTCTTTGAGAATGTTGTTTGGGGTTAGACATTTATCTCACTCTCCAGAGCATTTTTTTTGGGGGGGGTGGTTAAGGGTCTTACTTATTATTGGCCCAGTGAAGATATAACTGTGCTGCTTATTCCAGGCTTCAGCCACCATCCGTGTGATTATGGGCACAGAGACCAAACCCACAGAATCACACACCACTCCAGGTGCAGCTCCCAAAGGATTGAAAATTGTCTATGCATTAATATTTTAAAATGCCAGCATAATTACTAATGATAAATGTTTTGCTTAAGTACACTTGACAACATGTAAATAATGAAGTAGCAGAAAAAAATTATGTAGTCTCTTCTCTTATGTTTCTCTTTGTGCTTTTTTGTGAGGTCTGTTTGATATAGACAAAGGCTTTCTAGTGCATCTTTTTTGGGATGTAATACATTTTCCTCGATGAAGGTCCGTCGGGTACGGCACTCAAGTAAAGTGCCTCGCTTGGCATACGGGTCTTAAGAACACGCCCTATGCTTTTCTATCATCTCGGACCTCCGCTTTCCCAAACTTCCATTTCTTTAGAAGCTCGGCAGTTGAGTTGCAATCAGACACATATGATTTAATGCACAAGACTAGAAAGTCACAATCCGTGTGTTTGGCTACACATATACAGAACAACCACATCTTACTTAAGGCCATGTTTTTAGTAATTTATAAACACATTCATAACAAGTAGTAATGCATTCATAAAGCATTATAAGCATGGCTATAAATATTTATCAAAAGGCATAACACATTATAGCCATGTGTATTATGCATTATGAATGCCTTATAAAGATGTCATCTATAATGCACTTTGGATGCCTTCATAATGCATTATAGTGGTTGGTATAAGCATTTAGGATGCTTTGTACCGCATTATTGCAAGGTATCTATAGTGCATTAAAGATGAGAGGTTCATAAAGAAATCATAATGCATAATAAATATGGTTATAATGTGTTGTGCATTTTAAACATATTTATAGCCATGTTAATAATGTTTTACGAGTGCATTTTAATGCATTATGAATGTATTTATAAATTACTAAAAATATGTAAAGTATTACCCAAAATTCTGAAATCCTTTGTAAATGGAAACAAAATGAAAATGTCAACGAAACAATGCACCCGTTTCAGAGTCATTTAATTGGGTGAAATCAGAATCAGAAAATATTTATCATCCTAAAGGAAATTGTATAATTGAAATGCCCTCATCATGGGAGATGGGGAGTGTTAAATCTCATTATGAGGTGGTCCTGAGTACTCATGCGATACTAAATAAAATAACTGAGGTCCCTATCACCCAGACACTCATTCTATCATGTAACCAAGTAACAAGTTTTTGGTAAACACAAAATTATAAGGGAACTTATATAATTGATTTCATGTAGATGATTGTATCGCCTGGCTGAGTACAGTCCTCTATGGACTTAATGTTCTCCTTCTATAGAGTCCCTCTACACCATCTCTAGTGGCAATAAAATATTGCTGCCATTATTTCTTACATACCCTGAGAGTGCAACAGTCACAAACAATTGAAGTGTGCAGACTGGTGCTCGTTTGCAGAAATGGCATCTGGAGACTTTTAAAAGGTCATTACCCAGCAGATGAAACAGATGGAGGCAATTAAAGAAGAGTCTATCCTTACCACACCAAGCACTTCCTGTTTTTAATGGCAAACACTAGGTGCAAGTCAACAGCATTGTTTGCTGTCATAATTTAAGGCGGTTTTATTATCTTTTGTTGCTCTTACCGCTACAGAAATTTAATAATCAGGATGCCACCCGGCAAGCAGAGACACAGCAAGAAACATTTATTTAATCTCAATATCTGAGCATCGACATAATGCGATGAAACTGCTTGTTGTATAACATTTGCAATATCTGATGTTAACCTCTTGAGAACAATTAAACCCAGCTAGACCAGAGACAAGGAACCATTGATGACAGAATTCAGCAGTAAGTCTGGGAATATTTTTTATCTCTGTTCATATTAACACTCTCAGTTCTAACATCTGAATCCCCACAGAGATGTCCCAGAATACCTTCTGGTCAAATGAAACGTTGGAGCAACTTTTCCAGTCTCTTTAATCAAAAGCAGCAGTTACTCCCACCCAGCCAGCCACTACAAAATTTCAAAATATTAGAAACATTCTGTATTCAACACCTCCAGTCTGGTCTGGGGAACTTCATAAGCACCCAGAGCCAGGTTAATGCAAAAGCATGAATGCTTGAAACCGAAAAAGAACACAACTGCTGATGGTAAGAGAATAGAAAAATAGGTCTGAGTAGATCTAGGATGGTATGCGTGGGAATGATTTTTTTTTATTTACTTCTACCTATTGCTTTAGGGATCGTACTTTGGCTCACACTACTGTGTACTATAAATGTTTAGATGCAGACAGGGAATTGTGCTGAGTATAACAAAGGGGTGAGTAACATGCTCTAAATACGTAGCAGGAGAAGCAAAGGTGATTAAGTACGATATAAAATGTGAATGGTACATATCTAACCCATACTCATCGCCTGTGATCCCATCATGCACCAATGTTGACTGGTCAAGCAGTACAACCAAATAAAACCTGATCTACAAAGCTGATTTAACATTCAGCAAACACAGACAAACATACATTAGGAGGGTTTCCATCTGTTTCCAATCCATCTGCAATCCACTCATCTTCTTTTTCGCCTAGTCACTAGCATAAGCAATATTACATTTGGTACAGTCTGGATAATAAACAAAAACACAAATGTGAGGAATTGCAGTGATTGGGGGTGGAGCAAAGTGGAAGTACAGGAAAACACCAATGAGCTTAAAGCGGCTTCCAATCACCGGCCAATAAGGCCAAAACACACAGGTGAAAAAGATCTATTGTTATGCGAATTCTGACACAAGTAATTCCAGTGTCCAGTAATGCTCCTGGCTGATCTGTGTACATGCAAGTTGTCTAAGCGCTTAGACACTCATTTTACATAATTATTGATTTTACTGAGCTATTTTAGCATAGCTTTCTCTCTGTGCAGGTAGCTATTTAATGCCTATATAAGACCAGGAGTGATAACTTTGCCATTAAACCACTGTGATCACTACGGCTGGTCTTTCCTTTAAAGTGCATTTCATAGATAGACAGTCTATAATTAAATAATGTGACCACTTCCTTCAGTAAAGTAATGGGAGATTTAACCTAGGATTTTTCTTCTTTTACATTTGTGGTATTTATATTTGAAAGAGGGAACAACAGTGTTTGAGATTTATGGTACATCATTTCCATGTGCCGAAATCTCCTTATTCAACCGTGCCGAGGCAGTCAGATTGTCCGTCTCTGACACCATTATGCACAATTTAACCTTTTGTTTCAATGGCTATTTCATCGCCATTCAAAGCTGGCTTCTTATATAGACTGCCTGTGATACGATGATGCGTTAACATGTACGACATGCATAAAAACAGCAATAAAAAGAGAAAGATTACTGTACAGGGCAGTAAGTTAATGAAGAAGCCAAAAAGCCTATTATGTAAATTCTGCTCTTGGTGTTACTGACCCCAGTGTTACCAGTGTTACATTTCAGAATAACTGTGAGGGTGAAATCACTAAAAGAAGGTGGTAGTGTTAGGGTTCCTTGCAGACTGCTGGTTGTGAATAATAGGCAGGGCTTGCTGTACCTTCTCTGGGGCTCTAGGCAAAGCTTTATGTGGGAGCAGCACTGAACTGGCGGACAATATGTGGGACCACCCCCCCCCCAAAACGTATCATGGGGCCATGGGGGACCCCACCAAAAGAACTGACAATGATTTCACTTCTTCATTGCAAGTGATTCGGGGGCCCTAGGCAGCAGCCTGTTGAAAATGAGAGTAGTGTCCAAAACCTGAGAGAGAAATATGGACAACCCATATTTAGGAACATCAGATCAGACTTGTACAAATGTCAGTTATATATCAATTAAATCAAGCCATTCAGTGACTGAACAGTATCTTATTCTTCTGTAGACTGTATTATGTGCATTTTATATTTTTACATTTTTTTTAGAAGATTTTCCAAAGTGATGTCAATTTTTTTACCTCCTTGTTTTTTTCCCCAAAAATCAGGGTGAGTCAGTCCCCGGAGCATTTGCCGTTAAGGGCTTTGCTCAATGGCCCAACAGTGAAGTTACTCTGCCAACCACAGGCTCAGCACCCGAACCCACTGAGCCACACACCATTGCCTGCACACAACAGCAGATACATTCAGATACATTCTGGGGCGAGTAAGCATGCTCTGTTTCTCAACAATCCCTCCTTTTTGGTATCATATTCAATGACGATAATAAATGCTGCATCATGTATTCCAGTCATTCACAACCTGACCCCATGACCCAACCTTTCCATCCCTCTCTGACTCAGCAGGCTAAGTCTCTGTGCCAGTGATCAGAAGATGGCCGTTTTAACCCTCTGCCTCAGTAGAACAGTCACATGTCCGTGAGCCCTTGAACACGGCCCTTGACCCCCAGCACCAGGTGCCGCACATTGACTGACCCTGCACTGTGATCCCCAAGCTATGCAGAGCAAGATGGGGTAGGCACAGAGAAGAATTCCAATGCACCTCGTAGTTGTGCAAATGACAAATAAAGGAATTATCGTTTCAACTCATGAAAAGAGCATGACCTATAGCGTTATCTTCTGTAGACCTATCTCCTCATGAAGAACGCAAGTTTAGCTAACAGGGTAGCATCATGAAGGTTCTTGCACCTTATGCCCCCATGTAAGGGTCCAGCTGTCTCCTCTAGATCACCCCTTCGACATTTGCCAAGCTGTGTTCATAACAAGAGCCAGCATCCAACCAGAGTCCTCTCTATCCACTCCCCACAATCAGCAGCCTATCAGCTTCTTCTCATACTGTTTCCCTGTTTTTCCCTGTTTGTTGTCCGTGGTTATTTTTTCTTTCTCTTTTCCATATAATGTCACAGTGCTGGACAACAGCGAAGTAGCACCAATAATATTTGTTGTTGACAAAGTAACAAGATTGTAGTTGGTTTGTTGTGTTTTTAAGTTCCAAAATGCTTTTAAATAAATGGAATAATATTAACGGAAGCATTATAAATACACATTTGTCAGGTTTTATGTCAAACAATCTGATACAATTTTTATATAAAAAGAATCCATGCTAGGATATTTTAATATAATCAGAAAAATGAAGACCAGTAAATCTCTTATTAGGGAGTATGCTAAGGAGAATTTCCTTAATGAGGAAACATCTTTAAAAAGCAATTAGTGCCACTTAAATAGTTTCAAAAGCAATATTTCCTTATTTCCACTCTTCATTTTAACATGTCTCCTCTTCTCTCCGTATTCAGTATTGTATTCTTTTTCAATTGTTGCAAATTCTCCAAAGTACTGTTTTCAATGCCTACCCCAGACTGCATAAATGACCTGGGGTGAGTTTCCCGAAGCCTTCTTAACGCTACGTCATTCGTAAGTCCTATCTTTTAATACAGAACTTAAGAACGACGTAGCGTTAAGAAGGCTTCGGGAAGCTCACTCCAGATAATTATATGATCTATACTTTGTACTTTGTGTACTGTCTTTGTACTTTGTGTACTGTCTTTGTACTTTGTGTATTGTCTTTGTACTTTGTCTATTCGGCACTGTGTGTATCTTCATCTGTGCTGCTGCATACAGCCGAATTTCCCACTGGGATCAATAAAGTTGATCTAAATCTTTAATCTCAGAGTTCCTTAGTCACTCTCAGGAATTCTAAAACTGTTCACTACTGCTGCTAGTTTAGGAAAAACTGCTTCCCCGATTTTATGTCTGGTTTTATGATGATGATGATCATAATGATAGTAATATTCTGGATATCCAGAGACTGTGGACAACATCCATGGTTTGGTCATAAAGATATGGGTAGATTTACAAACTTTTCTTTTTAGTTCTTTTCTGCTATTGACCTGACAAAAAATCCAAAATGAAATGAAGCAAAGGTGATTCCGAGAGTGAACAATAATGATATAAATACAGTTACTGATAGCTTAATACACTACTGCAACAAAAACTCAATAAATATAATTTGTTGTTGTTCTTTTGTTATCCAGGCACCCAGAACAGTTAAGAAGTTTGGAAAATGGCTAAATACGCAGGGATTCTTTCAGATCCTTGCCTCTCTGTCTTCTGTGCTGCTACCACAGTTTGGTCAGCATGTGTAGCAGGCGTTTAAAAGGACAGGGTAAAGTTGAAGGAAATGGTTAACCCTCCCCCTTAGCATTTGGTTTGTTCCTCACCACAAAGCAGTGATCAGCAACCAATGGCAGGATGAACGAGCCAAAGCTGTCAGTTTACCTCCATATTTTTGACACATCCCTTTATAGACATCCCTTTGTATACATCCATTTGTACACATCCCTTTGCATGTATCCCTGCATTTTATGAATGGCTGATGCGCAGGCCAGCATGAAACTTAGGGTATATCCAACGGTTGGACATCATATATCAGCAGGAGCGTGTTTGACATGCTCACGGTTTGATGTGGAAGTGGCAAACCACAAGCCCTCTTTCTTTCTCACTGTCAATCCTTATTTCAAAATCACTGCATGACCACTTCACTCGTAAGCCTGGAGGACATTTCTGCAAAACCTTGTCAGCAGAGTGGAATGGATTCTTTAAGGTTGTTCACAAACTCTTGTCCAAGTAAGACATTGATGGTATTATAATAAAATATCATCAGTCAAGGTCAAAATACGAGTGTTGGTTACTGAGTTGTCTGATTGTTGAAATGTTTAAATTTTAAACTGAGCGGCAAATTTATAATTATACGATATTCCATAATAACCTTCATAAAGTCATCTATTTATTCAAAATCATTAACTGAATAATGATCAGGATCAGTGACCTTCAGTGCAAGGCTTTTTTTATCATATAATTCTAGTGCGATATATAGTACGATAATACTAATACTATAATAATCGTGCGATTCCATCTGCTTGGTGACATACACTCAATTTGTTTCATTGTCTATTGTGTAGTTCTTCAGGACATGTGTCAAACTTATCATGTCAAATTTAGATGTTTTATATATTTAAATTGGTTGAGTGTATTTATGCTTGCAGTGTTAGACTGCCTACCATTCTCAGTAATTTCTTTTGCACATGGGAAGTTTGCCTACAGCTCAGTAAGAACTTCTGTTCCTGGAACCAATACGCAGTAAAACACTTGCATAACCACAGGGTGTATACACAGTGGAACAGAGTGTACAATGCACATTTTCCAAGATTCATGCGTTAACCTTCAATAATCTTTAACTTGAAATGCAAGCCCACACATCTCAGAAGGAAAACTCTTTAGAGAACCTGAACCTGAGTTAGGAAAGTATATTTCTGAAAATTTACAGGAAAAACACTTCTGCTACTAAAATGACAGCAATGAACATAAAAAGTGAAAGGCATAAACGTAATTATATTAAAATGTTTCATACATTTAATTGATTTTAATAATGTGATAAGTTCATTGCATGTCTAACTATTTATTTACTTTAATATAATTTAAGTAATAATAATAATTTACTGGGTAAGCTTAATATGAATGAATGAATGTGTTACAGAATCGGGACACGGTGCAGGCGGGGGAAAGAAGGTGATGATCCACTTGCAGCTCCAAGAGCCAACTGGGGTTTATTGGGGAATCTATAACATACACTAGAAACAAATAACAAGACCACGACGGGTCAGAATCAAACAGGGGAAAACACTACAAACCATAAAGAAACCTACAAAGAAAACTGGGCAGAGTTGCACAGAGTAGCATCTCATAATGACCAACTGGGAAATTGAACAAAGGCAGGCACTTAAATACACAGGTAACGAGGACTGACAAAAGGCAGGTCTGAATCATCAAAATAATCAACCAGTCACCGAGGGCGCAGGACAACAAGCAAAGATGGGACTAATAATAAAGATGATCACTGAACTAAGAAGCTAACAGACAAACTATGAAATGTAAGCTGATACTAGGAAACTAAAGCAAAGAATAATTGCAAAATCACCAAGGTACACAACAAAAATCAAAGCAAAACACAAAGAGGGCAAACCACGGGAAGGAACTAAGACTTGGGAACAGAAGACTAATATATAAACACTAGAAATAAGAAAAACAAAACAGGGGAGGCCTGATGGCCAAACAGGAAGGAGACGTGAAAGGCAGGGTCAGATGGGTGCTGACCCTGACAGAATGAATGAATGGATGATCCATCCATTTTTTGTAACATTGTGTCCTATTCAGTGTCTCAAGGAGTCCAGAGCCTGTCATGGAGGCTATGGGTGCAAGGCAGGGAACAAGGCAGGATGGGGCGCCAACCCATCACAGGACACACTCAAACACGATTAACACACACATGCACACCTACAGGCAATTTGATAACTCCAATTAACTTCAGCATGTGTTTGGACTGTGGGGGGAAACTGGAGAACCCCGAGGAAACCCCACGATGACACGGGGAGTGCATGCGAACTCCACACACAGAGCCACGCCGGAGACTCAAACCCTGGTTCCATATCTATGTATCTGGTAGATTAAACTGAACTTTTTATCATCTGCTACTGGAAGGTTCATCTCCTCTCAAATACTAACTAGATTAGTCAGTGACAATGACAAATTGGAACCCAACTATCAGTCAGAACTGCGGAGCTCAGGAGCTTAATTACACTGACATTTTGACAATATATCTAAGCATTTTGGCTGTGCTGATTGTACTTTTCATTTTGGTGGGACTGACTAATTCATTGGTGGAATTATTTGCTTTTGAGACATGAATTAATTGTTTTGGGTAAGTTACAGAATTTTGTATCAAAACCATAATGTTGTGCTATATACTATACGTGAATTCTTTTGAGAAATGCTCTTATAGTCTTAAAAATGTTAAGTATGTTTCATGAAATGTGCCAAAGTGATCGAGAAATACTGCAATTTTACACACAAAACTATATATGCAAGTCATCATTATGTAACTCGCCACATGCAAAGTAGTTCACTGGACTTTCAGAATGGTTCAAAATTATATTCCATAATTTGCAGTGATACAGCGCTGTTGCATTTCTGGTTCCTACAGTATGTGATTTTGTTGCCATTTTGTTGTTCTTGTACTGCCGCTTTGATGTTTTCATGTTATACAGTGATGTCAGATTTTTTTATTGTTTGCTGTTGTACTGTGTCTTGGGATCTGAAGAAGTTTCACATGCATGCAAGTTCTCTATCTTGCCAGTTAACTTTACATACTGTAATGCAATGTTGAAACTTTTGTCTTTGACATGAATAAAAATCAGTTTGCTAAAGGAAAATGATCAGTCAGTGACAGTGAGAACATAGGAAACAATTATCCTTCAGAATTATTAAGCTTAGGAACATACTTTTTCTGACATTTTGACAATATATCTAAGTGTTTTGACTCTCATGATTAAAACGATGCTGAAGGTACATTTCATTTTAGTGGCACTGACTAATTCATTGATATAATTGTTTGCCTTTGAGTTAATTGTTTAGGGTGAATTTTGGCGTTTTGCAGCTAAACCTCAGTGCTATATGCATAAACTGTTCTGAGAAATGCTCTTATAGCTGTGAGAGTGTTAAGTACGTATCATGAAGTGTCAAAGCGTTCGAGAAAAACCGTATAACCACACCAGAGAAACTGAGCCGGGTAATTCCAATTATGCTATCAAAATACCCTAAGGGGCATTTAGCATCTGGAAAATTTTTCAAATTATGTAATAAAATATTAAAATGAAAGTATGTGGCTTCCCCAAATACACAAGAAAAACATCTGAATTCTTATAATTTATTTTCAATCATCAAATTATTTATTTTATAGAGTCATTTCTTTGGGTTGGCACCCCTCCCTGGGTCGTTCCCCGCCTTGCGCCGGACCCCCTGTGACCCTGAATAGGATGAGCGGTCTCAGAAAATGGATGGATGGATGGATGGATGAATGGAAGTCATTTTTTGTCATGCGTGGCATAATATTTAACTATTAGGAGTTACCCAAGTGCAGCATGCTAGCTGAGGCAGCATCGCTATCGTCTCACACCTACAGAATTGGGGGTTTGGATTTCACTTCCGCTCTGGGTGTGTGCAGCTTGCATGTTCTGCGTTGGGCAGGTTTCCGACTAGGGCTCCAGTTTCCTCCTGCAGTTCAAAAACCTGTAATTAGACACAATGATCGTGATTGTGAATGCAAGTGCCCTGTAGTGAACTGGCATTCTGTCCAGGGTGTACCCCAGGATTGTGACCCCTGTTGCCATGAAAAGGCACCATTTGACAAATTTGAAAAATACACTTAAAAACGCTACATGTCATTTTTATTTCCCCCATCCTTTTTTTGGGGGGGGGGGTTGGCTATGTGGCTGTGATTGGAAGGTTACCAGTTCAAATCCAGTCTCCGCTGAGCCCTTAAAAGAGGCTCTTAACCCCTTGAAAAATGTTTCAGGGACACTGGATAAATGGCCTGGTACACCGCTAAGACCTCCAGCTTCACTGCACCTGTGTACGTCGCAAAGGAGAGCAAGGTGAGGTGTGCAAAAACTAAAAAGAATTCCTCTGTACCTACACTTGTACTTGTGCAGATGGCAAATAACGCACAATTTAATTTACCCTTTTTTCTATCAGCTGCTATGACTGGGGTTAATGAATATGTGCCCTCTTGTGGTGAGATCTGGGACGGCCCGGATCACATTATTCTAGGAGTCCTGATTGTCATTTTATAGTTTTCTTGTAGAGAGAGATTGCAAATGAAATGCAGATGTCACACAGTTTCAACTTATACAGTACTATGTTCTGAAACTAAAATTGTTTTTATGTGCACGACGGTTTATGCAAATACTAACTTTTTTTGTTCACCTCATTGATATGAAACCCAGCAGAAAGAGGAAGTTACAGCATGAAAGAACAATGTGGCAGCCCTTTACAGCTTGTTTTTCCTAATTTTACATCAACCTTATGTTTTGTCATCTGATCTTAGCACCACCAACCATCATTATATACATAATATTGTTATATTACCAATGCATCAACATATATAAATGCTGTAATCAGCACATGCTGAAGTATCTGTACTGGTTCAAACAGATCAATGAGAATTTGGGATTTGTATGGTTAAATTTACAACCTGTTTGTAATTTCCTGGGCTATCAAATTTAAATTTCCTGGGCTATCAAAAGAAAGAGGCTCTTGACTATTTAATATATGCTGAAAAAGACTGGATGTATATTTTAGGTACACAGCACATCAGAAGTTTAATTCCCTCTGGGGAATAAGCAGAGAGCACAGTGGTTTCGGTTTGGTGTTTTCAGAGGAAGAGAATACCAATCATTCAACTGCCCATGTAAATGAGCAAGTGGGCGGATGGTACAAAGGGCTGGCTGATGTTCAGATTCAAATTTCAGAGAAAATTAACCGGCTGCAAACACTACAAGCACCATTAACACCTACTCATTGAGAATTATTTTATTTACATCCTTTTCCCTTAGAACAAATATAAAATATAACGTCAAGTCAGAAAAACAAAGGATTCACTTATACAGTCCAAGCACAGATATATGCATACTCAAATTTTGGTGCTGTCAGGTCAAATTAATTCCTGCACAGAATGCGCTGAGGAGCGGATTATGTAATACTACTTGACCAATTATTCCTTGTTGCATCTGACCTATTTTTGAACTTGATATTTTAGCTCTTTACAAAGTTAAGACCCACACATCCATCATCAAACCTCTTATCCAGTACTGGGTCATGAGGATAGTTAAAATATTTCAGATTTAACTATTACAAAAACAATACATTGTGCAATAAAACACGATGCATTCATATTCATTCATATTCATTTGATTTTAACAAGCTACCAACTAAAATATGTGACATGGCTCCCAAATCCTGTATAACCCAGATGATGGAATTTCTACAATTTTCTCCAACTAGAAAAAGATGCACATGGTGTTTTGAGACAATGACTGTGATGTCACATTCTTAATGTGGTTTGATCGCCTTAAAAACTACAGAAAATGAACAGCATAGTCATAAATCTATACTTTCATATTACAGTAATTCATCTTACCTTTATCTTATCCCCCTACACACTACTAGGTAAAACCCATTTTTCCTCCAGAACCACTTCAACACCTGTTGCATGCGCATTTAGAAGTGACTTTCTGCACTGTTGTACTGTAATGCTGTTTTTGCTCTTATGAAAAGACCAATGTGGTCATTCTGCCCTGACCTCTCTCACTAACGATGTAATTGACTGCTTTTGTTTATCACATAATCCCCAGTAAACTATAAATACTGTAGGGTGTGAAAATCCCCGAAGGGTAGCTATTTTTGAGATGCTGGACCCACCACACCTGGCACTAACAATTATAGCACATTTAAAACTCACTTACATTATGTGTCTTAGCCATTATAATCCTCAGCCAGAAGGTAATGGAAGCTCTTGACCCTGTCTGCATGCTATATATATTCAGCTGCAGCCACGTGATTCCCTGTTTAGAGACTGTTTGTGTTAATGAGGTTCCCCTAATTAAGTGGCCACTGAGTATATACCATGTATCACACTTTCCTAAGTAAAATGCATATTTTTATAATGCATAGATTATATTGTAGCTTATAATGCCTCTATGAAGGGTAATGCAACAACTTAGCATCACCACATAAACAGTAATTCTTGCTTTTCATGAGCATAAATATAAATATTCATCACTCATCAATACCTTGTGAATGATGATACCTCTTACCTCACCCCGTCCACTATACCAAGCAGTCTGCGGTACATTTGCCAGTTTCCAAATTTCAAATATTTCGATAAGAAACACCATAATGTTAAAAAAATACAGCCGAAAACGACTTACGGTGTCTGTGACTTCGCCAGGTTTAACCTGTGGATTTTAGCACGTACACTGCACCTACACATGATTCACAGCATTCAATACCTAACTCTAGGTCTACTTCGCAAAATTAGCATACATTTGCGCCTATCCGTTCGGTCTACCCTGAACAGCAAGGCTTTCCATCCAACTACCCTGTAACATAGCGACTACTAACCCTCCTGTTTGACAGATCTCTCAGTCATCCAATAACCTGCAGCTTCTTGAAGCAGTAAGAAACGAATAGCCTAGAAAAAGATTTCAACAACATATCACAAGCCCCATTTTATTTTAAAGCTACACTGCACAACAGCTACACTGCACAACAGCTACACTGCACAACAGCTTCATGGCACCGATCACTCTGGTGGCATGTTTTGTGCAAGTTGTTTGGGTGTTTTAAGGGTTTTTTTTTTTAGCAGGTCTGATCTCTAGTTCTATTTTCAAATCGGGGGCTCAGGCTAAAGGTTTTTCTCAGTCACTCTTGTCCATTTCTCAGATCAGAATCAAAATTCTCAAAACTATGTGTCCAGTCTCCACATCTTCAAGTCACTTGCACACATCAATAAAGCAATGTCTCATTCTTTTGGACAAATTGGAAATGCTTTGGTACATTCATGCAAATGATTCTGTACAAATTTCTGCTGTTTCCTACATTATCAGTGGTTTATGTCATGTTGATACTTTGTGAATGATGAGTTTGGGTCTCTGTTGAATAGTCTTACTTCCCAGAACATCTAGGCATCAGTTAATTGCATAGGTCATTATGTGTAAAATGGTTGAACCAGTTGTCATAATCTGTCAAGCATATTTTCTATCCATTTTTATTGCACTTTTTTGTAAATGTCTCTGGAATTGATGATTTGCTTTCAATAAAGCAGGGGAATGTTTGAAACACGATCAGCCAGTTCTCTAAAATAGTTCAGAGGCGCATCTCATGAACCTTCAATTGTCAATTATATATTGACAGGGCACAACACAGTGTTACAATTTCTGACAATTGAAGAACAACAAGGACCCCCTATTCCCCATTCCTTTAACTGATTGAGGAATTGTACTCAGCATGGAGGTGAAAGGTTTACAATCGCCATCCACGCGCTCATGACGCTGCAGACTGTCATGTGTGCAGCATATGAGGACATCACAGCAGACACCCGCAGAGGCTGGATAAGACATTCTAAAAGATTTTTTTGGTGCTGCATTGCAAGGGCAGATATCCGCTATGATGTGGATGAGAATATGTAGCCCGACAGACAGGAATGTCAGGAGGTGTAAAGAGACTGCACTGTAATTCCCTGTACAATTCTGCTTGCACAGTTCTGCCTAATTCCTATGTTTACATTTCAAATTTTGTGTTGTAAAACAGTCTTGTCTTTTTCCCCATTGCAATGACATGGTCTGTTCACAAATGACAATACATACAGTAATGTGTAACTTTGTACTATTGAAATTGATATATGCCATGTACAATAAGTACACGTACATCCTTCGGCATTTTCCATAACTGTCATCAAAAGCTTACCCACAGTTTACATCAGAAAATACAGAGTGCACTGTTATATTGACAGCATGACTAAGCATTTTGACTATCTCGTTTGTGAATGACACAAGGAGGTATCCTTCTGATGGCACTGACATGTTCATTGACATGAATTTTTACTTTTGAGAGATAAACAAAGGGTTTTGTGAAAGTTACGGGCTTTTGCGGGCATTGCGTGGTGCTGTTTGTGAGAATTGTGACGCAAATGTTAACGATTATTCAAGAAATGTACCAAAGCAACTGAGGAAAAACTGTAATTTATGTCTTCCCTGGCTATGTTGCAAGTGGAACTTTCCAGAAAAAAGTCAGACCCATCTGGCGATACATAATCATCACCACATGTTGTAATGTAGAGCCCCGCAATGCTGAAACTGGTGTCTTTGACATGAATAAGCATATATTTGCTAAAAATAGATACTTTTCATTTTAGTGGTACTGACTAATTCATTGATAGAATTATTTCCTTCATGAGTTTCCGACATGAGCTGTTTTGGGTGAGTTACAGCCTTCCGCGGTGTGTTGGCGCCCACCCAGGGTTGGTTCCCGCCTGTGCCCGTTGCTCCCCCGCGACCCCAGTGGGGATTGAGCGGTTACGATAATGGATGGACGGATGGATGGATGGAGTTACGGCCTTTTGCAGCTAAGCCATAGTTCCGTGCTATGTACATAAACCATTTTGAGAAATGCTCTTATAGTCATGAGAATGATATGTATGTTTCACGAAATGTGGCAAAGCAAATGAAAAAAACTAATATGTGTAATATTTTCCCAGTTTCAATACGGATATAATATTACTGTAAGGGATTTATCAGATATTGTGACGCAATCACTACGTGGTATTAAAGTCATTTTGATTATGTCAACATTAACCGCAAAACAGAGACATATACACTAGATCCCAAAACAAAAAAAAAGTTTAAGGGAAGAGTCAACATACAGCGCAAACTCATTTAGATGAAAAAAAAGCAACTGGCAAAGCACAAGGCATGACTTGGGACCTATGGGATTTTTCCACGCGTTTTAACCCCAAATGGGTTAATCTGGGTTTACAGGTGTTCCCACATGGCCTTGCTTTCCTATAATCCACAGACCCAGGGGAACTTAATCCCCCTAACAGATTGGGGAAAACAAATTATTTGTAAAGGGCAGAGCAAAATAATGCACGGCCCAGTTCTCACAGGATAGTTGCTGTGTGTCTACACAGATACTGTGTGTGTACGCTTAGTTCACCGTCTGATTTTTTAATACTTAATACTATAATACTTTAATACTTAATTATATTTAATAAATGAATAAATATTTAATTGGTAAAATTTTGTAATGAACATTCTGGACTTAGAGATGACAGTTGAGACATCTGAATGCTTAGCATAGCTATAGAGCGGCACCCTTCAGAAAAGACAGAAAGCACTAGGCAGACTGTCATTAAACATACTTTCACTGCGCTTATTACAATCCTGCTTGGCTGCTTTGGACAATGAAAATATACCATGGAAGTACTGTAAGAATTAAAATTGGTCAATTGCTGTGTCAAATTGTAAATTCTATTTGAAAAAGGACCACTCGACGACTTCATGCCTAGAGATCAGCTTTATCTAGGTGGCATGGAATGGTACAAACACGAAGGCATTTCACTGAGCCGAAAATGTATGGTTAACGGCTTACCAGATATACCCTGGGAGACCGCCAGGACACTTCACAAACATGGAAAAAACCTCTAAAGACAGCCTCTCTACAGATGGCATCCCCTAGTGCCGCAATTCTCACCCCGCAGGTCACAACCGAAATTTGGGTCACAGCAAGTTCTGAAAGGATTGGGAGTTGGAAATGTAAGCCAACAAAAACCAACAAGCTCCTATGCTGATCTATGATCAGATTTCCCAGCCACAATCCTCAAATTAACCTATATAAACAAGTCTTGGGTCTGCCATTGCTTTTCACAGAACTAGTGAACACTCAACCAATCCAAGATGCCAAACCACAGATGCTTAATTTAAAATTCACTGGCACATCCAATCAGATTTGTGCAATAGGCATTGATTGCCATAAACTGCAGAGTGCACTGCATGCTTGATCATAGCATTAATTTAAACCTCTACCTGATATAGGGTTGCAACTGAGCTGGCATGGTAAAAATTGGGTCGCAGTGCAAAAAAGATTCAGAACCACTGCCCTAGTGGGAGTATGACTAATATACCATTATTTTTATTTCATAATGCTCACTTTACAACACTTGTCCCCCTTTAAATTCCAATATTCCCAAAATGTATGAACTGGGAAGCAAAAAAAAGATGATGTCCTTAAAAACCCGAACCTTATATCAGTATCCTGACAACAGTCTACCAATACGAAGCATATGAAAGACATCGAGATTCAGTGTACCACATAAAAAAACCCATCAAATACTGAGTCTGTCAGGAGGTTTGCAGGTGTGTTGCGATCTGTCCATGATCTCCGGTTATTCTGCAGGCCCTGCTGATGAGGGGCTTGTGGGTGAATCTGGCGTTGGATGAGTTTGTGTGTCCCCATGAGAATGTCTCTTCAAGGGGCACAGCCACCTCCGCTGACGTCTCGCTCTTTGGCAAAGTTGCTGGTGGACATGTTCCCACAGTGGTCTGGCTCACCACTAGCAATTCTGAGGTACTGTCTGCCTCTGAGCCTGCAGCATGACGCAGGCGCATAAGGTCCTGGTGTCTGTGGAAAACATGACCATCAGTCAGCTTGACAATGCAGGAGACTGGACCACCCTGCCTGAATAAGCTGAGGTAGCCACTGCTGACTGCCGTTACTTCTGAAGTTTCTCACACGGAAATAGTCATCTGGATTTAACACTCTCACAAGCATGTTGGTCATGCCCCTTCTTCTGCCTTTCCTGCTTTCTCTCTGCTTTTGCCTTCATATCCGGGGCATAGACCCAATCTTGACTTGGGTCTATGCCCCATCAGCATCTCTGGAGTGCATGCAGTTGTGGTCTGTGGTGTGAGGCGATTGTAAAACAAGGAACGCGAAAGCCAAATGCTAAGTGAGCCCCCTGCCATTCGCTTCAGGCTTTCCTTCGCTGTCTGAACAGCCTGTTCAGCCAAAGCATTTGAGGCTGGGTGGAAAGGAGCCATTTCATTGTGATGAATGCCATTCTGTTGCATAAACTCACTAAACGGCTCACTGTGAATGTCAGGCCATTATCAATGACTAGAGAGTCAGGCAACCCGGTCTGGCCAATTCCACGGGTGCAAAGGCACCAGCGGTGTCAGGTCCTGATTAGTCTGACATTAGGTGCAT
The DNA here is from genome assembly GCA_026777985.1 of Mormyrops attenuatus. Taxonomy (NCBI): domain Eukaryota; kingdom Metazoa; phylum Chordata; class Actinopteri; order Osteoglossiformes; family Mormyridae; genus Mormyrops; species Mormyrops attenuatus. The sequence continues at coordinate 27,707,730 of JAODKC010000117.1, read as the reverse complement.
GATTTTACCTTGTTCTATAGATCCTATTCCTTTCTTGGCCACCAGTCATAGGAGCTTGCTAGGCTTCTCATCTAAGACACTCCTGGATGAGTCTGATGAATTTCCTCCACAATTCATGAATGGCCATGGAAAGCCATGATGACCCTCGCACCCAAGAGGATGCAGCCGTCCTGCAGACTCAGTTCTGTTTTCTGTTGTGCATAAGGCCCCAATCCCTCTTCTTCCACGACACTGGGCCAACCTTGTAAGAGGAAAATCCTGACATTGGATAGGTGTGGGTCCCTGTCTGTCCACTGCCTGAACTGGGTTGACCTTACCTGTGTCTTTGACAGCCACTCCAATGATAAAACAGTACTGGTGATAAGGTTTGACCGCAAACACTTTGAACCCCTGTACATTTTTTCCAAGTGTCCCTTCTTGCTACAAGCATGGCAGACACTCCTTGAATTTGCAGTCATTTGCATAGTGTGTCCGTCCGCACCAAAAACATTCTGCTTTATCTGTTCATCAGCCTCTCTCCTGACTTGTTCCTCTGCTACCCACTGCGACCCCTTCTGTCCTTTCTGCAGAGCTGCCAACTCTCACACTCACGTACACGCAAAAAATCATACAACAAATCTTTATTATTCCATTATAATTTATTAACCTAACATTAGCTGCATCTAAAGGGTTGGGGTCATCTGCAAACCATACAGACTATTTACAAAGTAATAAAACTCTTACATACATGTAAATGAGTGTGCAGACTTGTCTTGAATTGAAAATGTCACTCCAGTCAGCTGACCAAAGTAGGCAACACTGTTTCTGAATATCCTTAGCATTGTTAGCCTCCATTTCCATGCCTTGGGAAAACACTGGAGTTTTCTTGACAGTCAATGGTGGGGTTTCCCCCAGCAAGCGGCGCTCTATGGCATTGTAATTAATGAGGCATACTGATCAGTCACAGAGCATGTCATCCAACACTGCCCCAAAATCACAATGCTCCTACAGCCGCTTAAGCTCTGCTACAAATTTTGCCACAGACTTGGCTTCCTGTGATGGCTGTGAAACTGAAACTGCTGGACTATCACAGAAATGTTCATATTGCAGTGGTTCCTCACAAGCTGGACCAGGTCATCACATGGAATTTCCCCCCGCTTCCAGAGTGTGGCTAAGTTCCTTATCAACTTATAAGCAGTGATGCACATAACTGATACACAAGTACGCCTTCACCTTTAAAGCAATACGTGCAGCAATCGATTGTTGTTACAGAGCAGTTGCGTACTTATTGTATGTGCATCTGAGCTGATATGACAAGAAGTTATTATGCATTTTAACCTTTATATGCTAATTCGTGCTTCATTTAAGGTATAAATGCCCGGATTTAAAATCCATTGAACTGGCATTCCTATATTCTATGTGGTTGTTAAATGGTGCACTCGTCTTGGTCCCTATACTTTCACTTTTCAGTACGTACACTAGTGGCCAAAATTGTGGAAACTGCAAAATTTTATTCAACTGTTGTTCCAGTTACTTATTTAATCGTCTAATGTATGATATTAGTAACATTATTTGATTGCTTATAAACATTACCACCAATATTCATGTCATTTTTAAAGCGTAATGCCAAAAATGCTAGGTGTTTCCACAATTTTGGGCACATGTGAATGTATCTAACTTAGATTCCACTCAGTGAATATATTGATATATTTATATTCATTCATTAAAAAATGAAATCAATTTAAACAAAAGCAACTAAGATGCTCATTTTAACCTGACCTCTAGATGCCATTTTTCTCCAAAACGATCATATGACTGCTCTGCTCTGTGAACTTTTTCAGGGTTTGTTTGGTTTATGTTGTGCCTTTATGAATCCAAAATTCTTCATATAAATGTGTGTACAAATGTTTCACTGCTTCTTTGTTCAAAAGAAGTATTTGAAGATCAGGCCCCAGTTGAGGGTAATAGGAGTCAGAGTGGAGGAAACAAGATGGCCAGCAGAGACCTCTGCTGGCCAAACGGGAACATGACAGGGCAGACCAAGACAGATCATGACACAAAAGCCTGCCACTGAAGCCACAATTCAAAGAAGCTGAAAGATGTGAGGCAAAGAGGAAGATAGGCTTATGGGTGAATGACAAAAAAGATTTTCACCAATATATATATATATATTGAAAGAATTGATATTATGGTTAGTGAAAAGCAAACACTGCATTACAGCATAAGAACCTTATCCCATCTGTGAAATGATTTTATTTATTAATTCATTTCCATTTTAATTCTACTCACTTAAAATGTGAATTACAATTCTACATCCTGTTTTCAACCACAATTCAAATTCAATTCAAATTCACAAATTGAATTGGAATGTCAGGGTCATTCTCCATTCACTTCTGAACGGTGCACAACCCTGGAATCCATCCACCCTCAGGGCCTTACCACTGAAGAGTTTTGACTACCTAAGTAACCTCAGCCTTAGTGATAGGCAAATCTTCCTCTGAGTCCTACAATTTGGTATGTCAGTGATATTCAAGAGGTCTTCTCCATACTCCTTCCACCACCCAACATTATCCCCAGTTGAGGTTAAAAGCATTCCACCCTTGGTGTAAACAGCACAGGCAAAGACCTGCTTGCCCCTCTCGAGTCACCTGATGGATGTATGACCAAAAGTCATTTTCCATGGCTTCACTGAATTCCTCCCACACCTGAGTTTTTGTTTCCATGTCCCCTAAACCTGCATTACACTTGGCCTGCTGGCTGCAATGTCTCTAACCTCCCTAAGAATGCAAGAGAAGTTCTGCTGGAGGTGTGACTTGAAGATCTTCCTGACAGATGCTCCCAGCACTTCATTACTGCACCTTTGTGTCTACTAGGTCTGTCTGGCATCTTCCCCACCATCCAGCACACCCTCACTATGCATTTGGGTCTATCAGGCCTATCCGACACCTTCCTCCACCATCTGATCCAACTCACCATCAGCTGGTGATCAGTTAACAGCTCAGTTCTTCTCTTCAACCAAGTGACCATGACACAATGATAAAACTAAAAAAAAATCAATCATCGAGGTGCAGGCTAGGGTTTTCTAGTGCTAGGTGCACTTATGAATGCCCTTAAGTTCAGACATGGCATTTATGGACAAACTGTGGTTATCACAGAAGTCCAGTAACAGAGCACCAGTTGGGATTCAACTGGGCAGCCTTTTCCTTCCAATCACACTCTTCCAGGTCTCACTGTCTTTACCCACATGATCATGTCTGTCCCCCAGTAGATTAATGGACTCCCCAGAGGGGGTGGCTTCCTGCACCCTACCCACAGTCTCCAAAAATGGCAGATACTCTGAACTGATGTTTGGTGCATAAGCACCGAGCATGATATAGTATTTACATACACTTGGATAAAGTTCCAAACATTTTTTTTTATTATAGTGACAATAAAGTCTGTCTGTCTGTCTGTCCATTCATCTGTCCATCCATCCTAAAGCCAGTTTTGGTTGCTGGGGATCAGTCCACCATTGAATCAGCAACCTTTTATGAGTTTAAAGGTTTCAAACATAACATTATGCCTCTTTAATTTTTTTTTACCAATTACATTTATTTGGATGGATGCACTACCTAATATTTCTTGAGCTACATGTCAAAACTGTGTGCAGTGTAATATTACTTTGAGACATCTTTCTGTTAAAACACAATGATCTTGCCTATAAGCCAGATATGACTAATTCTGATTATGGGTCACACAGGTCTTAAAATGTAAACAGTGGTTTGTTTTGATGACGGATCCCTGTTCAGCATTCTCACACTCGTCTTCATCAAGGCCTCCAGCTGGCACCATCGTTGTTGTATGGTTGCCAAGACAACCGCAGCTGCATATAAACTTGTCTCGGTACTGGCGGTATTATTTTTTTTCAATAATGAGACAACAGAAATGTGCACAAACATGCCTATCTAGTACCTCTCAAACAGCAGCAAAATTATGTTAAGCTGAGAAACCTTTATGTTTGAAAGTTCTCAAATAAGTCTTTTGGTTTATAAAAAAATTCACCTGTAACAGCATCAATGGGTAATGCTGTTTTTTAAGTGGATAAATCTGTGGAAAACGCTGAGCCCCACACCTGCATATGAAACATATTAGTGATAATCCTGCAGGGATTCATCAGGGAAAATTGATCTGTCAGTGGTACTGGGACCCTGGGTGCTTTTCAAAAAGGTATGATTATAAGCCAACGTAGCAACCAGAGTCTGTTGCTAGGAGGCCTTGCAAGCCAGGCCAGATAACCAGCACGATGCTCTCTGTTTGCCAAATGCTTAGTGCTTCTTGACAGTAAGCACACCAGTTGGCAGATTCTCTCAGGAAGCAGTGCAGTGTTTTCTGTGACATGACAGTCTGATACAGAGAGGCTAGACTGTCGATGGAGAACGGCAGGTTCATTGTGTCATTATGTTGATAATGAAAAACATTAAAGCAATTAAGGATTAGTCATTTGTCAAGAACCTAACATCTGAGGCCACTATTGGGACCTTAACCTTACAGTGAGGCTCACAGCTAGGTCTCTCCCCTTCTCTGCTTTATGGTACTTTATGGTTTATCCAGCTTCGGTTGATGTAAGTACAGATACTATTATTTTGAGTTTGAGTCTCCGCCAGAGTTCCTTGTGTGGAATTTGCATGTTGTCATCATGGGGTTTCCTCTGGGTACTTTGGTTCCCCCCACAATCCAAAAACATGCAGAGGCTGACTAGAATTACCAAATTGCCCATAGGTGTGTGTGTGTGTGTGTGTGTGTGTGTGTGTGTGTGTGTGTGTGTGTGTGTGTGTGGGTTTGCATAGATCACATTT
>JAODKC010000117.1:27674767-27702816 GCA_026777985.1 Mormyrops attenuatus | reverse complement strand
TAGAAATGAATGGACGGTCCCCATTTAGATAGGTACACCAACATGTGTGTGTGTGTGTGTGTGTGTGTGTGTGTGTGAGGGAGTGAATGGCGTGTGTGATTGTGCCCTGTGATGGGCTGGCGCCCCATCCTGGTTTATTCCCTGCCTTGTTCCCATAGGCTCCGGACCCCCTGTGATCCTGAATAGGGCAAGTGGTTTCAGAAGACGGATGGATTGTTCTTAAGAGCATTGTTATTTTAATTGTTGTTTTCTTCTTATTATTATAGAACAGTTTTTGAGTTATCGTATTAACAAGCAAAGCATCTGAGGAGGACTGCTGTCAAAACAATATCTGGGGGATACACACTGTCCCACACCCAGTTTTTATCCATACACATTAAAAAAGGGAATCTACTTATGTGTCAAAGCTCACAGATCCATATTCCACTGCTAGATAAGTGCAAACAATATACACAAATATTACAGAACTATCCCTGAAGTTTCTTAAATATTACTAACAATGGATGGATTGTTAGTAACTCCAAGACGCTGCCAAGAGTATAAAGCTGGTCCACTGTTCCACGGCCAGGGCAAAAACCATACTGCTCCTCCTGAATCCGAGGCTCGACTATCCGACAGACCCTCCTCTCCAGGATCCCCGAATAGACCTTACCAGGGAGGCTGAGGAGTGTGATCACCCTATAGTTGGAACACACCCCCGGCCCCCCTTCTTGAAGAGGTGGACCACCACCCTGGTCTGCCAATCCAGAGGCACTGCCCCCGATGTCCACGTGATGCTACAGATGTGTGTCAACCAGGACAGCCCTGCAACATCCAGAGCCTTGAGTCTCAGACTCTGCTTCCTCATTGGAAGGCGTGTTGGTGGGATTGAGGAGGTCTTCGAAGTATTCCTTGCACCTACCCACAACGTCCCGAGTTGAGGTCAGCAGCACCCCATCCCCGCCATAAAGAGTGTTGATGCTGTACCGTTTTCCAGCCCTGAGCCACCAGATGGTGGACCAGAATCTCTTCGAAGCCGTCCAGAAGTCGTTCTCCATGGCCTCACCAAGCTCCTCCCACATCCGAATTTTTGCCTCAGCAATCGCCGAAGTCGCATTCCGCTTGGCCCCCTGGCACTCATCAGCTGCCTCTGGAGCCCCACAGGCCAAAAAGGCCCGATAGCACTCCTTCTTCAGCTTGACGGCATCCCTCACCACCGGTGTCCACCAGCGGGTTCAGGGATTGCCGCCACGACAGGCACCGACCACCCCCACCAGCAGAGCCAACCCACCACCAGGTGATGATCGGTTGACAGTTCCGCCCCTCTCCTCACCTGAGTGTCCGATACATGGGGCCGCAAGTATGATGACACTACCACAAAGTCGATCATTGAACTGCATGCCTAGGGTGTCCTGGTGCCAAGTGCACATATAGATACCCTTATGTTTGAACATGGTGTTCATTATGGACAGTCCAATAACACGAAGTCCAATAACAAAACACCACTTGGGTTCAGATCAGGGGGGGCGTTCCTCCCAATCACACCTATCCAGGTCTCACTGTCATTGCCCACGTGAGCACTGAAGTCCCCCAGCAGAACAAGGGAATCCCCAGGAGGAGCGCTCTCCAATACCCCTTCCAAGGACTCCAAAAAGGGTGTGTATTCTGAACTGCCATTTGGCGCATAAATACAAACAACAGTCAGGACCCATCCCCCCACCCGAAGGCAAAAGGAGGCTACCCTCTCGTCCACCGTGGTAAACCCCAATGTACCTAAGTATGCCCTCTTCTGCTCGGTGCCTCTCCCTGCAAGCAACTCCAAAGTGGAAGAGGGTTCAACCCCCCTCAAGGAGATTGGTTCCAGAGCCCAAGCCGTGCGTCGAGGCGAGCCCGACTATATCTAGTCGGAACCTTACAACCTCGCGCCACAGCTCAGGCTCCTTCCCCACCAGAGAGGTGACATTCCATGTCCCTAGAGCTAGCTTCTGCAGCTGAGGATCGGACCGCCAAGGTCCCCGCCTTTGGCCACTGCCCAACTCACACTGCAACTGACCCCTTTGGCCCCTCCTACAGGTGGTGAGCCCATTGGAGGGGGGACCCGCATTCCTTCTTTGGGCTGAGCCCGGCCAGGCCCCATGAGTGCAAGCCTGCCCACCAGGCGCTTGCCATCGAGCCCCATCCACAGGCCTGGGGTGGGGTGACCCGCGTCCGGGCAAGGGAAAACGTGAATCTATGTTATTACTCATCACTAGGAGTCTAATGAGCTGCACTTCGTCTGGTTCCTCACCCAGGACCTGTTTGCCTTAGGTGACCCTACTAGGGGCATAAAGGCCCTGGCAACTTAGCTCCTACGATCATTGGAACACGCAAACCCCTCCACCACGATAAGGTGTCGGCCCCAGGAGGGGTGACGCTGACATCTACTGCATAACATCCAGTAATGCATCCAGTGCTCCTGACTGAGCACCTAAGTAATGTCCAGCAATACAAAATGGGTTTCTTGTGACAAAATGTGCAACATTGCAACAAATCAGGAAACTGAAATCATGCATAACGGATTACTCAAACCGCAGACCTAAGCTGAAAGTCTGCGTGTTACAGGGTCATTCCATTTTAATTCAACAAAAGGCTTTTGCATCACCATTTTTCATATTGATGAAATTTGGCATGTGAAGTATACACACCTTTCAAGCTCAGAAATCATTTTGTTCATTTAAAAAAAAAAAAACTTTGAGATATAGCACCTTTTCTATGCCAAACACTGATTCAGGGTGCTTTTTATGCACTGTCACTGTTTTACTATTACAGCTACATGCCTCAGCTACAGCTTGTTGGAAAGTGCAAAAAGAGCACTTTGAGAGAAATTCTCTGAAAAGCCCCCCAAAACACTCTACATACTTCAGGATACACTTCAGGTATACTTCAGGTATACTTCGAGCTATTATTCTAAAATAAGCAGATTAAGAGAGAGATTAGTGTGTAGTTTCAGTGATTTTTTTCTAAGTTCAGAGCCTCCTGACTCCAGCACCCCTTAGAATAATGACACAATTTAGTTTCATTTGAAATCAAATAAAGAGTACTTTCTTCCCAATTAAGTGAAACAATGTTACATCTCCCACTACATGCCTTTTTCAGGCTCACTTTGAGGATGCTTGTCGCATGAAAGGGCACAAATAACAGTTCAAGGTTTTATATACATTTAATAAACATACACACATATTTCATTATGCAAATCACATGTTACTCCAAGCCCTTCACTTTTTCTATAACAAGAAGTAGTAAAAAAAAAAAAAGCAGTTTGCGAGATAAACTTTGACCTTGACAAATTTAACATTAGACTTACCTTTCACTCTAGACTTGCTTACTCTTTTTGAGAAAATGGGAAAAAAAAAAATACAGCTCATAAAAAAAACACTGTGAATTATTATTTTTTTTGTTACCCTGGGTGTAGAAAAGCCACAATATCCACTCATCCATTTTCTGTCACTTGTCCTATTCAGCATCGCGGAGGGTTTGGAGCCCATCCCAGAGGTTAAGGGCGCAAGGCAGGGAACAACCCAGGATGGGGCGCCAACCCATCACAGGGTACACTTACACATGCACACCTATGGGCAATTTGGGAACTCCAAATAGCCTCGGCAGGTGTTTGGACTGTGGGGGGAAACCAGAATACCCACAATGACACGGGGAGAACATGAAAACTCAACACACATGGAGCTAAAGTGGAGATTCAAACCCTAGTCCCAGAGGTGTGAGGCAACAGTGCTAATCACCATGCCACCCCAGCCACAATATCACAATCCAAAATTGTTTTTAAAAATAAAAACATGTATGAGCTCTGTGTAATTCACGCACTAAAATCCATCAAACTCAAAAACGTTTTTTAAATTTGTTGAAAATACCTGACAGTCTAACCCTAAAATCCACAAGTGTCAGACCCGGCAAGCCCTTTTTGGATCCAGGAAAGAAAAGTTGGATTGTGGTAGCAGCATTATCTGCCCTGGTATGCAGGGGTGGGAAGGTAAACATGCCTCAGCTACCTAACAAGCTACTGTGTGACCTGTATCCATGGGAATGTCCTAAATCTGAAGGAGACCCATCAGAAGCTTCCACTTTAGCCAAACCAGAACACCCACAAACAGATGGCCTTGGAATAAACCCTGAAGAGAATTCGCTGTAACACAGTGACAGGGAATGGAGTGAGAAAAGTGGGCAAATTCCTTTTTTAAAAAAATATTTACAAAGTTTTCCATATGTAAATAGTATTCAGGGTCTCCCACAAACATATATCAATGCTGTTCAGGGTCAAGGGGTCCTGTACACATATCTACCATGGAAATTGTTCCTGGGTCGACTGACAAGGCCCTTACCCGTGCAGGAATAAGGCTGATGCAGCAACAACCAGGTACATGAAAATGCATCATATCAGCAAAAATCATTGAATATGATTCCTCTGCATTAAATTATCATACAATTCAAATCTACACATCTTTTTTGAAACTGAAAGTAATCCATATCATAATGTAAAAGAACACAGTCATTTACGTTTTGGGCAAGGCTTATATTTTTTGAAAAAATATAATATTAATATATTATAAATCATAGTAAAGATCCAAATATTCTTATTCACTCTGTACAGGCAAATACGAAAATATCTTAACATGAAAAGTAAGCAGGCGTCACCAGGGGCTGAAAGAAGAAGTACATTTCAAAGGTTAAAATAATGCGAATAAACCAGCAAATGTTGTACAATATCGACATCTGGTGACATTAACCTGAAGCGTGAAAGGATTTCAAACTTAGAATATATACGAGCTTTTCTGACCTGGCAAACTAAATATGCCTGCATATTAAATACACCTAGCAGTGACAGATGCAAATATAACAAAGATCTCACTGATTCAAGTATTGAAGTGTGCTTTCTGTTGTACCTTTGATCAACACCAAACCTGATAAATGATCGAAAAAATTAAAAAGTAATACTTATATAAGTCGAAATTACAAATTTCTTAGTAAGTTCTGAATTTGAGCAAATTCACTGCACGCGAGTTTTTGTTCATGAAAAAAAATGAATCAAAAAACACAAGAAACTGTTCTCATCCAATGAAAGTCCATAGTGCTGTGGCGGTGAGGCAGCATGTGTGACGTCATTTTTATGCGCCTCGGGCTTTGGCGGGAGTTGTGAAGTATCGCTGTGTTGTTTTATTGGAAGAAACTGTTTTAAACTTTAAATCTTTAAAAATAAAACTATGTCTCGCATGCTGAACTGCATCGTTGCAGTCTGTCCAAACATGGGAATCGGTAATAAAGGAAACTTACCCTGGCATCCGAAAAGACTCAGGTAAACAGTGTAGAGGTCCAAATGTCCGATTTTACGTGTCATTTCCCCCTGTGCTTGAAATGAATGTTAGTTTGCGTACAAATGAATTAATCACCGTAATTAATAACATTGCATTTCATTTTGGAAATTTGATATGTGCATAATAAGCGAATAAGTGGCTAATGTGCAACATTTTGTAGTGTGGTTGAAAGGAATTTTTTTTTAGTCAATTTTATTAAAGTTAAACTGCTGGCGTTGCCATTGATTCTTGTCATTGGCTATTTTGGCCTTCAAAACAACATTCTCACACAAATTTACTTTGGTTTCATAAACATTTTTGCTTTTTATTAAATGTTTTTCTTTCAGTAATGAATTCAAATACTTCCAGAGGATGACCATGACTGCTTCTGAAGGTATGATGCCAAAAGTGAAATACCTATGACACCTTTACACCAATAGCCTAGTCTTTGAATAGAAACCTTTTGCGTTATTGTCTGCTTGCCATTATAAAAAAGAGCACTTGTGTATATATATTTTGAAACACAATAGTCCCACCCTGTTCAGAACTTTTACTTCCCTTTCGATAATCTAGGCATTTACTAGAGTTAATAGTTGGTCACCAGCCTTTTTTTCAATCTGAGCTTTGTTTTGATGCCATTGGTTTGCTAATTTTTTTTAATTTATTTTTTTAAGTATAGAGTTACCTATTTACTAACCAGCTGCAGGCAAGATAAGAGAACATATCCACTGGGTGATAGGAGTGGACTTTGAGTATATGTAACAAAATGCAAGACGGTTGTTTTCATATCAGCCCCACAGAAAAAGAGAACAAAGTCTTGATGATAATAAGGCAGAGATATCTAGGGCTCAACAATATCTTGGCTGCTCAATAAAATCATTTCATATTAATTTTGAATTAACCCAAAAACAGGTACCAGAAGAGTAAAAAAAAACATCCACATCCTGCTCTCTGAGTGAAGTGTGCAAACGAAATATAGACCTACAATTTAGAAGTGACCAGAGTCCAGAAAGGGTTTGCAGCCCGTAATCATATACTGTCATACATAAAACAGTTGTTATTGATGGGCTGGAAACAGAAATATTGTGCAGGTGTTCCTTGACTTACAATGAGGTTACATTCCAATGAACCCATTGTAAGTGGAAAATGCTGAAAGCTGAATATAAGACATCCGCGGAAAGTATCGTATGGCATATCACTAGCCCAGGAACAGACCAACATTCAGTGTTGACTGAAGAATGTGCATCAGATTGCATCATTGTAAAGCAAGGGGCATCTGTATTATGACACAGAAACTTTAGGCCTTAAAATGACTGTAAATGTGAACACAGGTTATTTGTCAGGTATTTTGTAACTTAAGTATAAAAGACAATGTGCTTCAGAATTTCTCGTTTGAAAATGTTTGTTGTTTATTTTAAGGTTAAGTATAAGGCGCCTTGTTTTATATTAATCTTGTGATGCCGCAGGTCTGACTTGCAAGGGACTTATTCAGATTACCACCAGGCTTCGCAGCACGGTACAAAGTAGCATAAGTGAGCGAATAGATGCGTGTATTTATGTCTGTGTTGTAAATAGTAAGTGTTATACCTGTGTAATGTTTTACCAGGGAGTGCATGAGTTTGTTAGCGTCTAACCCTGAGTGCGAGTGTCATATAAATTGTTAACTTTCTTGTCTGTTCAGTATTAAAAGAGCTGACTTTTAATTTCAAAGTAGTATGTTCCATTTTTTGAAAATAACCCACAAACTTGCCACACTGAAGTCAGAAGTGGGATACCTGGTTGTCGACAACCTGATCCAACTTGAGCAGACCAGGCTCTCAAGACAGTGTGGGGAGGGAGAAACACAGTGAGCCAGAGGAGAATTGAGCAGTGTGCCCTCCCAGGGTGATCTGATAGATCTAGCATGCTTTGCCTGCCAGGCTGCCCACACTAGTTGGAAAGAGCAAGCTGTGGTCCCCCAGCAGGGTGTGCCGATGAGAGGGGGGGGCTGGGTGAATATCTAGAAGCTTCCACCTTACAGTGGGAAGAAGTGTCTAGAACCTTACCTTGCCCATGTGCCCCTGGTAGCCTGATACAATGCGGGAATTGAAGTGGAGATGACGGTGCACCTTCCGCTGGAGGGAGAAGTGCGCCAAGTGCTCCTTAGTCTAGGCCCAACGCGGAGCAGGACTGGTGGTAGTATTGGAGCAGTGTTTCAGCCGTTGACCATTGGACAAAGCAATGAGAGGGGAGCGGCGGAGGTGAGACAGCGAGACCCTGGGGGTGTTTACAGCAGATCTTTGCATCTATGGAACAAGGGGCTTCCTGCCCTTCCCCATGCTTTTCTCAAGGCATTGTAACCATAGTGGCAGCCCCAACATGTCTGCTATTGGGCACCAGCCATGCTTGCTGAGGCCTTGACAGAGAGCAGAAGCGATCCTGTCCCTTTGATGATCTTCCCCGCTTTCCTCAGGCATCTCTTGATGTAGATATCCTGGAGGGAGGGAAGCTCACCTCCTATAATCCTCTCAGAACTCTGCACCACTCTCTGCAGAGCTTTGCATTTGTAGGCGGTGCTGTTGCCATACCAGGCAGTGAAGCATCCCGTAAGGATGCTCTCGATGACCCAGCTATAAAAATTCCTGAGGACGCGGGGATTCATTCCAAACCTCTTCAGTCTCCTGAGAAAGAAGAGACGCTGCTGCGCCACCTTCACTGTTTTGTCCATGTGAGGTCCTCTGCCAAGTGCACTCCAAGGAAACGGACGCTGCTCACCCTCTCCACAGCAGTGCCATTGATGGTGATGGGGATGTATGCTACTTTCTGCATCCTGAAGTCCACTTTCAGTTCCTTGGTCTTAGCGATGTTGAGGGTTGAGGTGGTTCTCCTGGCACCAGCGTGTCAGCACGCTGACCTCCTCTCTATACACCGTTTCATCGCTGTTGGTGACGAGACCGGCCAGTGTTCAGTGTCACAGAGGGTGAGGATGCTGCCCAGTCTGACCACCTGGCGTCTGTCCAACAGGAAGTTGAGGATCCAGCTGCACAGGGCGCTGCCCAGGCCCAGGTCCCGCAGTTTCCTGTCCAGCCTCGAGGGAACGATGGTGTTGAACGCTGAGCTGTAATCTACAAACAGCATTCTCACATATGTGTCCCTCTTCTCCAGGTGGGATAGGGCAGTGTGGAGAGTCATCGGTGAACCTATTGTGGCAGTATGCAAATTGCTGTGGATCCAGTGCATCAGGGAGCGCAGGACAGATGAAGTCCCTGACCAGCCTCTCAAAGCATTTGCTTACAATGGAGGTCAGGGCAACAGGTCGCCAGTCATTCAGTGATGTGTTTGTTGAAGACTCGGGTACACGGACAATGGTGGCCGATTTGAAGCAGGCAGGAACCACAGACAGGGAGAGGGAGAGGTTGAAGATGTTCATGAACACTCCAGCCAGCTGAGACACACGTGACCCGAGGACACGGCCGGGGATTCCATCAGTGCCAGTTGCTTTATGAGCGTTCACTCACCTGAAGCTCTCACGTCCTCCTCGGACACGATGTATGCGATGACATCATCTGCAGTGTGCACGCTGACTGGTATCGCAGTGTTTGCGGTGCTCCAATCTCCCCCAAGGGCCTGCTGCTATCTCCACCCCTCCCTCTGTGAACGGCGCTTGCAGCTGTGCACTTCCCACGCATCCCTCACCTGTTTGTTGAGGTTCTGCAACTCAAAGGGACAGTTGCCAGAGTTAGCCGGGGTTCCTCCAAGGATATGAATTAGAGGGCCACCCCCCAGACCAGCAGGTTCCATGACGACACTGCTGCCATCACTGTCACCACATCGAGGCGTGGCAATGCAGGAGGACGTCAGAGGCAAGGAATCTGAGGTCACTGGCCACCCGAATGTGCGCAGTAGGTGAGCTACTTGGTGCCAGCCCCAGTCAGGGCTTGGCTGGCAGACATTGAGGCGGCCAGAGTGGAGGAAGTCTCCGTCCTTAACCCAGAGACTAAGGCTGTCTGTTCACATTGGGGGGGCCCTGGAGGAGCACTATGAGCAGAGCTGCCGCACCAGCGTTGGCAGTTTTCAGATGGTGAAAGGCACCTGCTGCGGTTGCTGGTGCCTCAGAGACACCCTGGGCCCTTTCCCCTGCAGCCACACCGGGAACTGCTACACCGAAATTTGGCGAGGCCAGAAAACTGGGCATTGTAAAGACCCACAGCACCCCATTCACCCCCAAAGCGATGAGCTGGTAACTGGATTAGTCACACTCTCGTTATGCAGCTCGTCGTTCTGGATGAGGAACACTAGCATGACTGGGACAGCCTCCTGCCCCTGGTCCCGTGGGCGTACTGGCAGCATGGCAGGAGAGCCATGTTCATGTTCATATTTGGGAGGGAGCAGCGCATGCCAGTGGGCCTGGTGTTTGGGCCACCCTCAGAGCCGGAGGTACTAAAGGAGACAGGCCTTGAGTACCTGTGATGCCTTCAGGAACATTTGAAAGGGGTGCGTGACCTGGCTGTGTCAGCATCAAGATGTAGTAACCAAGATATGGTAACTTGGCTGTGATGGACGCAACCACAGGCAGGACATTGGCTTCAGGGACTCAGTTTGGGTGTCTTGTCCTATGTGCAAGAAGGGGCGGTCAGCCAAACTGGACAGCTATTGGAGGGGACCAAAGGAGGTCCCCGATTGCCTCCCCGAAGATGTAAACCTCCTGTGGCTGCCCGGGCGAAGAAGGGCCTTGATCCTGCCCCTGGCCGGTACCCACCCCTCTGCATCAGACTAGGACACAGACACTTCAGAGCAGGGAGCCACTTTGAGGGACATGGGGACTGTGACGTGCCAGGACCCAGTGCATTTCTGTTACTTTGAGATGGACTTGGGGACAGTGTGGTGCAGTGCGCTAACCACGTTATTTTCATATAACCACATACCTCAAAATGATTTATCCCGCTTGTACTATTGCTAACAAACAAAAAATAATAATATAATAAACTAGTGCCTGTTAATTTTTCAGAAGAAAATTATTTCATTTAGCACTGAATAATGTTCCAGTGTGCTCTTAAAAATATAGTCCTTATGTGGACAACATTTGGTCAGACTACTCACTGGAAGCAGCAGGTCCGTTAGGTTACCATAGAAACAATCAACAGACAGGCGCTTGCATTTTGAAATCCAAGGAAAATTTTTCATGGTAAGAATGACTGCTTATTTATCACTAAAAAGTCACACAGGGTTTTATATTAACATGTTTAATAAAACATTAAAACACATTAATATAGAACTGTTTTTAGGCTCCGGGAACTGCATATGCAGTTGCATGAAAGTAATCATCACCCTCTGGACCAGTAAGAAAATATTTACCAGAGCCATGGTATAATAAATTGTATACCACAGGAACATGTAATTCTAGGATCTGATTGGTCAAAAGGGTGTTGATTAAATTTCTATAACCGCACGCAGTGTCAGACAGGTTAATCACAGTAGTAAATCAATGCGCGATTATAGTCTTTAATTCTAACAAACATCACTGAAAATTCCTGAAACAGTACATCATTTAAAATTAACGGCAACTATAAAAGCAGATATTGCCATGTTATTTGGACGACAACAGTGCTTCTGGCTGACCAAGACTTGCAGTCAGTGATTTAATACTAAAATGATTTACTGATGTAATGCACTTGAAGCCCTGTCATACTTAGAATTTGGTGATCAGTGGTTATTGTTGACACACCACAGGTCACAGCGCACAACAACAAAATGTGTCCTCTGCATTTAACCCATATGTGATATCGAGACATAGCAGCTAATTCAGCGCCCGGGGAGCACTACCTTGCTCAGGGTACCTCAGTGGTGCCTTGCTGGTCGGGGATTCGAACCAGCAATCTTTCAATTACGAGTGTGCGTCCCTAACCAATAAGACACCACTGCCCACAAAATTAAATGTTATACTGCACTGGGAATGTGATTGCCTGGGATTCAAACCCAGGACTTCTTGTACCACAGGTAGGAATCATACCCCTGCACCAACGTACACATACAGCCCTGACTAACCTGCCTAGACAGGATGGTATGCAAATCTGGTTTTAAAGATCAATAACCTGTTAATGCAGCTGAATATCAAGAGGTAAATAAAGGTGACTTAATAATAAAAATGTCTGTATATATTTAACATTTCTTTGCTTCCACAACCATGTGTTTAAAACATTATACACTTAACTACACATTTGGCTTAGACATTTGTAGACAAAGACTGGCATTAACTTAAACTATTTGTATCTAAGATTTTAACCGTTGGGTAATATTAGGCTATCAGTGATTCAGTATTGAAGACAATATTCATACCCTAACGTATGTGCTGAATGTGCTTGTCACATGACTCGGGTTTCTTAAACACCCCACTCCACATCTTACACAGGGTGGGCCGCGTAAGAGCAGCCCCTCACGTCAGTTCTGTTTGTTAAGATGCCTGGCTACTGTTATGGCCCACCTTGTAGTTACACTGAATACCTGAATGCATAAAAGTAACACAGATGTAGAATATTTCTCATTTCTATTAACAGGTAAACAAAATGTGGTGATAATGGGACGGAAGACATGGTTCTCTATTCCAGAGCGGAACAGACCTCTGAAAGGCAGGATCAATATTGTGCTCAGCAGAGAGCTAAAGTAGGCTGTATCCCTGTTTATAAAATTAAGTGTAAAAGAGGAGTAGCTCTATATGTGTCATTTTGATATCTGATTTTACACTTCAGTGATCTGAGAATCTTTTAATTATATTCATTTAAGGTTTTCTTCTTGGTATTAATATTTACACATAATGATAGTCATCTGCATAAAATACATTTCTGATTTTTTACTCATGTATAACAGCAGAAGCCTTTGCTATTTGAACTGGTCACAAGGCTAGCTGCTTAATCGTTGCTAAGACACCTGCTGTCTCGTTATATGTTGTTATAGGGTTCCACCAGAAGGGGCACACTACCTAGCCTCCGACTTCAGTTCTGCTCTCCATCTTCTAGACTCTTCAGAACTGACTGGCAGGGTTGACCAAGTTTGGGTCATTGGAGGTAGTTCTGTTTACAAGGTAGCCGCTCCTTGTCAATGTACTGCCTCCTGCTAATTAAGTCCCCTGGGTGCAAAAATCAAAAGAACACCAACCTAACTGTGTGTGTGTGTGTGTGTGTGTGTGTGTGTGTGTGTGTGTGTGTGTGTATAAAAGCTGGGTTTAAAAAAATCATTTTCCCGATTCAAATCAGTCTGTATTTGCATAATGTGGCATTGATTCATGAAGTCATACAGTCTTTTCCCATGGATCTGTGAAGCTTTGACCCCGTTAGTCTCGCGTGACCAGCCTCGCGCAACGAGATCTGGCCGACAAAAACAGATAAAAAACTTGGTGGAAGCTACTCTGGAAGTAGGGCTGCACGATTGCGTTGTCTGTGCATTTAATGTCACATTCTTAACTGATAGAATGCTGCGTGTTTCTAACATGGTTTGTCTGTATTCAACCCAGTTGGTTACATAAAACGTTATGCAACTTGACTCTCTAATACTACGCTTGTCCATGCTCTGAGGCATTTTGTTTGAAAATATCAGTCAAATATCACGTCCATAGCACTGGGATAGATCTTTTTTGATGCTGTTAGTGAACTTTCTGTCATCAACCTTCTTGCCAAAGTGTTCCTTACAATGCCTTTCTTGGGATGTTCCAGGGTCAAAGATTTCATAACCTAACGATCCCTCAGGACGTGCTTCTGATTTCTCAGGAGAGCACAAACACAACACATTTGTTTCTCTCAAGCTCAATTACAGACCTCCTGACTTGGCTCGTTGTTCTTTACTCATTAAGGAGTTGTTGCTTTGGTAGTAGAGAAAACTAATTTGCCATGGTCCCATTTCCAGTAGGTGCATGGAAGAACTTCAGCCCTTGCAGGAGCTGTAGTAATTACATTTTCTGAACCTTCATTGTTGATATCTGGTTATAAGTATTTATCTTAATTTTTTTGTATTTGAAGACATACAAATTAGAATGACTTATTATGCAAAGTATCCAAATAATCAATCTTGTGGAATAAATTTTGTTGAAACATTTTCATCTTGGAGAAATTGGCGATATTTCATTTGTCCCTTTCATAATTTATCCCGTCCTCCCCTATTCAGTTCAAAAGCTTTCTGTTTTGCCTGAAAAGTTGTAGAGCTACATAAAGATATTCATCTAATATCAGATTTATTTAGATTAGAAATACAATGATTTTTCCTTTCTCTTTACACACTTTCACTCCATATCTTTCCCTCCCTCTCTCTTTCTCACAGGAAGCAATGGAGACACCTGGATCATGTCGCTTTTTTGTGACTAAAGTGCTGCAGCAGTTCGAATGTGACACTTTCCTGCCTGACATCAACATGAATGGCTATCGGAAGCTATCGAGGTGAGTGTCCAGCTTCTTTCACTATCATGCCTTTTCATTCAAGCTTGCCTTTCTTCTCGAATTGCTTATTTGGTGGTACATCACATTAATTTTGCTCACATGAAGTTTGCAGACTGTAGAATATAAGCTCTGTTCTCTGAATGACTTCCTGGTTATGTCTCATTCATGTTGAGATGTACGTGGAGTTAATGCAGTGCGTTTACATTTGTATAATACTGTATGTACATATTTTCAATTATTTTGTATTTTCTTTACTACAATATGTGGGCAGCACGGTAGCACTCTGTGATTGCGGAGTTTGTGCGTTCACTAGTTTTCTCGTGTTTGTTCTCCCTGTGATGGACTGACATCCAGGGGAGTCTCATACCATGTGCCCTGTGCTTTGAGATGGGTTAGGATCTAAGCTCACCTGTACTGAAAGTGACTGAATGAATGCTGATGGATAAAATTATCACCTTCTAGTGCCCTAATGCTGAGTTGTATTATAAACTCTATTCATACTGGTTATTGATGTTTAATTTATATTTAATATTTTTTTTGTTTTCTTGTAGCTGACTCCTCTTTTGCTGTTCTTTTCTGTAGCTTTCCAGAGGTGCCAGAGGGCCTACAAGAGGAAAATGGGATTCAATACAAGTTTGAAGTGTATGAAAGTGTTTAAAACTAACATTTAACACACACACACAATCAGCTGCTTAATTTCAAAACACAAAGAATATGAGACAGTAGCCACTGTTTTCAGTTGACAGGTAGCTATTGTCTTACGTTCTTGTCCTGTGTTTTCTGTGTTAACTTTGAGGAATCCTTCGCTAAATAAAAATGTTATGTTTTTTTAATTAAACCCTGATCTTACTAAGGACACCCATACCTGGCTGTACTATTAGCTACTATAGGCTAAATGCTCAGAGTCCCTTAGACCTCTGAGTAAAATGGAATGGAGATGGAGAAAAACAGGGTATCAGTAAAGGCATGGTATGCCTGGAACAGCAGCTGTCTAACTGGGAATATTGCTAATGCACAAAGCTACACTCAGAGAGAGACACTCGGATAACTGGCATATTTAGTGAATAAAAGGGACGGCTAAAGCACAAACCACATGTCTGTAGCACAAACCTCTGCTGCCGTGGAGAGAAGTTCCACCATTGGACAAGTCCCTGCCATCAGTCAAAGCTGAAGCCCAGCCCCCTAAGCTAGATGCTGCGTTCTCAAGCCAATGGTCTCTCTTCAGTTTGTACAAGTGCAGGACATTGGCTTCTGAGACTTGGGAAACATCACACCTGTTCTGCACATTCGCAGTGTGTGCCGGCAGCAGGTGCACCCGTCAGATTTACTCAAAGATCTCTCGTGTGTTCTCAGTTATTCCGGGTCAATACAGATTTCAGTTTCTTTCTTTTCTATTTTCTTTCTTTTTTTTTTCTTTTTTTTTTTAAACAAACTGGATTATGAATTATTTACCCAAGAAATAAAAGCAGTGGTCTTTGAATCAATGGTATGAGAGCAGCCAGTACTGGTAGGTAAGTACGCATTATAATGCATTATAGGTGTGATGCATACTGCTGTGGTTCAGATTATTTTTAATATTATGAAGAAACAACACGTTTTGGTTCTGAAGCCATCAGCTTGTCACATTTGTGTCGGGTTTTGACAAAAAGCTCCGATCATGCCAGGAGTTGCTTTCCCACAATCGCTGCGTCTTGTGGCCATAAGTAATGGATAAACACGTAATCCCTGTGGAGAGTTTGCCGGCCTCTTGCTGAGCGCGCTCGCTGAGTGGTGGCCCTTTAAGTGGCTTGGGGGGCCGCTCCATCTGCAGTGCTGGCTGCTCCATTAGCCCCTCTGCGCCACTGTGGTTCTCGGGAGGACCCACTCATCGTGCGACTCACCGGCGTCCTCATGTACCTCGCTCACATCGACGCACCATGGAAACGAGAACAGCAGATGCTTGACAGTGTGCGGTATTAATATGCATTATGCACATTGGCACAGGTCAGAAAGTCGCACAATACTCTCAAAATGTTCAATGCAAGTTCTGTACTATCAGTGAAAACTATGTCAGGAATGATGGTAATTATCATTTTATAATTAATGTTGATGTATATATGCATTAATGTATTTCCATTCCTGCTCTTTAGTACTGTCCTGTTTTAATTTGTCATAAGAAACTTAGCTTTAGAAATTCACAGTCATGGCACTAAAGGATGCTAAAGGATATTACATACTTCCCTACATATTGCTGTCACTTAAAGAAACAATAGTATTTTGATTAAACTTGCAAAAAATGACACCTGCCTTATATGTCATTAAGTTGCAGGCATGCTCTAATGTCCATGATGAGTGTTTGCTCACATAAGAATTGTAATTTGGAAATGTTGGTTCTCTTCAAGTGAAAGTAACAATGATGAAATACAGATCTGTCAAAAATCATGTGGTTAAAACACACCGCAGTTTGGCTTTTTTTCTTGAAAATTCTAGCTGTCTTTAATCAGCTGGCGGTGCAGTCAGTGAATCGGCGAAGCTACAGTTTTGGCTATTTATGTAACATCTATCTTTCACATATAGTTAGAAGGAGTGTTGATTTCAGAAATCTGTCAATTTACATGAGTAGCCTTACCATTAATTTAATTTAAGTATCTGCCAAGGGCACGTGCAAAGAACAAAGTGTATTCATCATGGGACTACAAAATGTATAACAAATGTACCTACACTTATAATTTAAGCAATATAAGGAATTGCTTGAATACATTCAACCTTATTGTCATACTTTTTTCAAGGCAGTAGATATGCATTATAGACTTTCTGTTCAGAAGCCATTTCAAGGACAGAGACAAATAATGTACTTTGTGTGGGAAAAATTCCATCCAGTCAAGTCCCCTGAAAGTAGCTCTGCTCTTCAGAGAATCAGTTTTGCCACCTTGGCCATGTAAAGATTTCAAGATTTATTTCACTGTTGCCAGTGTTACTTTTCAATCTGTTTTTCATTTCTACTGTAGTTTGAGCACAAGGTTAGGCAAAACTGATTATGAATCGATGTAACCATAGCAACTGGTATCTTTTCACTATAAAAAATAAACAAAATTCACATTTAGACGTTTTATTTTTGAATGTGCTGTCCATCAGTGGTGTTTCCTAAAGTTCTATATAGATCCTCCAACAATGCCCGATAAATGGAGTTTGATCCTTACGATGACATTGTATTTACATTTTTGTTCCTTAACTACAGCTTTCAATAAAGTTTTTACTTATATGTACATATAGGACTTTACTGCTGAACTCTACATTATGTAAGTCATAAGCCAGACTAGACTAAAATTTCTTGATTATTTCTTCTTCTGCTACAATTCCTTAGACAAACTCAGAGACAAGCTTGCCGTTTAAATACCAAGTGTCCATTTGAATACTACTTGCTCTTGGGTGTCTAGGGCAATAGGAGAATTGTCGAAAATACCAGGTGAGACCCTGCCTTTGAGGGGCAGCACTCTGCTCTGTGTGTGGGGCTTGCATGTTCTCCCCATGTCATCGTGGGGTTTCCTCTGGGCTCCCCGGCTTCCCTCCACAGTACAGAAACATGCTAAAGTTAATTGGAGCTACCAAATTGTCCATAGGTATGAATGTGTGTATGAATAGTGCTTGTGCCCTGAGATCTGGGTTATTCCCTGCCTTGGGTTAATAGCTCATGAGACTGCGGACCTCCATGACCCTGCACAGAACAAGGGGGTAAAGAAAATGGATGGATGGACCCTCCCTCTGAGTAATTCTGTTGGCTCCTACCTACACAGATCCCATATATTTTTTCTTTTTTCCATTCATTTTCTATTCTGTGTACTTTACCTTGAGACTTTCAAGCTTGTTTTGACAACCAAGGCACACAGATAAGTTAACAAAGAAAATCAAAGGCAAGGACGAATTGCACAATGTTTGGTGTGTTCCTGTTCTCAGGGAGATCGCCCTGTGCTTTGTACCCTCAGCAGAGTTCAACATGACAGTATCCTTCTTCAAATATCACTGTCTGATTATGGTGTGAAATAGTTATCTATTTCTCCTTCATTTGATTTTAAGGATATTAAATCTTACATTGAATCACATTAGAAACTGAAGAGAAAGAAACAAATTGGATCAATGAATTAAGAGCTGCACGTTCCACAGAGTGGTGTTTGTCCGCTATTATTTATTTTGGTTTGTTACTACAACGCTTTAGATTTCTATACATTGAAATTTAACCTTTGAACAAAATTAGTTGCAAATTAACGACACCCCTTAGTGAGTTGCATTTTTGATAAACTTTTTATTCTAATGTTTTTATTAAAAGGTTATATAATATGTCTACCTTTAAACCTTTAAAAACCAAGTGATAAGAAAACCTAGTAAACCTTTTCTTTTGTCCCGTAGAGAACGACACGCCCTCCCATGAGACTTGAGTTTGGGGAGGCGCCATGGAGTTTCACGCCGATGGTAACTCCCTGCTGAAGGCCGTGTATCTGAGCCGCCTGCGGTTGACACGGCTGCTGCTGGAAGGCGGGGCCTATATCAATGAAAGCAATGAGCGTGGCGAGACTCCCTTGATGGTGGCCTGCAAGACACGGCACGTGGACCCGCAAAGTGCGGACAAGATCAAGATGGTGCGGTACCTGCTAGAAAGGGGTGCCGACCCCAACATCCAGGACAAGCGTGGGAGAACCGCCCTCATGCATGCCTGTCTGGAGCACGCCGGTGCTGAAGTGATAACTCTGCTGCTCAACAACGGTGCTGATCCTGGCCTGGAGGACCACTCTGGCACCTCAGCACTGGTCTACGCTGTCCATGCCGACGACAAAGATGCCCTTCGAGTTTTGTTGGATGCCTGCAAGGCTCAGGGCAAGGAGGTCATCATCATCACCACTGACAAGCTGCCATCAGGGAGACAGATGACAAAGCAGTACCTCAATGTGCCTCCACCATTGGACCTGGGAGAACGACGGCCTTGTGCCCCCACACTCTCTGCGTCGCTTTCGGACATTGAGATCCAGACTTCGCCTTGGCCTGTCACCCGCCACCAAGCTGAGAAGAACATCTTTGCCTTTGGAGTCCAGAAGGAGGACAGTGCAGCCACCTCACAGCCAAGCTCCCCAAGCCGGAGACCAGGCTTGGTCCACAGCGGGGTAGCGAAGCTACAGCACCTGCAGCGTCTGCATTCAGAGCCATGGTTGAAGATCCCCCCATCTCTACTTGAAGAGAACAGAAAAGCCTCTCCTCTAACCAAGGATCTACCTGATATAACCCCAGATGAAGAGCCCTATATGAAGTTCAGCAGGAGGTACCAGAGGGTTCCAGGTGCTAATCCCCATAGTTCCCATGCCAAAAAACTAGGCAAGACTCTGGAGCGGCCGGCCAATAATGATGAGAGAGATGGAGGAAGTCAAGGCATGTGGCTTTCCCGAAAAATGTCTTACGACAATATATCTTTTGCCAGGTCACACCCTGACCTCTACCACAGCAGCAGGGTCGCAGGTACACCCACAGACAAGGATCCGGCTGTCATCCCAGGTTTGGCCACATCCAGCCTGCACAGCATCGTCCAGCGCAGGAATATTGGTGTGGACCACTATGGCTCAGACTCCCAACTCTCTCAGTACCTCCGGCATCTACCAGAAGACTACAAGGGACACCCAGACAAGGGTTTGCCCGTTTCCAACAGCTATTCAGCCCTGTCCTCCTCCCGGGACTCCTTGGAGAAGCAATTAGCTGTGCGGGAGCACAGAGGCTCAGGAGTTCTCCCTGCTGCCCATGTTACCCACCCCCGGTTGGGATTCCTGCCACCGTTGAACCCACATGTGCCTGTCCCTCAAATTGAAGTCACCAGTGTCAATGTGAATAATATGGGCATGGTCCCAAAGACCAACATGGGCCTCAAGGTCCTTGTCCCCTCTGCTCCCAGTGTCCCCAGAGATCTAAAAGCTAGGAAGATGCTTTTGAGGCGCCACTCCATGCAGACTGACCCGATCAAACAATTAGGCACCTTTGAAGAGATCTTTAGTCATTGAGTCTACATGAATACCATGATAATCCACCTACCTGTGTTCTGTAATCCTTTGCATTCGTCTTACATCAGCAATCCCTTTCCAATCTAGAGAATTGGTGAAAATCAAGGTATACCCTGTCCAATAAATAATAAAAATATACATACATCAAGAACAATTTAAAGTCCAGAACATCTACACAAGAAGAGGAAAAAATCCAAGACCCAGAATTGGGGCTGCAAACCCACAAAGTGCTGAAGCATCATACTGTTTTATATCAAATTATATAAAAACATTGCCTTGTGCCTATACCATGTTAGAGTTAGCAATTAACAGAACGTTTCACAGTGAATCTCTACAAGCAGATAGACACAGGAAAAACATTACATAGAATTTGTGGACTGCTTATGTCTCTTGGCTTGCTATTCCGTTGCAGGTTCTGCGGCTTTCAGTGTTAACTTTTCATTCTTTTCAAGAAAGCTCCATCTGAACTACTCTACATCTGACTTGGTAGATGAAGAAATTACAGTCACAGCAGTTCACGAAAGCATGCATGACTATGTTAAATATTGTACGTACATTACAAACCATTGTATCTGGTCCATGCATAAATATTGTATGTTGCATTCAAGAATATACTTTACATATGTAACCCTTATTCATGTACTATCATACTTTAAAAACTAAGTATTGTTGTATTGTTACTGCATACCTACAATGTATTGCACGTTCCTATATACTGTATACAGACATCCCTTCATTTTAAAATAGCATGCAAGGGTAAAATGTTATTTTAATTGTAATGATTATATTTCCACTTGTATGGGTCATATGATAAAGACTGATTGAAGAAAAACAAAGTTACACTGTAAACTTCATATATAGAAAACAAAAAAAACTATTTCAGCATATTGCACAATAAAAATTCATATAGTCATGTGTATTTCCTCATTCATACACTGTCAAGAGATTATCCACCAGCACAAATGGTCATGTCCACCTTCTTACGGTTTTAAAATACGGCAATTGCATCTTCAACTCATGTGATAAAATTCCACAATTTGAATGATGTGAATATTCCGAGAAGTGTTTCTAAGAGTTAGTACAGTGTTTTGGTTAACATAAATAGCAATAATGGCAGTAAGTGTAATGTACACAAAAACATTTAACTTCCCGGGTGTTTGTTTAATGATTGCTGTATTATTGTGCTACCATCAACAAATTTTAATGATCATTTCATAGTCTTCATATCATTTGAATAATCATGTATCTTCTTTAGTCAAACATTAAGTGGACAATTCGAAAGCATAATAAACTGAATATATTGCATACATACTGCAAGGAATAAACTGCATTTTACAAACGGACCTCCTTGATTTGCCTCCTGAAATGTCTTTCCAGTACATATCCCACATAGCGTTGCCTGTGGGTAAGGCATGGTACCCCCTATTGAGCTGACTGTGATGGGCTGGAAGAGAGCGCACTGCTGAACCGCCCATCGGCATTGACAAAGGTCACTGCAGTCTACGGCGTCCAGACAGGCATTATGTAAAAACGGTAGTGTAAATAGTCATAGCAGGGCTCAACCTTTTTGCACAATCAATTGAGACCTTGGCGGGATGATACATCCTCTGTATAGCAGTCTCACAGAATCACATCATACCATGGCATCTAATCGCAATAACGCACCACAATTCTGTTACGCACAGGCAGTCCCTAGGTTAAAAACAAGATCCGTTCCCAGAACGATAATAATTCAGTACATAAAAGTAAGAATAGTAATACATTAATAATAAAAAATAACTACATACTGTTCTGTACTGCACCTCCAGCCAATAAACAACTAAAGCCGTGCAATGTTTTCACGAGAGTCACAAAGTAGTGTGTGCGTTTGTTATTGTGAACCATTGCATTAACCCTAATTTTTATATTATAGGCAATACTCCAGTCTGTTCATAAGTACAACTTTTGTGCAAGTTGGACGTTCTTAATCCAGAAACTGGCTACACATTGTCTTGAATAAATAGAATCACAGTAGCATGGAACAATTTCCGGTTTGTCTTGGAATATTGAAAGCCATGCTAACTGGTACTTATGGAGAACATCTGACATCTTTTAGTCCAGGGTATATGGTATTTGAGGTAATGTAGAAGTATCAACGGCTGTTAATAGACTGTCAGTTTCAGTCCAGCATAAACTGATAATTTAATATTGACACTTTAACAAAAACTAATAAACGCAACTTATCACCAATATGTCTTACATAAAATTTAGAAAAAAAAAATTCTGATAATATTTTATTATATATATGCAACACATCTATAACAAATTTAATATTGAAAAGAAGTTTCAGGTCAGTAACATCAAAGAAAGTAGTTTTTATAACCTTACAGAGGTACATATATAAGTCACGAAAACAGTTAAATAGCTCAAAAAGCATAAAAATACATTTTTATTATGACTTTAATTAAAGTTCCATTAATAAATTGGACTTTAATCTTGAAAACTGAGAAAATCTTAGATCCCCAGATGATTCACCATAAATACAAAGGAGAAATTCACCATTTAAAAAAAATAATAAAATAAAATAAAAAATACGCTGTAACTTGTCCATGATGTTGCAATTATTTTATAACTTCAATATGAAAATATTTATTAGTGGAAACTTTTACTTGAAGCCACAGGAAACATTCTGTTCACATTGATGTACAACCTTGTCATCTCTGTACACTTCCAACACTGGATGATCTTGCATTGTTTTAGAGTTACATTGAACATTTTTGGCAGAAGCCAAGAGTGACTTCATTACTTTCGACAGAACAGCCTTGAGGGAGCATGCATAGGGGAAAATGCATAGGGACACAGCTCTCTCTTTTGTAGTGCATGTAAGGACTATGACACTCTTTCAGCGAAAATCATGCATTCTGTAAATCCTACGGACTGCTGATCCAGCTATAACCACTGTGATTCGACTGCAGAACCATGACACTTCCAGTATCTACAAGACCTAATATAAGCGAGTCCAGTATACCGGCTAAAAAAAAAACAGGACACGTAAGATATTTGGAAACCAGATCATAAAGTATGAAGCACTGATTTAAAATTGTAAGGATTATCCCCATTTGTAACACATGGGACACATAAAATCAGGTACAATATTTCACACGGAGTCAATCAGATAAAATTCAGGTTCTAAAACAGACAAGCATGGTAAAACAATAAAAGGTAAAGAAAGAGGAAAGAGTTTTCTACTGTGACAAAATGGAAAGCCACCTTCTACCACGTGAGCAAGAGTGTGAACATGTCATTTTCATCAGTCAGACGTATTAAAGTGCATGTTTTTTTTCCCCTCCAGCATATGATTAAAATCAGCCGTCAGAGAAGAGACATTTCCTCCATGGGCGTAGTAGAAGCAAACGCTCAGTACGAAATGGACATAGCATGACACAGCACCAGGGAGAGTTGAGACAGAACCAGAAATTTAGTCACGCCCCAAAGTGTTTCTGGTGAAGTAGGGGGGGGGGGGGGCATGAAAATGCTGTGAGAACTGCCAGCTGGCGAAAAACTGCCTATCAAGCAAGTGTCAAGCAACCCCTTGACGTGACTTAAGCGTTCAATGCTTTTCCATACTAATCTCAAAAGACGTGCCATATTAATGCTAAGAAAACAACCACAATCAGATCAGACTTTGTTTATTACTTTAACTGAGGTAAAGGACAAATTCTGCTCTAGAACGAAGCAATTAGTGTCTAAAGCTTATTTGTGTTCAAGACTTCAGACACTAGACTTACACAACTGCAAAAATTACTTGTCCTATCAAAAATATTCATTTTATTTAAAGCACAGAATTGTTTCAAAAATAGGTATTAATCTCATAAGAGATTAATATAATTTATCTTTCTATACAGTTATCACAAAAAATACAGTTACTGAAAGATGTGCCAAGGCCTCTAATAAATCAAAGAGATAAAGATTGTGTGTATGTATACAGGTACATAGACAAACACACACTTCTATACCTAAAATTATAGGCTTATATGAAGATACTTTAAACATCCAAAGTATGTAATTACTAATCTGAAATAATTTATTTCCCTAATATTACTTTGATGAAAATACAAGCATCTCAACAATGAGAGCAGCACTTCTACACTAGAAGCTTTTGGTCAAGTAACTTTTTTCATATCTCTGTTCATTAGCATTCTGGAAGTAAAGTCCCACAGAACCCAGATTTGACAAGAAATCAACTGAGAATTGATATGTTCAAAGCAAAGCACAAAATCTTAGTCATCAGTCCTGGTCTCAAATTTGGGATTCAACACATTTTCAATGCTATGGTTTAATAATACACTGAGATACTCAAAAGCCAGTGACCAAGGGTTTGCATCACTTCAAAGGATCTTGATCACAAAATTAAATCGACAATGCTGGACATCAGATCTTGATGAATGTTCTTACACTCCTCATGCCTGTGATTCTTTGCAGATGGGTGTCAACCATCCTGTTAATGGCAGCATTAAGTTTTTCAGGGTGGGCTAGAAGTGTCTCTGGTTGAAACCTGCTTCCTGCAGGCCTAAATTTCGCTGGTGTGTGCTTCCCGTTCAGCAGAGCCTCTCCGTGATGTAGAAGATAAACTCCACATCCATGGGCTGCTGGGGGACGGCGGAGCTGCCGCCGTGGATGACAGGGATGAGCGCACCGTCCAGCTCGTTCATGTACCGCTGCGGCAGGAGCCGGCTTCCAGAGCCAGCCTGGTACTCCACCTAGTTGTCAGAAGAACAAATTACACGTGAATATATCCAGAGGAACACACCAAAAAAATCACATCAAGCCTACTTAGTTAATGCTTAGAAACCTGGCAGAATATAAGTATTTCTATATCATTTAGCATACTAGTATGTCAGCCTAACTGCAGTGAAAACAGCCGTGAAAACAATTTGTACATTTCAGTGAAAACTGAGCCATCAAGAAAAAAAAAGGAAAAACAAAAAAAAAGAGAGACTCCTTGGGCTCATATCTTTTGCGATTATTTTTACTACCAAATAATGCTTACTGCTATACAGACACTGAAAATGCTTTATAACTGTAATAAAAAATTCTGAATTAACATCATGATGGACGAGCCTTGTATAGATTTTTCATTGTCTGAGTCAAGTTTGCTCTTTGGGTGCATTTCGAAATCATAAATCCTCAAAAAAGGATTTCTCAATAAAATCATATGGAAAGCTCCAGTGACCTGAGAACTTTGACAAATAATGCCAGGCGTGTTTTACATCTGGTTGACTTGTCCCAGCCATTTTGGGTGCGAATGACAGCAGTGTTGCAACCTCTACTTTACTACCTGGGGTCGCAGCAGAGTCCCCAAAGTTGTTTATAATCCTAATACTACACGTTTAAGCAAATCTTAAACTTCTAATACAGCACCAGCTACTTGCTGCTATGGAGCTGTAACTAATTTTGGGTGGAGATGCCCTAGTCTGTTGCTGTAGTTACCATATCGCCGTCAGTGGAGATGCGCAGACCGAATCGGTTGATCCCACTGCCTGTGAGGACAGCGAGGCGGGGGCAGAGGGCTTTGCAACTTGCAGTGGAGATTTCCCGCAGGAACTGAGACGGCAACGAGGCCGAGAGGGGGGCCTGCACACCCTTCACCAAGACGAATGCCTGAGGAAGAGTGGCGGTGACACATGGGCCTTTCATTGGCTAAAGAATGAATCCATCACATTCAGCTCTACCCCTCAAACTGAAAAACCTCAATGACTCCTAAGCTATTCGACCCCATTCATGCAGTTCAAGAGTTAAGGATGGAGATCAACATAGTTTCCCCCCCCCCCCAACTACCCACTATGCTTCCCAAATACACACATTTCCAGAATGAATATGAATACTGAATATTTAAATACAATTATGGTTCTAAATATACACTTCCTTCTTGAATTATAGTCTTTGAAAACACAATATTAATTCAACACTGAAATTCTGCTATTTTTAGCACTAATATCACTATTATTTCTGAATCAGCTACCTATCTAAATGAGTGCCTAAAATTGGAACGGAGCTAGGCTAAATTTAAGTGTACCACATACCTCCACACATTTGACAATCTTCCCATCCGTCTCAAACTCTGTGTCTTGCTGAAGTCGGAAACTGGGGACGGCGTCCAGGGACCTGCCGTCCACAGGGCTGCTCATACTGCTGTTAAACCCAGAAACACATGCACAAAGCAAATATACACACTGACATGGTCACACGTCCTCACAAGTGAGAATGAGACAGCAGGGTTAGCCAGGGTCTCTGCAGCAATTGGGATTATGGGGCAACCACAGGATTTGAACCGACGACTTTCCAAATCATGGGCAATCAGAGTCACACACTGCCCAGCAAATACTTTTACAGCTACACATCTGTTTGTGAGGGAATAGTGCTACATTAGTTGCTCAATTGAAATTTGGACCCTAACAGTTTGCCTCATGTCATACCCTTTGATGGTTGGTGCCACCCAGTCCACCCAACGTAAGGTGACATTCTCCCTCAGGTCGGCCATGTCCACCTTGCCACAGGAAATCTGGAAGTCACTCTGGTCTCGTACTGCCTGTCGTAGAGCCTCCATGGTCTCTGGTGGGATCTGGACCATCAGCCCATCTGAGGTTCACGGTCAAAACAAGCACAAGCTTAGCAGAAATCAGCCGTGGTGCTAAACAAAGGAACAGGCCATTGGCTACAGCTGTGCAGTTACCTTCAACGATACTGGACTTGGCAATGAATCCTGAAGAAGCCTTCAGTGCTCCATTGAAAACCACAAAGCTGGCCCCAGTCACTACAACAGGCAGACAGTTTGTTGTCAGTCTTCTCAGTGTGCCTTGTGGGTATTTCAGTACCACTTTATAATTCACATATTAAGGGTCCCTTTTCCCCCAATATAAATAGTTTATGTAGTGACATCAAACACACTATTTAGTATCTAGGACGGGATTCCCCACAAATTCTCATTTTAACGCAATGAATACTGCATGAAGCCATTTCAAGTGGGGACGTTCTCTAAATATATTTCCACAAATACTAAGGGATCAGCAGCACAGACAGGCAGGCACAGAGCAGGTCACCTTTCCTGGTCTTCCCTGGCTTGCTGCTGGCCTGGGTCTCATAGACCCCACCCTCATTCTGGACACACACCAGGTGGGAGTCAGCGTCAGGGCTGAAGCTGGCGCCTAAGCTTATTACGTGTTCGTTGGATGTGTTCACCACTTTCAGCATCTGCCATGAGGGCGGGGTGAATCAAAAAGGTATGGATTAGTGTTTGGAGACATGAGGTCTTTGCTCGTTACCCTGACACCCTCCAGCCCAGTATGTGAGGTGGGTAACAGGTCTTTACTTGGTTTAGCTTCTACATTACAGCCAAATCCATCTTTGCAATAGAAATGAAATGAGAGGTCACTACTACTGTTCTACCACAGGCTGGACTCCATGGGACTGGACAACAGTCACATTGCTTTGATGCTGTCAGGGAAGGAGGTGTCACAGGATGCCAGGCTCACCTCACTGAGCTTGCATTTGGGGATGTCGATATAGCTGTTGCCCATCTCCATATGTATCTTCAAGCCGTCCACCATGGGCAGGCTGTACTGGTAATTTCTGAGATCCTGTTTGGGAGAAACACCCATAACTCAAAAAAAGTGTTTCAGGAAAAGGAGAAAATGGTGAGAAAGCAACATATAAAGACTACACATATTACCCTACTTAAAGATCATTTGCTTTAATGCAAGCTCAGCAGAGAATATAGCCTCAGTTACTGCACGTGTTTGATAATTGATTGATACTTTTTTTATTAATCCCCGTAGGGAAATTGTCTTTTTTACGCCTCCCTCAACTTGCTCTTTGCAGAGTAAGTTGTCTGCGAAGGGCTGCCACCTGCAGCGGCGCCCAGGGAGCTGTGGGTTAAGGGCCTTGCTCAAGGACCCGCAGACGTGCTGAGGCTGGGCTTGAACCGGCGACCTTGCGATTACAAGCACACAGGCTTAGTCCACTGAGCCACACGCTGCCTTGGTGCTATCAGTCACCAAGAGGATTGTTGCAGCAGTAAGTTTTGTCGGCACTGCTTTGCGTCTACTGGCACAACTCATGGCACCATCAACTTATTTGAAAGACTCTGCCAGTAGATAAATTATATCACATGACTCATAAACAGCCCCTCCCCAACCCCGCCTCACTCCATCCATGCACATGTCACTTTTTTGAAGAACTTTTGCATTATAACTTATACGGTGATGTACACTGGTCTTTTTGCTGTTATAATGCGGTTAATATACTGTATTGTCAGGTTCACTTATATTCTATTTTCT
>JAODKC010000117.1:27643145-27674667 GCA_026777985.1 Mormyrops attenuatus | reverse complement strand
AATATAAGTAGAATAGAATATATATATTGTTTTTTTACCCTCTCTGCCGATGGTTAGAAAAAAAATGCAACAAAATTTCGTTCTGATGTGCACTAAATGGTGTATTTCTGAATGACAATAAAAATTGTTCTACTTTAGTTCTATATTTGGCAAAATAGTTCATTTTCAACTCCTAAATATTGCAGCGTGTACTTTTTCTAGCATCGTTCAGCCCTAACACACAATACGTTCACAAAAATTTATGAATTCTAATTGGTTATATGTACCATATTATGTAAAATGATGCGGGTAAGTGACGAAGCGAACCTTTGTTTAAGCAGTGACTATTTTGACATGAATCGTAGAAGGTAAATTAAGCAAAATAAATTTAAGTCTAAGTGATGACAAAGGCAAACCAGGCTACTCCCAAGTGGCTAAGTGGCACATATATATGGCTGATGTCGCATTATTGGGCGAGCCCAACAAAAGTGAATATCTTTTTTAAGATGCATTTGCATTTCAGTTGTGCTGTGTATCGCTTTGCAATACTGGTAAATGACTGCATTTTCATTTAATATGAAGTGCCTCCACAAAAATGATCTTTCACTCTTTATTTGCCATCTTACTTCTGACATTATTGGCAAGTAATTGAGAAGGAAAATTTTGATCAATGCTTTTAAATACGTAAACACGTAAAAATTGCGTAATTGTGACAACTGTAAATTGTTTAAAAGCAAAATAACTGGGAATTAACTGGGAATTGTTCATATAAATTGGTCCACAGTCCTCTGGTTGACTAATACTTTTTAGCTAGTCAAAATTTCTCAACCTCCTCCCCTGATCAGAACATATCACAGACCAACCCGGAAGTAGGGCAGATTTTCAGAACAGTATCTTTCTCAACACACCATAGGAAAAACACATGATCTTCTGCAAGATCACAAGATTCACAAGTAGTCAAGCGAAGGGAAACTTACAGTAAGCAGGTTCATGATAGTGTGTCCAACCTCTCTGAAGACGGCCTTCCGAAACCTCACACTCACAAGCGGGCTCGGGTACACTGTCAAACAAAGGTGGGCCTTGTTTACATCTATGCTCCAAGAAGAATTTTGAACAAAGCAGCAGATTCTATACATCAGTGACTAAAATCAGTATTACCGTTGTGCTCGGCACCCAGTCGAAGGAGCAGGCGCAAAGGAAACACCTTAGCCCAAGGAACCTCGAGCTTCTGGATTAAGACCCCACAGAGAAACAGGTCATGGGGCAGCAAAAGGTCCTCCAGAGGCTGGAAGGTGGGGGAGAAGAAGAGAAAGCCGCCATGGTCTCTGCTTCCCAAGAAGCTCTCTGTGAAAGTCACGTTGCCAAGGTCTTCCACAAACTTCCCTGTAAAAATTAACAGAAAATTAACAGAATCCTTCATCAGCCCGATTCAAGTCTACACCTAGCCAAGAGGCCTCCACTGCTAATAAAAGTGACATTAAATATAATTTTGACTTTGATTTTGAATATTTAGTCCTATAAAGCAAAACATGGCTAACATACCTTTCTCAGCATCTTGGTAGATGCTCACGTATAAGTTAAAGATGTCCCTGGGCAAGTTGGTCTCCTCTGGGAGACACTGCAGAACAAACACCACCTCCTTCTGGCCCACAGCCTGAAGGCCACTGGAGCCAAAGCACCAGCACTTTTTACCAGAATCTGACACAAAGAAATGGAGTCGTCACTGTTCATATCTAATAGTGGTATGCGATCAATATATACCAGTTTGTTTGCAATTCTTATTGTGAGCTAAGTAACAAGCATCTCAAAACAAGTATGAGAACAGTAGGTTTAGGCTTACAGGTAACGATCTTGATGTTCACCAACAGATTTGCATTGAGGACAAAGGTCAAAGGTTGCGGCCCTCCTTCCTCCAGAAGCAGCAGGATCTGGCTGGCTGCTGGTCGCTCTTCCACCATGACATCTGCATTTGACAGCAAAGGTGGCAGCCCACCTCAGTAACTCTACACACACTCGCACATTTAAAGTGGAAAAAAGTGGCCCTGACAGTTTCCTACGCTACCTGCCCACGAAGCCAATGCAGGAATGTCTGTCTGCATGTTTCTGTCTAACCCAAGGTTTACATAAGCTTAAATGAATGAGTCGCTGTTTCCTTTGGTCGGTCAGGCGGCCGGAACTCACTGGAGCGGGTTCCTGTGTACTTCTGCTTACTAAAAGTTACTTCCAGAGTGTTATCTTTAAATTCTGTTTCATTTGGACAAGAATTAGAGTGGAAGAAGTCTCACAGTCCCGTAGGGTGTATTATGACGAAGTGAGTTTTACATAACCCAGAGTTAACTGCTAGAGCCGGGTTAACAAACCTTGAGTGCCCTAATTAAGGGGACAGTGATGTGGTTATCAACTTTAGATTTTAGATATTTTTAGACTGTACTTTTTAGACTTTAGATTTTAGACTGTAAAATTGGGCTGGATTATCTGGAACTGTACACATCCCATATGGAATGCAGGGTCTATTTTGTTGCTTTGCATAATTATGAATCAGAACAGAGAGATATTACATGATATTACAATTACAAAGATATTACAAAGATCACTTTCTGCCCCTCTTCTATTTAACCTTAATATGCTCTCTTTGGGGTCAGATTTTTAAAGCCAAAACTATTGCATATGATAGTTACAACGATAGTTACACCCAGCTGTGTCCCCTAATGACTATGCTCCCATTGACATACTAAGATATTGTGTAGAGCAAGTTAACACATGGATGCTGCAAAACTTTCTTCAGATAAACATAGTAAGATGGAGATAATTTTTTGTATTATTTAAACCTTTTCTCCTTGTTGATACTTGGCCAGGCCTCTAAAGACCACCACCCACATCAGAAACCTTGGTGTTTTAATGGACACTGAATTAAGCTTTAGTAACAATATCAAAGCAGTGACTGGGTCAGCCTTGTATCATTTAAAAAAAAATCTGCAAGGTCAGACGGCTGATGTCCAATCAAGATTTGGAGAAAATAATCCATGTTCTCATTTGCAGTAGTGTGGATTATTGTAATAGTCTTGTCTGGACAACTGGACAATTTCAACTTGTTTAAAATTAGTTACTAAAACTGAGAGAACGGAGCTCTTTGGTTTTTACACTGGCTTTCAGTTAGTTATATAGCAGATTTAAAAATATTTTAAATACTTTTGTCTGTAAATCACATAAAGGTCTAGGCCCAAAATATATTTCAGAAATGCTTGAAGCCTACAAACCCAGCAGAGCCCTTCGATACTCTGGGACTAGCCAGCTGGTTCTAAGTTCTAAGTTAGAGACTCCTGTCTTTCACTGTTACCCATCAATGGTAAAAACTGTACTGATGCTTGCAGTGAGACAAAAGTGCAATATTCCTGGGACTCATTGCAATAACTTATTTTTCTATTTACTATTCATATGCTTCCAACTTGTATAACCGTGTGCATACAGAGGGACTCAATGTTTTATTGATTTATGGTAATGCCTGGTGATTTACGCTGTTAATTGTGTGTAGCTCAATATGCAGAGCATTTGTAGGCGTCGAATCTGCTTGAAGATCGCATCTATTATACTGTATGTACCATTCAGGGGGACACACTACATTTCTTTGTATACATGTGTGCAATGACAAAAAAGGCATTCTATTCTATTCTAGCTGTAGCCATTTTTAAAACTAAACTTCAGAGCATTTAATTTCACTGTGCTTTAGGCTGTCATAATATTAGCTTTTTAATAATTTTCTAACGTTTTAAATACATGTAACTTTCCTTACTGTATTTTACCTTCCCAAGACTTCATTTTATCAGTTTTATTTTTCTTAAAATACATATGTTGTTATTTTCTGTAAAGCACTTTAAATTACCCATGCTATCCAAATAAATTTAACTTTTGGTATTGGATCCATAATAAACCCAGGGGAACGCCCTGATTTATAGGGCGGCTCTGATACTGGCTCTGTGTTTTGGCGACAGGGTAGTTTAGGGTGGCACAGGGTGGTGAAAGGGCAAGACTTATACCTCTTATTCTGAAAGCCAGCGCTTAATTCTGCTCAAAGCAGGTTAGGTATGCGGCGTAAATTACCCACGATTCGCGGCATACAAAATTCGGAAGTAAACTTTAGGAAATCTCGCTGAGTCAATAAACTCGCTTCGTGGTACATCCCCCAGTCCAACAAGCCCCCAGGAGCAGCCCCTCCCCCTCCCCACCTGCTCCCTCCCCAGTGATGATCAGCAGCGGCGGCAGGCCCTCCTCATCCTCTGGCACCAGGCTGGGGCTCTTTGCCACAAGGTCACCCACACGACACAGCAGGCCGTAGTCACAGGGCCCAGGAACTGGGGGGCAGTCTGCCTCAGCCAGGCCAACCACGGCTCCCCCACGTGCCCCCTCAGTCACTGGGACCCCCTCAGCTTCAGGGGATTCCCCTAATGAATGAGTGGGGTTCACTGGCTGACTACCAGGCTACAATTGAGAACAAGGAACAAGCAGTTATTTCCATTCATACAAAAATATCATATCACGATAAGGCAAACGCCGCACAGCTGAATTACACAGCTGCTGCCGTATCTCCAGCTTACCACTGCTGGCTCCAAAGTAACAGGGCTTGACTCCTGGGAGGTCTTCCTGGTTCCTGTAGAAAGCCTGGTGGTGTCCGCCACTTCCCCATTCGGCAGAATGCCATCGGCAAACCAGACTCTCCGCTGCTCTCGTGGAAAACCTACAAAATAAAGAAATAAATAAAAAGAACTGGTAAGTTGTGATTCATCGGAAGACATTATTACTCTGCCCACCAGACAGGGATCGCATGCATGAATCCTTTTTAGGTATTTACTCTACACTTAAGGCGTCAGACTCATTTCCGTGCAGATTTTCATCTAAACTCGTGCCTCTAGCTTAAATGAGCTATTAATGATATGTATTACGCATAGCACCTTTCCCCACTATCAATAAAGACAAAACTTAGACTAAATTAGAAATGTTCTGCTGCGTGCCACAGGGGCAGCTGACTGCAGCAGAAGCCGGAGTCTGACAGATGCGCTCCTTGGCCCGCACTGTTCCGGCAGCGCGTACCTTCGGTCCCCGGCTGCTTCAGCACAGACACGGGCACCATGACGGTAGGCGGAGGGGAGTTAAGCGTGCCAGCCGCACGGGCCTGCTGCATGGGCGGGATGGTGGAGCAGTACTCGGATGGGACGTTGGGGTTGGGGCTGGGGCCTGTGGGACTCATCATCCTCTCCAGGGCCTGGGCTGAAGGTCAGAGGGGCATGCATCACTACCTCTTTTCCTTTTATTAGGAAATACTAGAGCAGAGAACTATGAGGAAAATACTACTGCCTAGAACTAGAATACTAGAATTGTCTAAGAGCTCCTTCCCACCATAGGCCTTAAAATTAATTATAAATCTATTCTCCGTGGGGCTTCCCAAGATGGCTTTAATAACAACACAGACAATAAGCACTGGGGTATAAATGCACTCTTTATGTGCTATACTCCATTTTACTATGAAGCATATAAGCTAAATGGCCAATAAATTAAACAGACACAGTCTGTACATTGTGTTTTAGTAATCTGACCATAAAAACATAAAATTAAGTACAATTACAATGAAAACATGATTGCCAGGCTGGGCGCGCAGTATAGTCATTGCAATAGAACATTGACAAAGAATGAAATCATCAAACTGCAATGTTTAATACAAACGAGATGTGTCATCTACTGTCAGAGGCGAGACCAGGTTTCCTGGCATTGTGCACAACCAAGTGATAATTCTGAGCTGGAAACTGGAACAGACAACAACCAGTTTTTAACGGATCTATTTAATTGACAAGATTATTTAGCTTTCAATACCTAGATCATATGTTATATTGCGAATTACTAAACATAATTCCCTATTTAAACTCCTTTTTCAAAGGACAAAGGTAGCTTTTATTTTGGGATTAAAACCAGGAAGGAAATTCTAATATACAAGCTGCCGCTAATAGAATTAAAATGATAATATGACATACAGCCAGCAAGCATCTAATCCAGACTAAACAGCAATAATCCCACAAACTGATTATGCACAAAGCCAGTGCTGCTGCTCAGCCATGCTTAGGAGGAGGAAGAAAGGGGGGAAACTGCAGAAAAGCTGGGATCCGGGTCCTGTGACAGCACACGGAATTTCTTAAAGATGCACTGCCACTCATACTGTCTTTTCTATTGCCGATCACACACTAAAAACCACAGAGGTCAGGGGGCATCATCACAGCACCGGAAGCTGCATGCCAAACAACAGTGTCCCAAAAAACACACCGAATAACCTGCACCATAATTATTAAGCTTTATCTGCAACATGACTCTCGAGACATAGCGGCATCAGCAAATAAACATCCAAAAATCTATGTCAAATGGTAAGACAAGCTGGCGATACCTTGGTGTGGCTGCGCTCAAAATAAACAAATAAGCAAACAAACAGTCTCAAAGCAAATGACGCGTGTAAGACAAAGAGTGAAGAGTCACTGCTCCAGCAGGACTGATCGGACGTTAAAGCCTTCATTGCTGAGCCAAAAGCAAGTGCTTATGTTTCATGCCAGGCCTAGAAACAGGTCAGCTGACCTACTGCTACAGCCACACCTTCCACAGACACTCAAAATATTTGTATTTTTTAAAACAGCAATTACCATTCATAGTCACAGAAAAGTAGCATCACTCACTACACAAAAACTCCAGCACATAACTCATTAAGATTAGTTCAGTTTAATTAATATTAAGGAGAAGCTCTGAAGTCATATGACAGCTCATATTACATTAACAGTAGAAGCATCACCTTAAGTGTCTTGGCAAAACAGCAAAAAACATAAACAGGAAAAATAAAGGAAGAGGCCGTTTCCTGCTTTGTGTGACAAGTCCTACCCTTCGGCCTGGAGCAAAGGGATTAACGACCCAGGGATGAACAGGCCTGTCGATGACCTGGCGCCCCATGCAGTAAAACGCCTCGAATCGGCATCTGCGGACCCACTCTCCATCTTCATCATCATCATCATCAGCGCCACAAACGGCCCATGGGATAAAGAGCAGCGACACGGAACAGACGACGCCCGCGCTCCACGCTGATGTTCCTCCATGCTTACCTCACCTCCGTCTCCTCCCTCCCGCATCCAGCCCCACGGCACAACTGAGTTAGGAGCTGCGTGTGCAGAGCGGAGGCGAGGATGATGCAGTGGGGCCCATGCTGGGGAGGGGGAGGGGCGGGGGGAGGGGACAGACGTGCTCCGGGGTGAGTGAAGCCACCCGCCCTTTCCTACACGATCGCCGGACCCACCCCACACTGCAGAGAACAGAGGATGCAGGAGCAATTAAATATTAACATGTTCAATCTGCATGCATGCGTGTTTGTTCGCTCCAAACATTTGCCCTCTGCAGTCTTACATGTTGCTGAAGATGACGGGTCTGCAAAGGAGCAAATCAGCAACCTGGCTTCTCCGTCACCCCACCCTCCCCCGGACGAGCGCCAGAGGACCTGGGCGGCGCCGGCACGGCCTGCGACAGCCGGGGCTCCTCCCACCACAAATGGCCACGCAGAGACACACCATCGGCCTCACCACGTAATGCTTCAGGGCTGGGCACCAGGGAGTTTAGCCATTCAGCAAGGTTCATAATCGGACACAAGGCTCAGAGTTTTATTACTTTAGCAAATAAAAATCTAATGATGGAAGAAGAAGAAGAAAAAAATGGCAGTTTGCCTTTAAAAGCAGAACTCATTTGACAAAAAAAAAATCAGTGACTCATCAAGGACATCTGTTGCATTATTTATGAGACAAGGGTTCATTGTGAACTCTGCTAACGTGTTAAGCAGGTTAGTAGACAGCAGGCTGAAGTTTAACCTTGTACTGCAGGTCATGACGAATGACAAACTGTCTTTCTGTTGTACTTCACACAGCACTGGCTCTGAGGCCAGTGGTAAATACCGACATACTGGTGCACATGTGTAGTCAGTATGTGAACAATAATCAAACATACGAACCATTAAGAAGTTATGACTTGTGATCAATTTCTTGTTTACGGAGTTGACTATTTAAGCTTGACCGATTCGATAAATTCAGAATAAAATGCTTTTGTCAACCATTTTATTGAGGGCATTATTTCGATTTTTTTTTTTCCCCCGTCTTATCCAAAACCAGAAAAAGTGCAGATTACCTGGTGGGGGTGATGCAGAAAGAGGTTTCTCCATTCCACAGTACACCTACTCCATGAAGAAAGTTTTAGCTGGAGCTATGCCCCTCAAATGCAGGCCTCGGAGGAACTGTACTAGTTACCTACTTTAGCAAACCCACACGAGTCTCTCAGCCCCACAACCCAAACACAGGCCAGATGTTTGGGGGGCTATTTTTACACACCCTTACCAGGCAGCAGCCAAAGACAATGGGAAACCCACAACTATCAGCAATATTCTGCCATTAATAATTTCTAGAGCTGAACATCCTGGGATTCAATTCAAAACCGCTCCAGGGACAGAAAATCCATATCCCACGGTGGCTGCTTTTCTCAATCACAAGTCACCAAAATGTGTGCCACTGCTTAAGAGAATGAGGACAGCCTGTGAGCATGCAAATGGGATCTGAAGAAATTTCAGAACTTCCTAGTATCCGGTATGGAACTCCACTGAACTCCATATAACGCCAGCTTTGTGTGTGCCTGGAGTTTGCATGTATCCCCCGTGTCTCCAAAGACGTACAGTTAGTAAATGCATTAGTTAAGCATTACTTAACTTGCCTGTCCTGTGGGAGGGTGTGAATGTACATGTCCCACAATTGACCGGCATCCCATCCATACTATTCTATTTTATCCAAGCAGCAACCCCCATATGTGACCTGGAATAGATTCAGGCCATGGATACCCTGGCAGATTCATGGAGCCCAGCACTTTATAGGGCGCCTTAAATCTACTGTCGGGGCACACCTTGCCCTGCAAAATCTACTACAGGGGGCCCCCAGATTGAAAGCGCCAGACATAGTGGAGGGCCCACGGTGACATTTTTGTCCAGCGATCCTGTCCAAGATAAACATTTTAAACATGTATGGGGTAACATTACAGTAATGCTCTACAGTATGTATTACTACTTTTAAGCCATATAATACTTAAACAGTATTACATTTGCAGCAACCACATGTCATACATTACCTCAGACCCCTGAGGCAACTTCCAGGATTAACTCCAAATGTTGCCATGTGTGCTAGGCTAGAAAACATCCTGGGAACAACATAATCATCCTGCTTTTTGACACGTCATTTTTAATAATGCATGTAGCTACAGTGAAGTAGATTTACAAAGGTCTGGAAATTCCTCAATAAATTAAGAGGCGTATTGATGGATGTACTCGCATTACCTACAGAGCTAAATACGAAATAAAATTCATTATCAAGCATATAAGAGATAACAAAGACCACTGAAATGCCAACAAAGCTGGAATAAAAATAACAAAATGGTGATATTGCAGACTGTGGTATAACACAGTTTTTTTT
Source organism: Mormyrops attenuatus (assembly GCA_026777985.1). Taxonomy (NCBI): domain Eukaryota; kingdom Metazoa; phylum Chordata; class Actinopteri; order Osteoglossiformes; family Mormyridae; genus Mormyrops; species Mormyrops attenuatus. The sequence continues at coordinate 27,665,173 of JAODKC010000117.1, read as the reverse complement.
TTTTTAAATACCCACATTACAATAGCATACCAATTAAATTTCATGTGAATAAAACTGCTCTTCCATACATCTGTTGCCACTTGACTCATCAGGGACAACTGCTGCATTATTTCTGGGACAAAGACACATTATCAACTCTGCTGATGATCTAAGGCCAGTAAACACGGAGTTGAAGAGTTCTCCAACCCTGCACAACTAGGCATGATAAATGATAAAAATCGTCTTTTTATCGTTCTCTACAGCTGAGTAGACGTGCTGAAGACAGCAAGTAAATGCGTCCATCCATTAAAATAAAATTAAGTATCTCTACAAGCCCACAACGCACGGCATTTCAGGATATTTCAGCAAGATCAGTCCCACACTTCAAGAAAAACAAAAAAAACAAAAAGCAAACAAACAGAACGAGGCAGTGCTTCAGGGACCCTATGTTAATAATGCATTACATTCGAAAAATGGCAGGACAAGCTGCTATCTGAGTAAGTCAGCTAAACAAAGTTTTGGAAGAGCTAGTTCTTCCTACAGAACAGAACATACAAGGCACACAAATTAAACAATAAAGGCAAGGCTAATACTTCAGCTCTTACTAAAATATATTCATTTTAAAAGGATGTAACGCTCATTTTTGCAGTTCACATTCCGCTAATGTATTTCCATTAAAAAGCAACATAAAATTTAGCTTTTGGTAAATATAGAAACAAGGACAAATTCTTGGTACTGCTCTGAAATCCTAAGAAATCACTTCTAAATCAGCTAATGTTACAAATACTCTGCTAAAATGACCACCTATAGTAGATGCGTTGCACATTCAGATGCTTTGTCAAAAGGCCACCTAGCAGCTTTAGATCAATCAGATTTCTAGCAACTTATATAATAATTTTTTAAAAAATATTTTACCCAAACCCTGGTCTGTAGGTAAATATCTTACCATGCCTGGAGCAGTTCAAAACAAAGCAGACACAGAATGTTCCAGCTTGCGTAATGGCATCAAAAAAAACAACAAAAAGATCTCACCTCTCTGAATGATATCGTAGCAAATAACACACACTCTGGCTTCCTTGTCAAGATACTTCAGCTTGCATTTCCTGCTGCAGCACACCGCGCAGTACACCTGAAAATAACGGCCAAGGTGATGGACTGAGACAATGCAGGGTAAGCCCCTATTATTCCATACTGATTACTGCCTTTAAATGCTTTCACTGCAGAACTGCAGCCTCTGCTTGCCAGGGAAAATACAAGCAGACACTAAAAATACACCCTGCTGACACTTCACATCCACTTAAAATAGCTCTGGGAGGGAAACATACAGAAAACATAAAAAAGGGCTATTCTGCATAGGACAGGACTGCAATGATCAGGGAATAAGGCATGACCCAACAGCCAAGACAAAGTTATATGTCTCGTTGTGGTTCATACTGCAATGAATTCATGTTCACAATTCAAATTATACTGTTGTAACCTGTGATTAAAAAAAAAAATCAGAACTATAAAAGATAAAACAAATCACTGCATATGTAAATTGTCTTGAATTTCTTTATTTTTAAAAAAATTCTGAGATTTGACACAGATTGTCAAAATATAACAGTGATGCCACTATATTTTTTTTTGTATGAATATCTAAATGTATTCATGTTAAATTACCAAATACCAAAATATGTCAGAGCCCAGAGCTGATGAGACTGATCCCAAGTCTTCGACCTGCTAAAAGAGCCCAAGGAGCTCACCTTGCCACAAGCCCTGCAGTGGTGTCTCCTCTTGGTGAAGGTGAACTTCTGATGGCAGTGCATACAATTGGGAGCCTCCGAATCCGGTATCCAGGGCGGCTGTCTCACACCTAGGCCATCAGCCTCCTTCATCAGATGCTGGTGGTCAACCGTGAGACCAGGCCCATCCTTTGAGTAAGGCGGTGGTTCTGAAAGCTCATCGTAATCAACACTGTTCTCATAGCTCTCCTGGAAAGGGTAACTTGAATTTGTTGTACACTGGCTGGGGACTTCTGTAACTGGGACTGTGGCAGGAGAGGAGTGGGTAGTGTTCACCAACATTTCTCCAGGGTTATGAAGATCCTTAACTTCACTCCTCCCATGGTCCTCAGTCTCACAAGCTGAGGAAATTCTAGGTGGCTGACTATACAACTGCTTAGGTCTTGCCCCTCCAAAATAAGGATGCTGATTAGCAGTAAAATTAGGCTGGCCCAAATCACTGATAAGCTCTTCTGAACTAGACCTGTTATCAAGATCTGGGCTGCAAGGGCTACTGTCCTGAGACTGAGAAGAGGGGCTGGAGTCTTTACTTTCCTCCACAGAGGGAAGCATTTGGTTTCTATCCTTGTAGGTACAACTGTCCTGGTGACTTTTAATTTTTCCATGTTCTTCCTCCTGGAAACCATCTTGAGAAAAACCATAGAGATCTGCACCAAACCCATTAGTTTCCAAAATCCTCCCGTCGGCAGGTTTCTCCATTTCTGGGCCCACAGGAGTGGTATCCTTCTGCCCATTCAAGAAAGCATCCAGTTCCTCATCAGTCACCAGCAGGACACCTTGGTCATTCTCAGAGAGGAAGCTCTCCACAAACGCATAATCTGGTGGTGTACTTGGACCCTCACAAGCTGAAGGAGATAGACTTTCCTGTATCAGACTCCCAGAGACTTGGCAGCCATCGGGTGACAAAGGAGCTATAGATGTTTCAGAACATTCATGAGTTTTGATCATATGATGGAATGATGTCACCTTTGACAGTGAGTCTGCAGCTGATTCATCTACCACTTCACTGGAGTCAGCATCAGGGTTAGTGTGGTTAATGGTGTCATCAACTGGAAGGGTAACCTGATGGATATCTGGGTCAGACTGGACTTCTATCACTTGGGAGTTTGACAACACAACCTCTGGTTCTTTTTGAATCCTTGTTTCCTCGTGCTTTGAATCCAAAGACGACACCAGAGATCCACACATGGACACAGCCATCGGGAGACAGGACAGGGAGGACTCCTGCCGTGGAGAGCTAGGAGTCTGACTACATAAACTGTTAGACCAGCCTGTAGTCCTGGATCCCCCCTCTGGATGGTCACATTTCCCATCACTAGGTACTGGTGACTCATGAGAATGAGCAATATTGTTTGTAACCAGCCTCTCCCCATCATTTGCACCACTCCCACAAACTGCGGCAACAACATCCTCTCTTTCTGCAGGACAGAACTCGTCATCTCCTGTAGCGTTTTCTGCACTTTCAACAGAAACCTCGTACTCATTCTTCACAGATTCCTGGGCCTCCGAACTACCTGGTGACACCGCACTCTGAGGTTCACCAGCACTCTCTGAAGAAGCAGGCAAAATTATGTCCAGTAGGCTAACTGACGATGGAAGCTCTCCGGCAACAAGATGGTCATGAGAGTCCGATTCCAATAATGCTCCGTTATCAGGCGATTCCTCTCCATGAGTTCTCCTAATACCCACTGGCGATGCATTTCCAGGCAGGTAAACCACAGGAGACTCAAAATCCACCAAGAGCTCCTCCTCAAGCTGCTTCTCGGCAATGTCCAGCTCTTTAAAAGCATCGTGGCTATTTGCCCGAAGAAGACTGGCAGATGCAGTATCACTGACAAGGTCACACACAGGCTTCAGCGCCCTGTCTGGACATGGTGGCGCTATGCTTTTAGTTGTCCTGTTGTCCACAGAGGACAGGAGGTCCACATCTGTCAAAGGTCTCCCTGTCACTTCAAAATCTCTTGGGTAGGAGTCACAGCTTGGAGGACCACAATCTCTCAGAGGGGAACTGTAGCTTCGGCCTTTGACATCATGTAGAGCTGCAGAGTCTATAGATTTGGAGAGCAAGATGTTAGTCCCATAGAAAGCACAGGCAGAAAGGAACAGCACAGTACAGGTGGAGGTAGGAAGTGTCAGTGTTGCTGATTTGCAGTCTACATCCTCTACATGTATGGAAAAAAAGAACACTGAAGTGCTGAACTGAACTGAAGTACGCGTCACATTAAAAATTTGGCATAATTTTACATAATATAAACATCTATTTTAATTCACTGTGCAGTTCTGACCTGTGTTCTGCTCAAAATCATCCAGAAGTTTGTCCAGATCGCACACAGCGGCCTTGAAGAATGTATCCATCCTGGGGGAAGAGAGGCTACACTCAGCCCTCCGCACCTAGAAAAATGGGACAGAAAGCATGAAGGCACACATACAACCGTTAAGCAAATAAATACATCAGCAAGGCATGAAGCAGCCATGTCAATCAAGCCTCGGAAAATTAACTCTTCCACAGCAAAGAGATAATAAGAAGCAAGTTCAGCTATTAGTAAAAACGTCATCTAAATCAGGTTTATGACCATGTTATGCAGCATTTACCATAGTACGTCACAAAGGAGACTAGCATCAAGGTATTTTATATACATATAAAACGTATTTTAATGTTCACTAAAACCAGACAATACAAACAACACTGAAAAAGGTGGAATGCTTTAAAGTATAAGATTGGGGGATCATCTTACAAAATGAGAGCTATGTCATGCCAGAGTTTCCCTCGGGATAGAAAAAGTTCTGTCTTACAAAACAACTTTTCCCAAATGTATCACCTCTGTGGACTATCTGCCGTTATAGTTTGGCGTATTCGCCAAATTATAACACCATCTTTTAAAAGTCTGGTAAATGATAATCAGTGCTGTAAGGGAGCATGACTGGACTGCAAAATACCAAGGTGTGGACAAAGAAAGACACCATATCACAACCTCATAATGGTTGGAGAAGGAAATGCTACAGAATGGCCCTTAATTAGAAAATGAGCTGGTTATCTCAGCAGAAGAGTACAATCTGATAAGAAATATGCCATCAGTTTTAACATGGATACTTAGAAAATGTATAGAGTCATTGTTCCATTAACACCATAGAATCCATCTTCTAACCCCTTACACCGGCCAGAGTCATGGGGCACAAAGATATTAATATGCTCTAGTTTATTACTAGAACTTCAGATTTAAACCAAGGTGCTTTATGGTCTTGGAAAAAAAAAGTTGAGAGAAAAAAAAAAACTTTCCACATGTTTGGAAGTACATCTCAGACCTCTGCTCAAACAGTTTTTCTTTATTTAGATATGGCTGTTGTCTGTGGCTGGTGGTGATCACATTAAGTACAGTCATTACAACTCAGCTTGGTAATCAAGAACTTGAGATCCAGCTGTAGTTGTGCCTAGTAGACCTGGATCTAATAAACAAGAAATGAGACTGTCTGTTCAAAAAGAGAACTGACTTGTGGTGTTCAGCAATAGGAGACTGACTGCTGTGTCACGAGAAAGCCACCAAAAACAGCAGCGAGCACACTGCGGAAGTTTATGCTCAATCATACAATGCAAAGAATGTGCCTAATACCGCTTCAGCCACACAGGAAAGGCTATCAAGCAATCTGTGTCAAAGGGCTTCCTGGTAAAGATATCATATCATAACTGGAGTTTACCCCATTCTATACTGCAGTTACAAACAATCTTGTATCTAAAAACAATGTAACTTTAGAGCAATTAAGCGGCATAAAAGTGAAGTACATTAACCATCACTATAAGATTATTAAACAAGTAAAACACGTTTGATTCCACCTTTACTCCCTTCCCAAGTCTTAAAAAAAGATGGAATAATACACGTACAGTACTGCTTGGAAATATAAAAAGGGATGTAATTAATTGGTGGACATCATCCAAAATAAACACGAAGCAATAAGCTATTAAGTAACATATATAAAGATCAGTTGGACAACAATGATTTTATTTAGTTTACCAAACAAGTTAAATCAGCTTAATCAGAAAATCAGAGCGATGAGCCAATTCCGTTTAGAAGCACTGGTGCTATTTATATTACCTTTTAATGCCATTTTGTACAGTAGGAAAATTCCCCGCAGGGACTTTTCATACTGACCTCAACTAATTTAGTTAGCTGCCTTATCCAAAATTACCCGACCAACTCCCCGCACTCCTTGCCAAAAACACAATATTAAACAAAATGCATCGATAAATCAATTGTGTGTACAAACATGGGACACAAATGGATAAATATAAAACACCTGACGGATACGGCTGAAAAAAACATTTCTCTGAACTTGGAAGACTACGCCACAGAGCATCTGATCGCTTCTAAAAAATCTCATAAATAGAAAGCGAAACTACAAAGCGGTTACGTGTCTAATTATTTACTAGCTGTGACCCCTTTTTAACCATCATCGAGCTGCTGGTTAGCTGGTACTCGGCTGGTAAAGTGCTGTACACACGAATGCAGTACAAAGTAAGCGCCCCGTTAGCTATGCTCGACCCCTCAAAACAAAACAACCAGTCTGACTACTCGACATATGAGAAGCTGATCGTTTATCCTACTGGAGAGAAAAGGGGAAGAAAAACAGTCACGCTGACTATTTAAAAATTCACGTAAAAAACTGAAACGAGCTTACAGACTTAGCGATCAAGATCATTGTACACTTCCTACCAAAATCAAACGTGAAGTGTATAATATATATATATATATACCGGAATCAGCTTTCATCTTCTTTAATTTTTCTCCCGGCTTTTGTTTCCACAGCTCCTCTGGTTTCCACCGAGTTGTTATATATTTTTTTATCTAGAAAAGCCTGACAGTACACTGCACAGAGACGCCGCCATCTTGGATCCGCCGTCCGCTCCTTAAAGCGACAGCAGCACCAATTCCTCATTAATTTCCAAAAATACTGAAATCAAACATTTACTTTCAGAATATGAGCATATGCATTTGTGGTATTTAGGAATATATATCAACAGTGCCCCTCGGTGCGTAATAGCTTTAATGTGCGTACGAATGCTGTTTTATAATAATACTTTTGAACTTGAAATAAACCCAATACAAATTCCGATGGCTCGTTTTGGCAAAATGAACGGACATGACGACGCTAAAGAGGATTTCGACTCCTGCTTTTTATATATCGAAAACTGGATAGAAGTCATCTGGATTTCGGAGAAGTGTGGTCTGTGCCTTCTGATCTAGCATGGAGCGGGGGCTTTAAAAATATCTTTGATGTACTGGTTAAACCCCAAGCAAATATATGTATCACGATTTCAGGTACTACATATTCCCCAAATTAATAATCTCTCCGCAAGCTTGATAGCCACTTCAGAATAGCTAAGACCACACACTTTTGGCATTTTCCCAAAGGAGGTTCGACAATTTAATCTCAGTTCAATATGCGCTGCTAATGTATTTTAATTTGATTACATTTTATCCACTTACATGATGCTTTTATCCGAAACGATTTAAAATACAGGGAGGAGTTACAATTTGTGAGTGTCCCCCTGGCATTTGAACCCACGATATTTGCGCTGTTAGCGGGAGACTCCAATTGTTGAGCTACAGGAGCCGTGACATATGACTCCTGAAATAAAGAAGGATTCAAGAAAATAAAACCGCAAGCGACAACAATATTCGACTGAAACCATCCGGTTGCTTGAAGAGCGACATATAAGGAGCGACCTACACTGGGACCACTAGGGGGCATTACAGGCAATAAGTTAGCTTTGTTGGGCAGGAACGGCCAGGAAGTTAAGCGAGATGTGGATGGTACATTTCCTTGAATGAATACTTAAAAGTAAATACTTTTCCACGGGTCTTAGAAACAGGTTTGGTAATAGTCAAGGCATCATAAGTATAATCGAAAATGAAAGCTTACCCACACGTTACATGGTTTGGGCAGTACCATAGAAACTGAGGAAGAAACTGGAGTTCAGTAACCCATAAAAGTTGTTTGCTATATCTGCGGTCATACTCGTTATCTAATTTCTGGGCAGCATTACAGTAATTGACTAGCACTGTTTGAAAACCAGTGTCTGACTCTTGTGTCCTACACATCACCTTGTGTACCAAAAGACACAAAGGAAAAGTCTTTCAGAAGGCAAGTGTATAGAAAAAAAAACATTTTAAAAAAATCATATAAACAACTGCACCCACTCTACATAAAATGCAACTATATTTAACTTTGTAGATTCCTGTCATAAAGCACACAACCTGGGCTTTCATCTTTCAAAAGTGGCATTAGGAGAAACATAAATAGTAAATCCAAAAACAGTGCCAATCAAAACAAAAGTTCTGTAAGTAATTCACAGCTGGGCACATGGCTTTGTGCTTGCAGTAGGGCTTATCAGTCACTGTCATACTCCTCAATGACAAACTCCTCCTCATCCAATAAGGCCTGGGCGGCTGTCGGCTGGGGCTGGCTGGAAGGCAGGTCTGTCGACGCTCCTTGGCTGCTGAGGAATTCTCCAGGGGAGTCAGTTGCTGCAGTCAGTGGTTCCGCTAGTCCCAGTTCGGTGACGGTAGCAGGAAAGGCGGCATCCTCTTCATCACTCTCCAGGTGCAGCAAGCCTGGTTCTTTGTCAGTAAGAGCTTCAAATTTCAACCTACAGTAACCCAAGGGGGGACAATCATCCAGCGTCAGTGATGGCCTAAATTAGGGCAGATTCAATTACAGACCAAAGGTGAGTTTCCCAAAGCCTTCTTAACGTTAAGTCGTTCGTAAGTTCTATGTTGTAACACAGAACTTACGAGTGACTTAGCGTTAAGGAGGCTTTGGGAAACTCACCCCAAATTTTTCCACTCTGAATAGCTAATGTATGTTCCACCTTAACAGGTATAGCAAATGAGGTACATTTTATAATAAAAAATAAACATATGCAGCCAGTTAAGACATCTAATTATATCCATGAGAAACATAAAAATACAGTTCTGCTCCAGTAATGTTCCTGTTACGATAAAAATGCTAATCTTGCAGTGAAGTAATTTAATCAGGACCTTGTGTCACCTTAACTTGCAGTATCATTGTGTTGTTTACAGGTAACTTTCACCTACCTTCCATGGTACCTTTTGAGGGGCATTCGGCCAACATCTTGGATGAAAGCTATCTGAGCTGTTCAAAGAGAAATGCAGTTCTGTAAATGCAACAGCCAGCTGAGAGAAGGCAACAAGCAATTTACACTCGGTTTCTGAATGCCCGATACTACTTGAACATCCAGATTAGAAAGGAAGGTAAGTAAGCATGGTGCTTCTGGTGCAAACTATATTAGTTTCACTTTTCCACCAAAAAAAAATGTCATCTTTTTGGTTATACGACCTTAAAAAGAAGTCACGTCATTGTTCCTGAACAATAATTTATGTAAATTAAGACTAAAGTTATAATTATCTCTCATTTTTATGTTCCAAAACGTCACCTTTGGTCATCACAGGGTTGGTGAACTTATATGAAGTGTCAATTTTAAACACCACTGAAGCAGAGTAGGTATCTCACCATGACTTCTCATGTGGCTGGGAGATGTTTAGCTATTGTGGGGTGTATTGTTTCCATGGTGTCACTAAGACTGTGTAGTGAGGGTCTTGCCTTGATTCCTCATGGGGTTGGTGAGCTGGGCAAGATATGGCAGCAGCTCTGTCTGAAGGCTCAAGGGCGTCAAGCAAAAGCTGACAAAGAGAGATTTGGCAGCCTGGCAATTTTCTCTGTACTAGAAAAAAAGAAAAGGGAAAACTCAGATGTGGAAATTAATCAACCAATTGGGTAAGAACCATTTAAAACAAGTTAATGTTGCTTTTGAAGCAATTGAGACCATCTGTACGCAAAGCGATGTATTCAGTAGCAGCAATGTATGTAAATTTTGTAAATTTAAATGTAAATGTAAATTTTGCTGTCACATACACAAACATACACTGTACACCTGAGTAGTGAAATGCTTAATCAGTAGGGCTGGGCGATATCACATCAATATTATTGCGCATGGGCTACTAATCTGTCTAATAAATTGTGGTTGTAAATAATGTCCAAATAGTATCGAACAACTGGCATCCGGCCCAAATGTTTTGCCCATCATCTGAAGCCTTGGTGATTATTGAACCTGCACGATATAATATCGATGCGATATCGCCCAGCCCTATTAATCAGGTACCCAACATCAGTTCTGCCTTTTACCTTTTTGCTTACGAGTAGCCAATGGGGCTTGTGCAAGGGCCTGAAGCCTGTGGAGGTCTGAGTGACAGCTGAGGCCCGAGCTGCATTGGCGTGCATCAGCCCCCTAGTGGCCACGGAGGAGCTGTACTCCCTCATGGTACACCGCGACTGGAGGAATTAGAGAACACCAGAATGAAGAAGCCACCATTAAAAACGCAGACACAGGAGCTGAGGGAGATTGCTCACACTACTGGTGGCAGTGTCCCTGCTCTGTAGTAGCACCTTATCAGAAAAATGCTCACGATATCCAGTCATGACCTTCATGCTTGTAAAACAGGTGCCAGGAGGAAATGAAAGGGTTACAAAAAGACCATGAGGGAATGAATTTCCACCTCTTTTAGAGATGCATATCTAAGGAAGCAGCAAGATGATTTTAACAACTGACTATAGTAACAGTACTTCTGCATTCAAGCATCTCAGGTCAACTTTCTAAGGTTTCACCAGTCTTAGCAGTGGTGTTGGGCGACCAAGACACATCAACGCGAGATCATTAAAATTACCTTTGTGCCACAATAACTCATCTGTTGGTTTCTACCAAATGGGAGATTCTTCATTTATATCAACAAGTCCTTAGCCACCGAACATCCTGTCCGTGGATGTTGGGGTTTTCCCCCTCCTCGGACCACTCTCGGTAGGTACTCACCATGGCGGAGCCTTGTAGTTTCAGAGATGCTCTAACCCAGTGGTCCAAATGATTTGGTGCTTATCAAAGTCACTTGGGTCTTAAACCCGTTCCATTAATTCCATATACAACAGGTCAACTACAAGTACCGAATGTTAGATTACTGTCTGATACAGGGTTCTCAAACTCCAGTCCTGGAGGGCTGGAGCCCTGTGTAGCTTAGTTTTTTCCCTGTTCCGACAGAGATGATTCAACTCAAGAGCTGTGTGGTAATTAGGTAAGTAGTTGAATCAGGTGTTTTTAATGAGAGTAAACCAAAAACTGTGCAGGGCTCCGGCCCTCCAGGACTGGAGTTTAAGACCCCTGGTCTAATATTTATGAGCTTGTTATGTGCAGTTTTTACAAGCTATTTGACATTATATGCATCAGACAGGAGTGGTCATATTGTTTTGACTCATCGGTGTACATCTCAGTTTAGATTAAGAGTGTCAGAGATCACAAGCATATTATGATACTAGAGAATATGGCTTACAGTCCAGTCAGTAGTGAGAAAATCTGCATCAGACAAATACTCGCTGGCCCGGGTCACATCCTCCATATCGGCAAAGAAGTCAACATAGTTCTGATGCAGGTAGAGGTTGAAGAGCTCAGCTGACATATGGGACTTTTCCACTACCAGCTGATGGGGAGGAGACGAAAAGCATGTATTTCAAACAGGGGCCTTCTTACGACTGTCTTTACACAAGCGTGGTGCCGTGATCCCACATACTACCTCAGGGTCCACCAGCAGCTTGTCTCTTCGGTGCTCTGATAGATGGGCAGGCAGCTTGGGCAGCTCTGGGTCACTGCAGCTCTCTCCTGAGGACCATTAACACATCACCTCGCAGTGGAACACAAGGTAGTCTTCTAGCATCAGAAAAACATAAATCAAAGAAGAGAGAGACACACACTGCCAACATGCTCAACTCACTTTTGCAGTAAAGTATCTTCCCCAGGGCTCTAAACAGAAAGAGAGAAGCATCTTTGCCCCCGATGGCCTGAGACTGAGCGTCCTGCTGGTCAGAGCTCTTTGTGGATTTACTCCTGCTTCTTCCTTTGGAGACACTTCGACTGGATGACGCAGACACTGGCTTGTTCTTCAGTGGTGGCCAAAGATTGGTTTGTACTGAGCAGTCTGACGAAAACAGAAGCCGAAACTTACACGTATCCCTTTGCCACATTGAAAAGACCAGCAACCTGAAGAGGAATGGGTGTGAACTGGATCAACTACATAAGTATGTATCTTAAGTTAAAGGTTTACCGGCAACAGGTTGAAATGTCAAATATCTGGATATCAGTCTGACCTTAACTATGGACACAATAAATGCTGATTCTTACATTTGTATTTCTATCTGCAGGCAGGAAGAGTGAAATGATACATTTTGGCAAGTTTTTACACAATGGAACAAATTTACATTAGATAAACGTAGGTACATTTTCAGGGGTGCGTTTCCCGAAAGCTTTGTGACAACTAAGTACTTTGTCATCTCGTACTTAAGATTTGTTGATTAAATGAGTGTTTCTCAAAACCCTCTGTAACTAAAATAGTTCATAACTTCATCCATGAATAAACGAGTGATCTGACTCGTTATTGTCCACGTCGTTCTTTATCTGAATGCTTGCCTGCTCTATCAGAGACAGAAGTCACCCAAAATGGATGAAATGCTGATGCTGTTTTTTGGACAATGTAATGATTATGATGATAATTAATATTGCAATATAAAATTAAAATATAGGCTAGAAATTCATTACATTTTGTCAGTAATTACAGAATGCAGTGTTACAAAGTGTGTAACAATGCATTATGTGATGAAAAATTGTTAGATTTTGTCGAGTCATTATATAATGCATTGTTACATAGAGGATTACCAGTGTATTATGAAAAGCCACAATAGTCTTAAAAACACTTCTGAAAACTGATGGAATTACACAGTACATAAGATTTGTTTTATACTGCTGCTTGACAACAGACAGCACGTTTCGAAAGATATACAGGTTCTGGTAAGTAAAAGATTGTGATTCTCCCATGACAAAATCCGAGCGCACGTGATCAAGATCACAGCATGACTGTGCAGAGAGCCCTCACCTGTGAGGGAGAGGAACTGCAGGTTGTTGATGGCTCCCCGTATGTCCCCTGAGCTTCCAGTACACAGCAGCTCCAAAGTCTCTTTGTCAGGCACCATCATCCTGCCTCCACTCTAAGACAGAATAAAGGAAAATCAAACGCACAAGCATATACAGAAGGGACTGTCATCCAGATCCCATCAATCTGTCTGTGCATCAAGTCATGATGCTTCAACAGACATCTGGCCAGGGAGTAACTAAGCAGTCAAATGTCTGATGTATGTATGAAAATATAATTCACTCAGTACAGCTAGTCTTACATTAAAGCTGAGAGTCTGAACTTTAAACACATGGTTTCAAATCCGTTGTAGCGTCCAGAGCCAAAATGAATGTGTCACTGTCCAAATATTTATTGACTGCACAACATTCTACCTGAATAATTTTTCAACGCAACATACCCAACAAACTAATCCATATACATTCAAAACACCATGCACAAAACAAATTCCATTTATAGTTTGAACATATCCTTCCACAGAGATGATGCCTGTTTGACACATTTTGGAAACAAGAAACCGCTACATTCAAATAAAAGGCTTTGTTTTACACAAAAGAATTAAAAGCATGTCCACTTGCAGCATCTCTCTCCAGCTGACGAGAGCAGCCATCTTACCCTGCTTTGTTCCTGAGCCACAATCCTATTCAGCGCTTTCATCATGCTAGTGGGTGCCACAGGATTGAAGCTTTAAAAGCAGCAGAGTAAAGAAAAATATTCAAACAATATCAAAATAATAAGTTATACAATGATTGGGCAGCGTCAAGAACGGAGCCAAATTTCTACCTCTTTTTTGGATATACATATCCAAAGTTAATCTGTATGATGGATTTACTGAATGGTATAACCCTTCTCAAGATGAATGAAAACCATTTTATTCACAGGTACATTTCCACTTTGTGCAACTGTAAGAATTTGTGGCTCATACCATATATTATACTGTCATCATATAAAAATTATTTAAATGTATTAGATGACATTCATATAAAAAAAACACAGTCACACTTCAATATTTTGTAGAATCGCCTTTGGCTTTGATTATGGTGCACATTCATCAATGTATTGCTTCCATATGCTTATGCAACATCTCAACATTTCTTTCATCCAGATTTGCATTCATTTCTTGTTGAGATCTTGTATTGATAACATGCGAGATGAACCACTCTGTACAGTCTTCCTCGCATCTCAAAGACTTTCAATGCGGTTAAGGTCAAGACTCTGTGATGGCCAATTCACATGTGAAAATGATTCCTCATGCTCCCTGAACCACTATTTGACAATTCGAACCCCATGAATCTTGGCATTATCATCCTGGAATATGGCCATACCATTAGGAAAGAAAAAAATCCATTGATGGGATAACCTGGCCATTCAGCAGATTCAGGTACTCCACTGACGTTACATTACTGCTGCATAAAATTGCTGAGCTATAGTAATGATCCAACAATTGGCTCTTAACTACTTGTTGATTTAAATTCAAATGGTGACTTTTTAGGCCAGGCAGTGTACTTACCTTATATTGCAGATTCCAAGCTCCTCCTGAAGCTCCTTAGGGACAAGCTGCCGGGAGCCACCATCCCCACTGAGGCTGTCTGACACTGTGAGCAGCAGAGGGCACTTGCCAGTCTTGACAAAACTTCTGCGTGAGGAAAGACAGAGAAATGACCTTTCGGTTGCACTCCATTTATTTAGAGTTTATAAACTACCGTTGATATTGATATCATTTCTAATGTTCAAAAAAATACTATGACACTTATTATGCTGAGAATTCTTTTTTTTTAAATCTTACCTCAAAATACCATGAAGGCATTCTGGCTGTCTATAAAACTGATTAGGGAAATCCTGTCAATCAGAGAAGTTTACAAGTATTACTAATAATTCATTCAAATTGTTTAAATCCTTAAACTAAACCCAAAGTATGAATATTTTTCCCCCATTTTAATTAAGCAAGATGTTAAAAACACATAAATGTTCAGTGACCAAGAGTAAAGTGGGCTTACCTCAATGAGGATGAGCTTCTTGTTGCCTGTCTGGCCGTCCCCCAGCATCTGCAAAGGGCTGTACTTATTTGCCCTGAGTAAAAACTCCTGGAACAGCACTGTCTGAGACCCACCAGAGAAGCTGTTGAACCTTGACTCTATCAAAGAATAGCAAGCTGACACTTATGACTGCCCAGCTCAGTAGACAAACCAAAACTGCTTAAAACCAAAAGAAACATGTAACAATTTCTGCAGGACTGATTCTGCAGTTAACAACAATTAAGCAAAGTGAAGATCCTAACTCATTAACATGTTGTATACGGTGCACAAAACCTGGGGTGCAAGATTCATTGACAAGTCACCAAGTCACATGCCATTCACATATACCAGAGAACCCCACCCATTATGTTTCATGTTGCACCTCACACCCAGGTAAACAGTGTGTCTTTAGTTATTACACCTACAATACAGTATAACTCACCAAATTACACTGATACAAGTGACAGAAGTGGCTCACCAGGGTCAAACGACTGTCTAAAAGACTCCTCCGTCTTGAACTCAGAGAAAGGAGAGGGGTTGGACCACTCCTGAATCAGACAGCCTAGCTCTCTGGCTAAAACCTGAATGGTGGCAGTCTTCCCACATCCAGAAGGACCAGTCAGCAACAGAATAGCACCACCCTAGGGAGAAATAAATACGACGTCATACATTTTTTGGACTATGTGAACAGTGTAATAAAATTTAATATATTTACCTTTATTTACTTAGCATATGCTTTTATCCAAAGAGACATACAGTTAAAAAAGCAGGATCAGACAGTCCCTGGAGCAATTAGGGTGAAGGTTAAGGGGGGTAGAGCTGGGTTGACCTCAGGTCGCCCCACTGGAATCGTGAGGTCGGGGGTGGAGGGTAATTATCAAAGAGTGAGCCTCTAACTTTGTACAGTACTAATGCAATTAGTAAAATCGGTGACGCTGTGAAATGCTACTAAATAATTTGCAATTCATTCATAATACTGGTAATATGTAGTTTCGCATACATATTGTTGCATTTTTTTTTTCTGGTTTGTGCAAAATCATGAAGAATAATATACAGTCAGTTTGCACACCACCAAGGTGACTCTTGATTGACACTGTGGAGGATGGGTAATGTTTTGATGCTCGAGCGCCAAATAAACATAAATGGATAAGTAAATGTACAAGCCATCAGGTGTCCAGTTTAGAAAAAAAGAATAAAAGGAGAGACACAGAATTTAAAAGGTAGAAAAATGTAAGTCGCTCTGGATAAGAGCGTCCACTAAATGCTGTAAATGTAAATGTAAAAGGTATGGAGCTATTTCATCTCTTTATGAGTGTAATATTATGTATCAAATGAAATAGGCTAGTACAACAGTACAATGTTTATTAGTCAGTAAGGGTGTAATCATTCATTGTAATTCAATTCACATTTTTATATACTACAGTTTGTTTTTGTTTATGTTGTATATATTTTTATATTCATCAGGTTATAAATTTTATCATTATTTGTATCATTCCAAATGTCTTAAAAGTGTCAGTGTGTCAGTTAGTGGGAGAAGTTTGTTGTTGTTGGGTGGGAGCTGAAGGGGGAGTTCGCCCAGGGCACCTCACAAACTAGAACTGCCACTATTCCGATCATAGGCTCAGAGTCCTAACACTCAGATCCACACACCACCCCACTCCACTCCACAAAGACACACGTACTGTCTTTTGGACACTGCTGTTGATGTGCGATTTCAGCCAGCTCTCAACCTCCCTGATCTTCTTCGGATGAACTGCAAGGTCAGCCTTCATGACATGTACAGAATGACATTATATTCAAAATAGAACAATAAACATGAGTGGTGATCAGATATAGATATATATAAAGACAAATATTGGTTCAGAACACAAATTTACAGCATCTGACTAAGTAAAATATACAACATTTAACCACAGATAAACTGGAAAGGGGGGTATGCATAAGATTTCTACATATAAGGACACAGCACCTGTGTGTGGGGGTAGTACTTGTCCACCCAAGGTTCATCCTGGCACTGCTGGTTTTTCCTAAGAGCATTCTCAGATTGTTGTGATTGCGAAGTCCCTTTTCTTTTCGAAGGTTGTTTGCTGGATGACGTAGCCCTTTTTCTGCACTCTCTGGCGCTTGTTGCCTTTCTCGTATTAGGCAGGTTCCGTTCAGAGCCGCCAAACAAATCGCCAAAGGCTGGCTCCACCCAACTGTTCCCCTAGGATACACAACGCAACACCTTGAAATGGTGACCTAAGCGAATGGACAT
The DNA here is from genome assembly GCA_026777985.1 of Mormyrops attenuatus. NCBI lineage: Eukaryota > Metazoa > Chordata > Actinopteri > Osteoglossiformes > Mormyridae > Mormyrops > Mormyrops attenuatus. Next base: position 27,648,120 of record JAODKC010000117.1, on the reverse strand, counting down.
GCCGTGAGCTTGTTAAAATGCCGTACTCTGAAGAAATGTTAAAATGTGAGCACTAGCTAAAAGTACGAGCCTAAACGGAACATCGTGAGATTAAACGTTTCGCCAAGAAATTGCAAATAAAACGCTCTGCAGAGTTGAAACAAACAGAGGGTATAGAAACTGTTATAAAGAACGTCGCTTACCTTACTTGATGACGGCTTTCTTTCGATAGAAAGTTTTGACATTATCGGTTGTGGCGTATTAATGGTGGCATTCACTTAACAGGTGAAGTAACAGGCAGCTAAAATAAACAACAAAAACTTGAGTCTATTCGTATAAGAGAGGCAAATGAATTAAAGACGAAAAGTAAAATGACACTAATTTGATGGTGTAGAACTGAATGTACAAAATACGTTTCAGCCATTAAATTATTTAATCCGTTGTTAATATTTTGAAATGTCAACAGCTAGTAATTGAAAAAAATTGGTTGGTTGGCGCTAGATTACAAACGTTTTAGTGCAAGTGGATTTTGACAGTCTTACAACTGACAAAATAGTTTCCAAATGACCTAAGTAGCCGTCACAAAGTTTTATTAAACAATCAACTTGCCTTAGTGACACCCAAAACTACTTCTGCCATATCACGCAATTTTAATTATTAATCGTCGGTTACTTTTTATTCTACATCGAAGTATAAACAGTCGATCTATCCCTTTAAATTTAAGGTCTTCGTGAAATGTGGCGCATTTTGATGACGTTTGCCGAAGAGCTATACCAATCATATTCGTCGTTTGTGATCATGTGGCGCAAGGCTTTCGCGCATGCGTATACTGTTTGACATTTGACGGCGTCCCAGACGCATGCGTGCAAACAACACGTTACGTCTCTGATCAGTGTCTGTACTGCATGGGAAAACATTCTTCTGCTCATGGAGTACGCAGTGTGTCTGTCGTTGGTTTTAAAAAAGCTGCTTTTCCAGAAGATGCATGGCATGTTGGTTTCCTCACCATCTCATATCACAGATTTGTTCAACCTCGGCAGTCCTGAGATTTATTTCGGAGTATGACAGTACGGACACACATATGACGTGTAAAACGTACACACTGGCTCCTCTCGTTTTGTCATAACCATGACATATGTAACAATTATTACTGACGGCTGTCGTGATGATAGTCGATGACAAGCTGTTTTTTTTGAGTTTGGACTAACGTAACGCATGCCATCTGACGTACGTGTTTTGAAATTCTGCTTTGGTATACATTTTGTTGTACTCTTGCAGGATTACTCACTGCTGTATGGACTTTTTTGTCGCCTTATATCTATATGTACTAGCTGATCATCTCGAAACAGTAACATATAAAACTTTTGTTTAGTGCCTTTTGACTTTTACATATGTATTACACCTTCATATGACTTTTAGTCATTCCTGAATTCCTCGTTTGGAGAGGCAGCTTTACTTTGGTGGTATATCTCATGTGACATCACATGGAAGCTTCAACGCCAGCGCCCCCGACCGTGAAGTGAAATTGGTTTGACCCCTCAGAAGATGGCGCCCTAGGGCGGTCTAATGGGTTGACTAGTACTTGGTATAATTATTTATGACAGGGCTACAGAAATGTTCCGAAGATAAGAAGGATAAGGACATTAACCTTCTTTGATGAATTCTATTGTGTAACTGTAGAAGAACTTGAAGAAATCCTCAAAGAACCTGTGAGATCTTGGATACATCATTCAGTAGAAAAGACAGAACCGCAATCATTACAAGCTAATATGAAAAACAAAATATTCCGTTCTTATTTTTAATTTATATTTCAAGCTACGTTTCCCCTGTGACTGTTACCAGGATAAGTGATGGAGGAAAGTTTCATTTCCTAGTTGTACATCATTTTTAAAATTGTAGAATTATTATTAATTCCGGCAATAATTTCGGCATCTTCACAGGTTTGCTGTGGCCTACGAAGTACCACCGTGAACAATTTTCTGAATTTATAAATAAGCTTCAGAAGATTTTCTAAATACATGTGTACAGAGTATATGCATCACATATAATACTTAATAGATTAACCTGTGTTTGATTAGTATCATATAGTTATATAATTTTCAGGCATTTCTCATTACCACAGCCTACTCTGATGTTAGTACAGTACAGACGCAAGAAAAGTACACTGACAACAAACAACAAACCGAATGATGGATAAAAGCTTCCTCGCCTGGTTAAAATTAAGAATAACTTTGGGTGCACTTTAGTTATGAATAAACATTATACTACATCATAATAAAAATGATTGAAACATTTTGTATTATAGCCACATGATAATACTGTCATGTGGATGACTGAGATGTTGAAAGAATGCATTTAATGCTGCCATTAAACCCTTGAGCAAGGACCTTAACCTCAATTGCTTCAAGGGTGCTGGAGAGCAAGTATGTTATAGGTGAAAACATAATTTTCCCACAGGGGTAAATAAAGTATCTCTATTCTATTATGCACTTTAAAAAGAGACACAACAGCCTAGTTTCGTCCTGCATAGGAGCACAGTCACGATACGTTTCAGTCCCGTGTACGTCACTACCGCTACCTGTACCCGCCCCACTTCACTGCACTGGTGATGGCGATGAAATTTCCCAGGTGAGTTCGTATCGGTGCGCGATGACGTAAGGCCGCCGGGATGGGCCGGTCACGTGGTCTTGTCCTCGCAGCTGCTGAATCTGCGCTTGGCTGGGAGACGCGCATGGAAATTCCTGGAAAAGTTCCTTTTCCAGATTAAGGTAAGAAAGCGCTTTCAGAATGATAGTGTAGCTGTTACCGAAGACGCTATAGGAACAGCAGGTATAAAAAGTAGTGCGACTTTGTAAACGTTCTGAACCAGGTATTGGAAATGTTCTCAGTTGTCCTGGAAAAGAAGTCAGTGGAAGTTTCTTATTCGTTTCGGTACCACGCTACAGAAAAAACCAACTTTGCCTTAAAATAGCCGTACGTAAGACTCTCATAACTGGTGTAACATATATAACACATTTAATGTATAGCTAACTGGAATGCCTAGTATTGGGGTATTTAAACGTCAAAACAGTGGAAGGCGGAAATGTGCGATTGTAAAGAATCCCAGCGCTTTTTAAAGTCAAGTACCCTAGTAAAACTTGTTTCTCTTATTAAAACATGCTGTCTCACTTAATGCTAGGTATATCCATTCATTTGTCTCCAAAATGCATATCCTAGACGTGGTCGCGGTACTAGTTTCAGTAATAGATTGGGATTATAAAAACTGGAAAAAAAGTTATGGTAATATAACATTGCGTTACTGTACTTCGGATACTTAACCATTATTATATATAGAAGTATAATTAATACTGTCCACCATATAATTACAACATTGTTAATTGCATATACCTTTCAGAGCTCAGTAATGTTGTGTTTTTAAGTTCCATTCTAGATATACTACATTTTCTTAACCTCGGGTAGCAACAATAGATCATTCTGTATTTTCATGTGAGGCGTAACATTTTTACAGCTACATGACTCGGATAGTTTGTTGAAACACTCAGAGTTCTTTTTTTATGGTGTGTGTAGTTTTAGTGATAAGTAATTTCAGAGCCTAGTAACTCCTACATCCGTTTAATTAACAATGTTTTCTTTCTTCATTAGAAAGCAGGTAAAGATGACTTACTACCTAATTAATACATTGACTGAAAAATTAGCCCTTCCCCCACATGCCTTTTTTAGGTGTAGAACAGTATTTTAAAAAACTTTGCGGGTGCTGAGCTCATGAAGGGAAACAAGTAACAGGTCAATGTTTTATATAGCGTAGTACACATTAATTTGTATTTCATTATTAAAAAAATAACTTCTTACTCTTAGCCCTTTGCTGTTTTTTTTCATAACCAAAATAAATAAAAAAATGTATGAATTTGACCTTGAAAAATGAGTTAGACGAGCAAAAATTGATTGAAAAAGTGTTTTTTTGTACTTCCCAAAAAGCTATAACTGGCCTATGTAGCTGTAGGCCTAGTAGTAGTAATAATAATAACAATAATAATAATAAGTTACAGTTCATAAAGAAACACCCTGAATTATCATGTTTTTTTGCTACCAGGGATGTGTTTTTTTTTTAAATGCTTCTGAGCTCTGAGTGGTCTAATTCACATAATAGACTTCCTCAAAATGAAAAATGATGATGGAAAAATCTTCTTTTCAGAATTTATTGAATTATAATTGAGTGACCCTACTATTTACATGACAGAACATGGCCTGCACAGCTGTTTTCTCCTATTTAAGGTACTAACTTTAGGTGAGGATTGTGTAGCCTGACTGCAAGAGAATGCCAACCTTGCTGAGCTACTACATGTGAAAGAGGTATGCAGTGTGACACGTTAATTTCTCTAAGATTAACATACTCTCAAGCCACAAATGCATATGTGCCAGTCCTGATCACCTCATTAACGTTAGTTTGCCCATTCTCTGCAGACCTCTCTCAGTAGGCAATTCTCACTGATTTTTTTTTTTTTCTTTTAATTTGTATGTTTCACAAATCTAGGTAAACTAGGCACTGTACCGTGTGAGAATTCTAGCAGTGTTTCTGTGATGTTGGACCCCCCTGCTGCTGTTTCAGTTGTTGACCTCGTTTATTTGTTGCCATTGTGAGTGTGTGAATATTACGGAAGCACATTTTTGCCAGTGTGATGAAAGAAAATCCTGTAGCTCATCATAATGAGAAACTTTTTTTGAAATAGTTACTTAATATCTCTAATGACTTAGTTTCTCATTGTTTCAAGATACTTTTTCAAAAAATGTACTTTAGTGTATTATAAGACAACCCCCACTGTTTTGGTAACTATTTTTGGAAGAAAAAAAGTTTTAGAATACCAAATCTTATCTTTATAAAGAAAAATAATTTTATTCAAGAACATATAAGAAGTTCAACATAACTATTGAAGCAACCAGGCAATCACATTACAATGGGTGTATTAAACAGCAAAATTACAATAGACAAATGTATTAC
>JAODKC010000117.1:27575742-27624344 GCA_026777985.1 Mormyrops attenuatus | reverse complement strand
ATCTGTAATAGGACAGACAGCTAAATAAATTCAGTTAGGGAAATAATTAGCTGAGTGCCTGGACACAAGGGAAGCTCAGTTTATTTCTGCAGAGTCTGGACCAGAAAACATGTGTTTACAATAAAAGCTAGTTAGTGTGTGCAGAAACCCAGTCCTAAATGACTTTGCAAAGGCAACTTTTATCTGTTGCAAGCCACTCTGGGGGGAAAAAGCTTCTAGAGCTTTGGTTTAGCCAATGGAGCATTACAGTATGGATGATCCACCCAGAAAGAGTGGGTAATAGACTGCCAGACAGAGAAGCGTGAAATTTTAATTGGTTAGCTAATCAATAGCATTACTGATGGGAGCCATTGCAGGCAACATCTGAAAACAAAAACAAGACAGGCAGAATTTAAAAAAAGGCTTTTGTTTTTAATGTCTACCGCAGAACTTTTACACCTTTTCAGGAATTTTGTCTAATATTAAAATAAAATTCAGGAGGAGGACCTCCTAGCTATTGAACAACCAATATATTCAGTATTACAGCTTTTACATTTCTTCAGAACAGTCAGATCTTTACAAAAAATTGTCTTCAGCTAAAAGTGCTTTTCTTCAATCTGCAGAAAATAAACATTCTTCAAGCAAAACCTGAAGAATGATCCAAAACAGCCATGTCCAGTAGGCCCTTCTACCTTTAACATGCCGCTAACCCTTCTAGGGGTTTTCCGTCCCTCTTTAAATGAGCAGCTAATCACCCTGCTTTGCATTTTACAGCCCCCTGTCCTACGAAATGTTCCTGTCCAGCCAGGCACTGAGCAGAGGCAGGTTCTTGTCCATCCAGCGGATGTTCTCCTCAATGCTCTCCAGAGTCTGCTGGATGCAGCGTAGCCCAGCCCCACTTTCTTTCTGCAGCATGCCAAAGAAGCCTCGCACCTGCAATGATTAGCAGACAGGCCAAGCTGTGGTCACACCCGCTGACTCTATGTCATTACAGATAGTCCATTGAGCCTTACTGCCCTAAAAATTACTAAAATGCCCTTATTTGGTCATTTCGGATTATTCTTTCATTTTAAATAAAATTCTAAATAATTTTATTGAATTAAGATGACGGTAGGTTTCTTATTTTTGCCCGACTTACTGTTTGTTGTTTTGAGTATTCCTAGAGCTTGAATGTTTTTTTCAATGATCAATGTCTTCTATCAATTTTACTGGTATACGTAGGACAGTTTAATATTTTGAGCAGAATTATATATAATGTATCCAGTGAATTTACGCCAAAACAGTGACTATGCATCCTTGTGACGGCATGACTACATAGATGGCAAATGCGCCCTGAACACCTGCAGCGAGTTGCTTAGGGCCCATTTCCAGTCCCTCAGCAGAGCAGCAAGGGGGTATCTGCTAGCTGCGCTCTTCTTTCGTTAGCTGGCGCAGCCTATCCACCCCGACAGAAACGGCCGATGCCACCGAGCTGGCCAGAGCTACCCTAGCACTTTAATTTCATCACCCAACACCGTGGTGGGTGGTGCATGAGAGTATGTACAGCCTGCTGAGGGTGTCTGACTGATGGGGGGGGTATTGCCCAAGTTAGATCCAACATAGCCTGGAAGTCCTTGACATTATTTTTGACTTCAACCTGTGCTGCCCAGGGACACACATTAGCCACAGTGTTGGGCTTTACTTTCTCTAATTTTACTAATGGTGTGCCTTCCTACCAGGGCTGGGGCCATTCTGGAATGCATTCATCAGTTCCAATCCATATCATGAAACAGAACTGCATTTGGAATTGAAATCTCCCTGAAAATCCCTGAGTTCATTTCCAATTCTGGTCCCCATAGTTTTTTTTCCGATCTCAACTCCAGTTCCATTTCCTGATTTGGATTGAAACTGATGAATGCATTCCGGAATGGCCCCAACCCTGCTTCCTACAAATCTCATATTCTGCCCTAATCCCTTATCTACGCCCTAACTCCTCTACTGCTGCTTCCCTACAGCCAGGACCCCTTGTAACTAGCCAAATACTCTCTCTGTCATCAAATACTATCTGCAATAACGCTGGTTGTCTCTGACTGTTCTCTATACAAAGGGGTAATCATACTCTTATGTATCCTGTTGCTGTTTCCACAAGCTTATTCTAGTTTGGCATTTGCACGACATAGCTTAAAAACATAACTACATAATTACCTCTTCCAGCATTTCCCTGGTGGAGTACTGGTTGGTGACACCCGTCACCATGAATGCAATGGTAGGAGAGCCGAGTTCAAACCTGAGAAAGGTTAAAGGTCAAGCATGTTATTGGACACCAATCTCACCTGAGGTCAAGCATCAGCAGGATAGGAGCTGATTCAAGGTTAATGTTGAAAAATCTGAAGGAAAATAGTAAGCAAAGGAAAACTGAGAAAGTGGGAGATTTGTAATTCGGTAATGCACCCACTTTTTCACCAGTGTTTCCCAGTTGGTCCTCAGGAAATCCCAGGCATGTTTGTAGCCTTTCGGGTTTTTGCTGACAGAAACCAAAAGGTTGGGCAGATCCTGTGTCTTCAGAACATCCCCGGCCAGACCCTGTGCCATAATCCTGTGTTCACATGAGACAAAAACTAGAGCTGTAAAGCAGTACTGCCAAATGATAAACGGAAATACACAAAACATTATGTCACGTCCGGGCTGCGGCGAGCGGGGAAGCAAGCGCACGAGTCCAGGTTGCAGGGAAAGCAGGGTTTATTCCAGGGGAAACAAGCAAACAGGGGAGCATACGGGACAATACACTACATCACATCAATGACGGATCTGGGGAATACGGACTAGCAAGCAAACTAAATACACAAGGAAACGAGCAAGAAGCTGACAACAGCAGGTAAACGGGAGGATTCCACACGGGGTTAACGAGGAGGTGTGGTCCACAGGAGGGCGATCGGGGCTGGGCGTGACACATTAGTTGCCCGTTTCCCATTTTATCTGTATGACTATCATGCCATTCGAGTACACAAGCATTTTCCTAGAAGGCTTTAGGTCCATTCAACTTTAGTGGGTAAGATAAAGAACAATAAATACAAAGTCACTCTATAATAATTTTCATCAGCATTTGTACCCTGACAGAAGCAGAATCATATGCGATAAAAACATATAAAAACGTATAAAAACATAGGGCAGGACTGCGCATTAAATGATTTCAGAAGCATAAAGCCATATGCAAAATGTACACCGCATGCTATGGCTGTTCCGGTCACTAGATATCAACCCAATTACAGAAAATTATATTGCTTTGACAGATGACGAAAGAATGGCGCTGCACTCCCCCAACAGATACATTTCTGTTTATGTCAAAATACATTAAAGCTGGTCTGGAAGCTCATGGAAGCCTAATGCCCTACTGACACAGTTTATGAAAGAAAAAAAAAACTGGCTCCAGAAAGAAGAACAAGAGAGATGAAGAGACAGACCTGCTACACAGTAACAGAAAAGGGCACTGATGTCTGAGCTGAACAGAAAACCATGACTCACCACTGGAGCTTATGTGACAGTGGGCTGATGGACAAGGCTGACTTGATCTGGCTTTTGACAGAGGGGAAGAGAGACTGTCGGTACTTCTCAAACAGGAAGTCCCAGCCCTCATCGGTACGTGCCCCCACTGCGTACACTGCCAAGCTGACATCGCTGGGCAAACTGGGGAAAAGAGGCACAATCATAAGGCTTGAAACTCTCCATAAGAGGCAGACCAGACACACACATTATACACATACATGTATTATATATTTGATTATATCTAATTAAGTGAACATTGTACTTGTACCCATTTATAAAGGTAGATCATATATTCCTGTTAAGAACCCACCTCCAGGATGTCACACCATTCCTACACAACTTGTAACTCCTATGCTTCACAGGCCAAAAAAATAAATAAAATGTCCCATAATTTGCATGTAAAACAGCAGTATCCTATTGGATCAATATCCTTCAGATTACACAACAGTGCCTTTACCTACCATGCTTTGTGCCACTTTATTAGGATCCACTCTCAATATCGCAAACGTTTAAGGTCCTCACCAAGCTTTCCGCCAGATTTGAAATGGCAATCTATGGCCCATTTGTTTAAGCTCCACCCAAAACTGTATGACTGTGGTGAGGAAGCAGAGCCAACCTGATGGTGCCATTGGACTCCCTCCACTTGTTGAAGAGCTCCGTAGCAGTGTGTATGCAAGGTGGGTGCCCACGAACGCAAGCAAAGAGCAGCAGGTAGCTCCGCAGCATCCGCTGGGACACTGAGCCCTCGTCGCTCCAGGACTGCTGGTCGATCAGTTCCCGGAACAGACGGACAATGTAGCCCTGCACAGGGACATAAGCCAACACCACAACAGCTTGCCCACCAGCTAATGCCATTTGAGATGGGACTGTATAAAATTATAGCAAGCTCCACAACTCAATTCTAAGGAAAAGGTTTCAAAATCTTCACGACAGTCAACATCTCATGATCTATCTCATCTCCTTCTCCTTCTCCTTCAATAAATCAGTAGAATTTACTCCTAGGTGAAGGCTAATTTTCACAAATGTGGAAGTTCTTTCAGCAGCTCTACTGGGATTTAACATTTCACAGAACTCCTGCTATTATCAGTATTAACAGTGGAAATTAGTCTTTCTGAAATGTAGACCTTCATCTGGTTCTCCAGGTCCTCCATGTCCCTCTTCTCCATGAGTTTGTAGAGGGGCACCAGCTCACCGAGGCCCTGTGTTACTGGCATGATCTCAGTCTCCTTACTCAGGTAGAGGCTCAGATCCAATGCTTTGTCAAGGGGTACCTTTCCAATACTAAAACACAAGATTACAGGCAGTCCTTGGGTTAAGAATGTCTCGCTTACGGACAACTCATACTTATGAACAGACTGCCATAAAGCTTATTATATTAGTAATTCATGTTAAATACAATGGTTTGTAATAACAACGCAAGCACTACTTTGTGACACTTGTGAATACATCGCACGGCTTCAGCGGTTCATTAGCTTGATGTACAGTAAAGTACCGTATGTAGTTACTTTTATCATTACTGTATAATTATTATGTAGTGAATTATTATTTTTCTGACTTACCTACGAAGTCAACTTAAAGACAGACACAGGGAACGGATCTCATTCATAACCTGGGGACCGCCTGTATACGTACTCTTTGCGATACATATTCTATAAAGCTTGATATCTCAGGCATTACGGCTCATTGTCTCTTACCTGACTAGCTGGAAGATGTTGTTGATCAGGCTGGCCCTATCATTGCTGCTGAGTGCTGTGTGGTTGTGCTTCAGCAGTGAGATCAGCGCATCCCAACCACTGGATTCATAGTGAACGATATAATACCCACTCATGTCCACATTAAACTTGATCCATTCAACTTCCTCTGGCAGGTAGAGCACATCTGCAGAAGGAACATGAACGCAAGCGGCTGCTTTAGTGAGTGCGAGTATCTGAGACATCGGGAAAGATGGGTTCTTGGCAAGTATCTGACAGTTACAGAAACTGGAATTCTTCAGTGGATGGATTTATAAGATGTCAGACACAGACTAGTTTAATCAACCACTCACTGCATGTGGATTATCCCAGGTAGAGAATCGCAGGCCAGAATTATCACATACACCACAGCTTCCATACCCTTAATGCTCCCCTTCATTAGTGAATACCAAGAAATGATTCAAGGAAAGGGAAGTTGCACCCATAAACTCCCTTAAATACCAAGGCGCCTTACATACTTATGTATTAACATTTGTCACTACCAAAGACCTTTCAGTATTCTGTTGCTCATTACACAATATATAACATCAAAACCATAGAGCCATGACCGAATTACACACCTGTTTTAGTTTTCAGCAGGAATCGATGAACAGTGTTGGAGGTGCTGGTGACATAGGTCAGCGGTATCTGCCAAAGGAACCTGCTTAATATAGTTAGAGACACATAGCCATCGTTAGATACAGCCTCTATTCATCACAGAAACTAGTACAAAGATATATAAAATCACTAACCCTGAGGTCTGGGAGGGCTCTTTACTCTTAAGGTATCTCTCCTGACTTAATCTGACCTCTCGGCCTCTGACCTCCACAGTCACCACTGGGAAGCCTTCCTGCAGGGTCCAGGTGTCCATCATTTCACGGACATTCAGATCATCCTCCATGTACCATTTCTGTCAACGCAGTGCATTTCCTACTGATTAGCATGTGGCATTTAACATTACTCTCTTCATGGCGCTGTATCATATTACTGAATGCTGGAATACTTTACATCTCCAAGGCTACGTTCACATTACACGCCTCATTGCTGACATTCACATTACGTTCACATTTCAAGCCTCAGTTCTAATTTTGGTAACACTTTCTATGAAAGCCATGTTTATAAGACTCTATAAAGGCATTCTTACAGCATTGTAAACATGACTATAAATATTTTTATAGCCATGTTTATTATGCATTATGAATGCTTTATGGAGCTCTCATCTGTAATGCACTATATAATGCACTTTATAATGCAGTACAAAGCATCCTTAATTCTTATATAGACCGTTATAATGTATTATGAAGGTATCTACTGTATAGCGCATTATAGATGAGAGCTTCATTGGAGCTTACAAAGTATTATAAATCAACACTACAATGCCTTATGACTGTCAACAGAAGATGCTGTAATGTTTTATTAATTCTTATACCGACCATTATAATGCATTATGAAGGTACTATAATGCATTATAGATGACAGCTTTAAGTAAAATTAACAGTTCACATTCATAATTACAAGTGCCCTATATCTAACTGTAATGTGAATGCTTCTGTCTTCAACAAAAAACATCGTATTTGTGAGACAACTCATCGTATCAAAACCGACAAAATGGACCCGCTTTATCACTACTTTGGCAAATTCTTTCCAATTTGGCTTGAACTGATTAATCTCCCCCAATATCTAGTAAATTGCCATCTTCCTCATCCTTCCACTGACTGTAGTCACAGCTGTACCTCTCCTCCACTGTCGTTTTTCCGCGCTGCTGGTGCTGGCTGATAATGACACCCGTGTCAGCAAAAAAACGCCTGCGTTCGATCTGACCTACTCATTCATGTTGCATGGCCACGAATCAATCAGACACATATCTGATCTAGGACTACGTATGAAAGTGATTCGGATCTGGTTTGAAAAGATCAGAGTTCTGTGTCTGCACAGTCCTAGCAACATCACATCTGTGTTACATTAAGGCAAAAAATCAGATCTGAGGCACTTCAAACTGGTAATGTGAACATAGCCTAAAAAATCATGGAAATGCACAAGGAGACTCACTGAGGTTCCACTGTGGCCTCTCTTCCCATGACAGAATTCACCTCCAAGTCTTTCTTCGTCAGCTTCATCTGATGAGCAGAACTAGAACAGAAATAAACACAGACAACTACTACGTCGACACACACGCTCACAGCAAGTGGATGCCAAGGCACATACAACCATCCAATAGGTGATCAGGGAGGGTGCCACGTAACTTACATTGGTAAGGCTTTCCCACAGGTGTGCGTTGACTGTATTCTGGTAGCTGTAGCGTCGGAGGTATCGCACGATACCAATTTTAAAGGCTTCTGGTGTGAGAAAATCTCTCAGCATGTTTAAAATACAAGCTCCCTGAAAGAAAAGACGAAAGCATCAGTGAGTGTGTCACTACAAACTCAAATCAAGTGTTTCTGTCTTGACGAGTCATTAATATTAGAAGCTAGCATTACACAACTTGCCAAATAACTACACACTATTCTATTGTTTTAATACTTACTGTGATATGCCTGGATAAGCACATATATCTTATGATGTAATACAGGCTAAGAGAGCAAATTAAATCCCGGAAGGACCATACCTTATCGTATGAAACGTCATCAAACATCTCCTGAATTTCTGTTGGGTCCTCCACAGGTGTGGAAACAGGATGAGAGGAGCTTAGGGCATCGACCTCCATGGCCTCAAAACATTTACTCAGGAAATAATCCTCCTGGAGCAATAAATATGTCCATTTAGGGTGGGCAATATGGCCAAAATGTCACATCATGATATTTTTGCTTAGAATCACAATCCAAGATATAGATCATGATTTTTTGTTCACTTGCCAGCCAAACAAATTGGAATGAATTGACTACTTCACCACTTAACTAGCAATTCTTCCCTTGCAAAAACATGGCTCGTAGCATTATAACAATACATTTAATTAATTACTGAAGTACATAGAATATTGCATATAAAACAGAAACTGACTCATTATAATAAAAGTGCTTAATTTTTTATGCTTTCAAAATTTGCAAGGAAAAATTAACACATCGCTTTGGTCTAAAACTGTGCACTTCTGAACTCATTTAACCGCATGTATAAACAAACAATAACAGGTAACTTAAACTGGTTGTGTTGCCACTTGTTGTATGAACCGCATCTCTGCAAATCTGCAATTCACAGCAGAATGGTCCTCGGCGGATTTTACAAATTTACACACAAGGTAGCACCTTTTTTGGAACTAGTTCTTCCTCATAAGCCAGGCCACATTCTCTGTTAATTCAACAGTAGTTGACCCGTCTATAGGCCACTGGTTGTTTACTGTGTGACGCAAGTACAATATTTTTAGCAGTTTAAAGCATATAAAGTTTGTGTTTTTTCCCCAAACTGGTTAACTGGTTAGAAAAGATCGATTAAACTTTTAATTCTAAGATCTAGTCACTAAGTTGAGATTCACCGAAACAGATAAGTGACAAAGAAGTTTGATATGCAGACAGCACTGAAATGTCATGCGGAATGAAATTGCTTTGTTTCACGTCAGTCTGTTCTTGCTGCAGTACTGTTGCAGCCTCTGAACACACAGGCATCACGTGATAGGCACTTGCAGGTTTGTTCTGTTGTCATAATAATAGTGTTAAGTAGTACACTTGTAACTGCACATTCACTGGAAGCTCAGCTTTGCTGCACTTATGCCTAGTCAACTCCTCAACAGCATGTATGTTTGTTATGTGCTATTTGCCTCACTTGTACGTCACTTTGGACAAAAGCATCTTCTACATAATTGTAGTGCAGTATCTCGACTTTTGTGGTAACTGTGACACTTACCCCTGGGTGATATTTTACATAATCTATTCAGAATATTTTTATTACAGAACTCAAAATGCTGTTACTTTATGAACAATACACGCATGCTTTTCAGATGAATATCACAGACGAGTTTTTGGTAAAGTTAACCTCACCACTTGCAGCTCGGGGTTGGTAATGTTGACGGACACAAACTCCATGAATTTGGCAAAGCCCTCATTTAGCCAAAGATCATTCCACCAGTGCATGGTCACCAGATTGCCAAACCACTAATACAGAGACACAGAAAAAACAACAGTTTTTCCCCATTGTTAATACAATATTGCTAATTACCATAATTTTGACTTGAGAGAGACAATGAGAGAGCCGTGCAGTAAAACTCACTAAAGCATATTTAAAAACGGGCTTTTTGAAGAACACAAAAGATAAAGCACCTGGTGTGCCAGCTCATGGGCGATGACCATGGTAATTCCTAGCTTTTCTGAGGCAGACGACTTTTGTGGGTCAAAGAGGAGCCCAGACTCGCGGTAGGTGGTCAAGCCCCAGTTCTCCATGGCTCCTGACTGGAAGTCAGGGATAGCGGCCAGGTCTAAAGGGGACACCCAGAGTTATCTTTCATGAACAGATGCAGAAGCTAAATGATAACACTCCGGGAAATGTGTACTTTAAACATTTCACCCTGTAACTTTGAAATTTTGCTATGCATTTTTGTTAATTCCATGTATGAAAATTGATTTTTGTCATGTTACTATCTACAACATAAGTGTATTGTTTATACCGAAATAGTCACCAAATAATACATCTGATGTTTCATTCTGACCTTGTTTGGGAAGTGGATATGGAATGCCAAAATAATCATCATAGAAGTCGAGAAGCTTAATTGCAGCATTCAAAGCATATTCTGTCTGGTTGATCTTGTCTGGAACAGCATACACTGATATCTGGAGGCAGGGTCAATGAAGTTCATAAATAGTAACCCAGCATTAATAAAATATGACTTAGATGTAAATAATTACTGCATGACATGTCATAAATGAACTGCTAAACACCAGCTTATACTTTGAATACCTTGACTCCATGTTGACTTGTGCCACTGATAGACAGGAAGTCTGAAACAATGAAGGCCACCAAGTAAGTACTCATCTTCACGCTGACATCAAAGTGGTCTTCCAGCAGTCCTCCTGGCAACTCTACAGTCTTCAGCTGGACAGACAAGAAAAACCAGTGACATTCAAGTTATAAGTCCTGTTGAAGATCTCCATATTCTGATTAGGGTAGTAAAATAAATTACGGCTTTATAACCTCTTTATCATACAAAACATATTTCTTAAATCATCTGGAAAAGTAATTGCAGACATGAAAATACTAAGGCAGTAATTTGGATTAGCAACGGAGAGCAAAAGGTGTCCTCAATACCTTTGGCATATTGGACAGTGATATGTGTTTAGCTTCCCTAATGATCCGAATGGAAAAATTGGCTTTGAAGGCCGGTTCATCAAAACAGGGAAAGGCAGCACGGGCATGGGTGGGCTCAAACTGGGTGGCTGCGAGGAACCTGGTGGCGGGAACAAAGAATTTAGACAGGATTAAAAGAATCCCAGCAACCTAAATGTCAATAGAAGTTTGTTTTATGCCTCATTCAGTCATTCTAGGCTACAGACAATAAAACAGAAAAAAATGGTAAAATTATTAAGATAAGCAGCAGTCTTGCCTCACTTCTCCTTCCCGTGTCCGGTAGGTACTTTTGTAAAAGCCGTGAAAGCTGTCTGAGAGGTTAGCAGCAAAGTCCATGTGAACTCTATATCGCTGTCCTTTGGTTATGCTGAGGGCATCAGTCACAAGAGCCACTTGCTCAAAGGCAGGCAACTCCAGAACCTTAAGTGGGTGATGCTTGTCCGACTCCAAAAGTACCGCCTTGGAGATCTGTAGGTTTTTGCTGTGAAGGATTATGCTTTCTGTGTTCTGCAGAACCTCCAGCTGGATTTCAACGGTTCCAGTAAACTCGAGTGAGGTCAGGTTGGGGTGGATGCGAAGGTCATAGTGCAGTGGTCTAATTGTTTCAGGGAGCCTCATTTTATGCCACGGGAAAGGTTGACCATCAGCTGCCACGGGAAATCTAGCGCTATCTTTACTCTCAGCCTCACCAGAAAGACAGAGAGTCATCTGGACAGGTAGGAGAATAATGCTCAATAAAACGTACATCCTTGACATTTTCCAGACCGTTCTCCTCTCCTTAGAAATTTTCACCTTCGGGAAGAATGAAAATATGTGAATACAATTATGGTTGTGGAATAGCCTTAATGGTTATACTTAGAATTAATGGCCTTGAGAACAGACCTTGCATTCATTATGGTTTATTCACACACACGCGAACTTCAAACACATAAGCGAATAATTACGCTTAAAACCACATATCTATAAAAATTAAACATCGTGTATTTAGCTAGTGAAGAGCAATTCTTCCACGTTATGGATAGACAGGGGACGAAATATGACCGACGCAGCGCTTCTTTCGATATAATATAGGAATATAACACAAGCCGACTGACAACAAATTATTGCTCCCAGAATCAAATTTAAGCTGCAGTCTGTTTGGCTTTCAAAATATTTCAAATACCGAACACTAAAACTACATTTATCTCACGAGCAACTTACCATCGCGAAAGAAGCGAAAATGCACAAAGGAAAGTGAAAATAAAACCAGCTCGTTTGCAGAAAGATGCATGATGGGACAACAGACGCGAACGAATTTATAAGCAAAGTGAAAGGTTCCTGTTAAACGTTTCAAGTTTTATTTTCTGCAAAAGCATGTTTACTTTTTTGCGAGGGGGAAATGCGGAGCTCCCACAACTGCCACACAGTCTTATTTTTCATATACTCACCTTAAGGACATCAAGGCATTATCCACCATCTGTTAAATAAATACTAATTGTACATAAAAACGTCATTTTAAGTTTGGTCACTGTTGATGTTGAGAGCTCATTTATTAAATACGCCAAACAGCAGAATACAGAGGAGTTGCTGGGAAGTCTGCAGAAATGTACCGAAAATTTACATAATGCTGAGTATTCAAGCCCCCGCCACTTCCGGTCCCTGGGTCTTGTTTATTGACGTAATCACACATTAGTGCAAGCGGTTCCCCAGCTCTCATCTGTTTTCATTCTGGGGTTCCCGGGCTGAAAGTGTACATAGTACAAATAACCAGGAAAATGCAACTGAAACGACCTAAAGCAAATAATACTGATACATCCAGGCCAGGAAATAAAATTCACCCATTTGCCCTATTTTGTCCAATTATGTTTGTGTGCATGAGATGTGGCATTTTCGGTTCATTAGCGACATGTTTTGGCTATCACTAGACAAATAAAAAGGTAACTAATTTGTGTAACATCATCGGACCTGAGATGGTTTCAGTTAATGCATTATGCAGCAAGAGAAGGTACAAAATATTTAATTATTTTCAACTCAGATTAGAAATACTCAACAATATTAATTATTCAACCAAACACATACAATATAAAATCAGTACATTTGGATATGATTGACATATTCAGCCTTGTCGCCTTGCTACAAACTGTTAACAGTACGAAATGAGAGAGAAATTTCTATTGCACATTAGATACTTTAGTCCATACAGCAAATGGTGATCTGCAAAAGTTTCCATGTTTTTCTATAAAAACATATCAAACAAAATATGTTTGCCAATTAAAAAAAACAAAGTTTCCCCTTATCCTTATTGCATCACACAATACATAAAAATGTTACTTTCTGATTTCTCAATAGATAGATAATGTCATTAATTTTTTAATCAAATATTTAAGATAAGAAAATGAGGGAAAAGGGTATTTTTGCATCAAATGCCACTAATATCGAGCAGCCAGATGAATAATTTTAACACACTAGTGACCTCCTGGCATGTTTATTGCTAAAATGAGTTGTTAACCCACAAAGCCCCTTACACATGCAGAGTATGTTAAGGGGTTCTTAAAGAAAAAACAGCAGAACATAATCTCTCTAAAAAAAAAAAAAAAAAAAAAACCTGAAGACTGCTTAGTTTAGAGATTAAGCAAAAGTTATTTGTCGCAGACCTTTTATGCTGCCTAATTTTAACGGTATTTTTCTACATGTACACATTGCATGGTTGAAGAATTACGTGTAATGAAACCAAACGGCATGGCCGTAACCTAAAGGTGTAGAAGCAGAGAGACCCCTGTGAACCTGTGCAAAGATTACATCATGTCCTCACATCTGGGTTCCAAGATTCTTCTGGTGGTGCCCCTACTTGGCCACCAAAGGAAGTCCATACCTGACACTGCTGTGGTTAAGATCTTTACCACCACCAAGTTAGCCCTTCCAATCCTTTATATTGTTTTTTAACAGGACTTTTCTGTTACGGGTGACCGCTCCTCCTGGAAACTGCCACACCAGCTCTGCTCTCTAAACCAGCCCGTGGGAAGTTTGACGGGACAGGCCCCAAGCCGCAGGAAGCAGTGCATCGCGGGGCGAGGAGCTACCTGGGCTGTTCAGGGATCAGCCTCTTGAACCAGTTATTCACTGCGACGTCTATTCGCATGACCAAGGTAAAGCTGAGAAAGATGAACACGCTGGCTACAACAAAGCCTGATGCCTCAAACATCAACCTGCGGGGAAAGTGTACAGGTCAGTTTGCATGGAAGACCTTAAAATTAATGTTTATATTGAGCTCATACATACATTTATATAGATGAATTATCAAAGCAGCATAATCAAGGTTAAACTGTAATACTCAGTCCATGACTACATTATGGGTCATAAAAAAGTAACCAGCTATTAAACTGCTTCTTGCTGCCTGCCTCTACAGCAGGGGTGGCCAATATTATCCAGAAAGGACCGCTGTGTGTGCAGGTTTTCGCTGCAACTGCCTAATTACATTACTAATTAGAGGACTGATTGGCTGAAGAGTCCTCACCTGAGTTTGAACAGCTGACCTAAAGGTTACCTCAAAAACCAGCACACACACCGGCCCTTTGCAGATAAGATTGGTCACCCCTGCTCTAGTGTCTTAGTCTGTCCCCCAAGTTCTCTACAATGATGATCTTTAGAAATGTAACTTTTAAGCTAAAACGATTCCAAAAATTAAATACCTTTCATCCAGTCTGTTACAGTGCAACTAGAATCACTCCACTATTATGACATTATAGCATTATATGGTCAAAAAAAACCCGATGTAATATACTCACTTGGGTGCAAAGACCTTCCACACCATGAGGTGCCTCCTGAGAATAGCTGCAGCCAGGGCTGACGCTAAGACCTGCAGGGATGAGGTGGGCAAGCGGTGACTCCCAACTGCATGCACTGGATCAGGGGTGGGCAATCTTATCCACTGTGTATAGGGGTTTTTGGTGCAGCTCCCTAATTAGATTACTAATTAGAGGACTGATTGGCTGATGAGTCCTTACACCTGGGTTTGAACAGCTGACTTGAAGGTTATCCCAAAAACCTGCATACACACTGGCCCTTTGAGGATAAGATCGCCCAACTCTGCACTGGATGTTCGAGTTCTGGCTGCATCTCCATGTGGCCACCTGCTCACCTGTGCCCCCTTGACGAAGAGATACCGCATGGCCAGCTGCAGCAGGGTGGCCGAGAAGTCGGCAGGTCGCTCCCTCAGCTTCATCTCCATGACTGTCTCATCTCCTTCGTCTCCGTCCGCAATGTGGCCCCGCCCACGCTGGCCCCCTCGCACCTCACACACCAGCGGCCAGAAGAGCAGGAGAGGACACCCCACTGGGAGAGATGGGGAGCAGCATGAAGAAGATACAGATTCTGACCAGTTTAACCAGTTTTACCATAAAGATAAGGAGGGATGTCCTTTGATTGCTATCGGTGAGGTAGAAAACACGCAGCTAAGCAACCACACCCAAACATTTTAAATATTTACGTTGGATATGGAAAGTCCTCTTATGAGACAAACACTCCTGCTATACTTTGCAAACTATATACTTTGTTGCCGTTTGACAGACACCAAGTAACTAAAAAACCTTGTAATGCTGTAGTTTTCACCACATTATTTATTCAGTTAGTTTTCATCATGTATGCATTTCATATGTGAGGTTAAGCATCAATTATTTTACATCAACGTCGTTTATTTAAAAGGGGCAGAGAGTAATGCTTCTTCTGTATTTGTGTATATAAAAAACATCAGTGCTTATTGTTATTTATACACTTGCGGCCAAAATTGTGGAAACACTTCCAATTTTTAGAGACTGCAGAACTTTATTCAGCTGCTGTTCCAGTTACTTATTTAATCGTCCGATGTATATTCCTAACATTCTTTGATTGTTTGTAAAAATTACCGCCAATATTTAGCATGCATCATTGTTGTTGTTAATAATAATGAGGATGATAATAATAATAATAATAATAATAATAATAATAATAGTATGCTCTTTATAGCTTTAGTATATATATATATATATATATATATTTATGAAGACAGTACCTGCAAACAGGATGTGGGAGGAGAATGTATTGAGAGTGACCAGCGCACCAGGTAGCAGGGTGCCCGAGTGGCCCTTGGGAAAGCCCACAAAGGCTGCCCCCCACTGGATGGACGGAAAGGTAGGCAAGTGCCCTGTTCCATGGAAGAACTGGGTGGCAGCCAAATCCCACAGGATCACTGGGACCCAGGGCACACTGAAGCCCCCTGCAGGCAAGGAAGGGAACACACTTAAATCAACCATATTATACTGTTCAGAGCAGGGCTGCTCGTTGCTGCTCCTGGAGATCTACCATCCTGGAGAGCTTAAGTACAGTCAGATAATTAGGCCCTTCACTAGCATCTCAGCATTAGAGCCAGCTATGTTGAACCTAAGCTGGCTCTTTGTAGTATAATGTAGGAACTATTTTCTTCTACCAAACTCCACAAACCAGTCGTATCACTGTGCAGAAGATATGAGAATGAGCACCCCAGCGATATCTTACTCCAGCCTTTACATATGTTTGTAGGCAATTATTGTTGGTTATTAAGAGAGTTAAGTAAAAGTATACATTTTTTTTACTTAACAAGAGGATCATGAAAAAACTGAATATTGAACCCAATTTCATGAATTGAACAGAATCGTGAATTGGGTGAATCGTTACATGCCTATAGAGTACTACGAAGTCTTAATCAATGAGGTATTGAGAGATATACTATAGCGGTAGCGGTCGAGTGTTGGATGGGTATGCATGAGTGTACTGGATGTTTGCTGCAAATACTGGGGTGACTAGGAGATGTTTTTAAAGGTTAAGCTAACAATCTGATAGAACTTCAAAAGTTAACACCAACATCAAGATCATTTAAACATTACTTTCTTTGACTGTCTGATGGTTTTACGCTTTTGCACAATACTTTGTGTGTGTGTGTACATATAAATACACATACATGCACACACACACACACACACACACACACACACACACACACACACACACACACAGAGTATATAGATTTTTTTGCACATTTTTTGTGCAAGGAGTCAAACAAAGTATGCGTATGTGAAGACACATCATTAGCGTCACGGTGATAAACATGCTGATGCTATTAAAGAGGTGCTACTTATCTCCAGAAAACCAGTGAATGCTGAAATATGCCAAATATGTACATTTTGAGAAACTTTGGCTTCTGACTCAGGTGGTCACTTACCCATGAGCACCCCCTGTAGAGCCACCAAGTTGCTGGAAGAGGCATGTAGCTGAAGCAGGGCTGCCGCCTCCAGCAGTAGCAGCACGAAGGCCAAAGACATCCCCTCAGGGTGCAGGAGGAGGAGGCCCAGGCCTAGCAGGCCAGCCAGCAGCAGCAGAGCTGCAGAGTATACTGTGCCCAGGCCATAGGCTTCTACAGCGGGTCGGCCATCCGTGCCGAGGTCCCTGGGCTGACCGCCGTCTTCCAGGGAGAGCCGCATGTGCTGGTACAGCTGAGGGATGAGGTGCCGCAGCTCGGCCTGGGTGCTGACTCCTGTGCTGGCCCGGTACCGAGGTGCGGGGCATGGGCCAGCTAGGCTGCGGGCCTTCAGAAACACTGTTAGGGGGTCCAACCAGAGCAGGGCGGCACCAAGCCCCAAGAGGCCAAAGGCAGCACGGGGCAGAGCTGTCAGGGCCAGAGCAATGAGGTCAGCCAGGCCCCGGAAGGTGTCCTCAGGAGTGGCGTCCACGGCCCAGTGCAGGCCCACGGACACTGCGGCCAGCGGGAACACCCAGCGGGCCACCAGAACCGCAGGGCCCGGTCCGTTCAGGTTGCCACAGCGGCGCAGCCAAAGGCGCAGGAGGCCGGTCCAAGCAGCCAGTGATGCCACCGACAGGGCGTAGCGCAGGTTGCGGGCACGCCCGTCCTGCACGCGCGAAAGGGGGAGCAGGAGGGGGGATGGCTCGCAATTGCCCTGCTCCTCGCGGCAGGCGGCGAGCGATGGCACCACGTACGTTGAGGCCGCCAGCACCCCCAGGCAGGCAAGGAGTGCCAGGCTCTCCCTGCGAGCAGCCGAGGGGGAACAGGAGGCCACAGGCGGAAAGGGGCACGAGGGCTTCTGAGGGTCGGGGCTCGGCGTGAAGAGGAGGCCGTCCCAATTGAGGCGCAGCGGGACATAGAGGCCCAGGGAGAGAAGCAGGAAGGTGACCACACGGCCCTCAGCTATGACGTAGCTGTCCGACAGCAGGGAGGCACAACGCAGAAAGAGAACCAGCAGGGGGATGCAAGGGAGGGACAGGAGCAGTCCCCTCCAGCCCCACCTCCGGGTTTGGCTAGCCTTGGCCCCCCTCCCGGCACGTAGCAGCCTCCAGAGGAACACAGACTGGGAGGCGAAAGCGGCCGCGCCGAGGAACCAGCCCGTCTCCGCCCATCCCACAGACATCAGCTGTAAGGTGACCACTGCCCCACCGGCCAACACCCCCACGACCACAGGGGGTGCCAGTGAGGGGCCCTCCCCGGCTCCCGCCAGTCTCGGCAGCTCTGACGCGGCGAGAGTCACCAGGCAGGCGGTGGCCAGCAGCACCAGCCCGCTGAGCATCTTGAGCGGGTGGAAGCGTGCCCAGGTGGCCCGGCAGACATCCCGCACGGCACTGAGGTAAGCCTGTAGGCCGCTGAGCAGCGCTGGGGAGGGAGCGCGCCCCTCCCGCAGCACCTCCCTGTACTCAGCAGCGAGCTCAGCAAAACGCACCCGCAGCAGGGACAGGCTCTCTGGGGAGATGTCTCTGGCCATGTGGACGTAGGTCTCCAGGAAGCGGTTCACCTTGAGACCAGGACATGAAGGGTAACTCAAAAGCTGTAGCTTTCATTAGCGTTCAAAGTTACTACACTAAACCATAATTGCACTTTAAACAGCCAGTTCTCTCTAGTCAAAGAGTCCCATTCCTACACTGTTATGCCATGAGCCATCCTGAGCTAATGTTCAAACCGTCTGGGTTACTAATTATTAATACTACACATTAAACTGAACTCTGTTGCACAATCTTGTTTCCATACTTCATAGTACGTGAAACATTTTATCGTGTTACGTTACCATTTCTTGCAAGGTCCTTTACACAAATGTACCTTTCATAGTACACTTGCTATAATGACAAAGTCAAATGACTTTACGTTTTATCACCTTATGCCACTGTTTAGAAGAAAATTGGTCAGTTAAGTAAGAGTACATTGATTAAAGAAGAAAAACAGAGGCAAACAGCTTTATAAAGTAATTTACATTAAAGTCCTTAATTATTAATCGTAATTCAGCAGGTCCAGGTCAGGTGTTATATAAAATTAAACATATAATAATTTGTGTTTTGTGGACATTATCTGCAGGGAAATGATTTTGGTATTTTTTTAATTTTAAGCCTTTTCCCTGGGGAAAGTCCATCAACCGATTGATTTTTAGTCCATTCACCAAAGTATTTTTCAAATCTAAAAAAGTTCCCTTCTTTTGACTGAGTAAAACTTTAAAAAAAACCAGGGGTGAATCTCAATACCAAGAACATAAAGATCATACTTGTAGTATGAATCATGGGATTGGTCTCGTTCAGCAAGGATGCAACTGATGTACCCTTGATATTTGGGGCGGAGCAAGGCCAACATCCGGGGATTTTTACCATCCTCGTGTACTTGTGTTCTTTGTATTGGAACTGGTATTCAGCAATGGAAGACGATGTAAAACGGGTAACACAAGAACACAAGTACAGTCAAGTGTGTGTATTGAGGTTCACCCCTGGTCAAGTCTTAACCATTGAGCATCCAAACTGAGATTTACTTGTTTAGCGTTGATCCACAACGCCTCCGCCTGGGTGAGGTGGGGCTGTGTCCCAGCTGCGTCTGTGTCCTGCGGAAAGATGGGCAGCAGCACCTGTCCGATGTTGCTGTACGGGATGGGAATGCCCAGGAGCAGGGCCAGTGTGGGAACCAGGTCAGTCTGAGGAACCACTTCAGGTTCTATCTGCCAAAGTAATCAACCACAAGCACCTATCATTCAACTGCCAACCACATCAACACACCATCACAGATTTCGACAGCTCCTTTTGGAGAGGAGCTGTACCCCTCACCTGGGACCCAGGGGGGGGAAAGAGTGGGGTGGGGCTGTAGAGGAAGAGCGCGGCGTCCGTCTCCTTCAGGCTCTCGCCCCCGTGGTCCCCTGTGTCTGTCATGCCATGGTCACCCATGACAACTAGTAAAGTGTCATTTTCGATGAGCCTAATGACAGATCTGACAAAAGAACAACAGAACAGAATGAAGAATAACACTGAGGTACAGGGTGTTCATACATAAATATAGATGGCTATAGAAAATTTCAAAGTGCTGTGGCTCAGTGGATGAGCACTGTGGCCTCACGCCTCAAGGGATGGAGCACGATTCCCACCCCCGGCTATCTCTGCATGTTCACCCTCCATTTCGGTGTTTCCCCCAGGTACAGAGGTTAGCAAAATAACCCAAATATCATGTGAGAAAGCATCAACTAAATTACAAATGCAACCACAAACAAGAGTCGAATATTAGATGGAATTCGAGCTTATCAATATAAAAGAGGTCATATAAAAATTGTTTTTTAAAAATGTAAAAGCTTTGAATTAATAGGCTTTCTGTCCAGAGCTACTACCATGTTTGTTATGCTATGAAGCTGTGCTTTTGAGAAGTACAGGCAGCCCCCGGTTACGGACGAGATCGGTCTGTAAATTTGTAGGTAAAGTATATGGTTCTTATTTAGTGTCAGTTACTCAAATGTTTGTCTTGGTATATAGCATACATTTACCATACTGTACTTCTTCAAGCCGAAGCTGCGCAATGTTTTCATGAGCGTCACTGCCTGTACATGCTAGTTGGATCAGGTCTAACACATGGTACAGATGATCAAATGTCACTCGAATGTTTGTGCATATATTGTTCATGTGCTAGAGCACTGGGCTGCACACTAAACAGCAGGACAATGGCAGTGGACACGGCAGCCCCCAGTGACCTTATGACTCCGTCCATCTGTGTGAGCTTGTCTGCCATAGCAGGGTGGTTGGGGCCAAATCGATGTCCGCAGTGATCCACACCCAGGAAATGGGCGATGAGCACATCCCAGTCACTGCTCTGCACTGCAAGTCCGGGATACCAGTGGAACAGAAGAAAGGGGTGACTAAACGCTGTCTGCTGAAAACCTACAAACGAGGCTCTCTGTTTTTAGCCAAAACAAGATGACCCACGAAGGGCCATATTCTGTTATGTAAACACTCCCTGCCCCGAGTCAGTGAGAATCTTTTTTCAAAGGTTTGAACTTGACTGAAGAGTAAATAGAGACAGCAGAACCTGGATGTAAACTAGTGGCCAAAACTGTGGAAACACTTCCAATTTTAATAGATTGCGGAACTTTATTCAATTGTTGTTCCAGTTACTTATATTTAATTGTCCAATGTATGATATTTGTAAACATTCTTTGCTTGTTTATAAAACTTACGCGAGTGTATGAGTTTCCACCCCAGCTGCCGCTTAAAGAAAATGGTGATCAAAAGGTTAAAAAACACCAAACAATATGACTTAAAGATTATATAATTTTATTATACAGTATACTATACATAAAATAATTCTTGAATATAAAATAAAGGGGCGACTTATGACCAGATCGATACGGTCAGTCGGAACCGATTGTGGTCGCAAGTCGACTGTGACCTGTAGTAATATTTAAAGCATAATGCCAAAAATGCTATGCGTTTCCACAATTTTGGCCAAGGGAGTATATCATGGAAGCAACATGCTAATCACCAGAAACATCTCAATACTTTGCATGAAATAGATTCAAGAGTTCAGCCTTTTTGTTATGAGAAAAGTATCATTACTGCCATCATTATTAGCAGATTTTATTAATTATATTAGTTCCAAGTATTACTGAACACACTTTACACTCTGAGTATATGACTCTGAGGCTCTTACCACATACTGATACCTACAGGTGGGGTAGAGATGTTTCAGGATGCCATCATCCACGGTGTGGAGGTCCTTCACATTAAACGACGGGAAGGGCAGCGAGCGGTGGAACTTCTTGGGGAAGAGACTCTCCCAGGTGTCATCACCCATGAAGACCACATGTTTTCCTTCAGACAGAACACACAGTACTCAGTGATGGCACAGGCCATTGGGTTGCCTGACAGGTCATTTAGATGGTCCTTAGTCCATCTAATGAACTACAAAGCCCCGGTAAATGACTCACCAGCGTCTCCCAGCTGGTGCACAAGGTTGTCCTCTAGGATGGCATTGGAGGCAAAGTTGTTACCCACGTC
Organism: Mormyrops attenuatus; assembly: GCA_026777985.1. Taxonomy (NCBI): domain Eukaryota; kingdom Metazoa; phylum Chordata; class Actinopteri; order Osteoglossiformes; family Mormyridae; genus Mormyrops; species Mormyrops attenuatus. The sequence goes on along the minus strand of JAODKC010000117.1, from coordinate 27,602,559 downwards.
GATAAAGGTGGGCAGTGAGCCGGTGGTGAAGCCCTTGATTCGCTGCATGGTAGTGGTGGGCGGATCCGCCCGGAATGCAAAGAGCCGTGACTGGGAGGACTGTGACGCTGTCACTTCCTGCAGCACTGGCAGCTTGTTCTCAAATGGCAGGGGCATGACGTTAGTGGGGTCAAACTGGGCAAAGTTGATCTTCAGGGCATCGATTATCAGAAGCACTGCCCTGCGGAAACGCGGCTCCCCGCGGCAAAATCTTCCAGCTTCGTCCCCTGGGGGCAGAATGTCACTGCAGGAACTGCTCCTGTTCACCTCCAGTCGCACCAGCATGAAGCCACCCACAAAGAGGTAAATCCCAATATAGAAGGTGGCACACACCCACAGGAGCAGCATCAATACAGGAAGTTTCCTCATCCTAAAAATACATTAAATGATCTTTTTCAGCTTAAGATGTGCAGCATGTGGCAGACCATTAACAACAGAGGTCTCAGAATTATGATTATTAAGCCTCAAATTTATTATTTAAATATACATTGAAACCAACAACTTTCACTTTTAACAACTTCTGTAATTCATTTTCATATTTAGTTACACTTAAAAGAATAAGAATCAAAACTTCAAAGGTCTATCTAATATGAAGAATCTTTAATCCTCCTCCAAGATTCCAACACTAATTTCAAGAATATGCCTAAGGAATTGCGCAAGATAGTTAATACGATAATCTGCTTGTTGTATAAATATTCTTTATTTATAACAATATAATGTAATATAATCCTGTCATTACTCATCTGTGACTCTTTCGATGATTACAATCTGGAGTCACGTCTGAGATGTTCTTCTAAGTTTATCCAGCTAGGATTCTTACTTCTTTATGAAACAGCTGCTGCAAGTATGCTAAGAGCCTGACTAATTAACAACAATGCAAACTATGACTTAACAGCAGCTTTAACACATGTTTTGGAAGCATTTTACATAAAACACAGGTGCAGACCGAATCGCTGCGTTTGTTATTGCTAATATGACAACAGGATGAACTGGCTCACTTTATAAGCTGCAGGTCCGGACCACCTGGAGCACGGCGTGAATCAGCTTCTGACCTTGCGCGTCCTCGTTCATTCAGCGTAGGTGCTGAATGGGCAGGTAAACACACCCACCGCAGGTAACGCAGGCTATCTTATGCTCCCCCCCGGCTCCCTTAACAGGGTACGCGCGTTTCATTCGGCTGCCATCCTGCAGAAACGTGAGCCGGCACGGAGCTGTGTAGGTGCCCGATGCGTGCCGGCTGCACGATCGGTTCCGCGCATGCGCGCGCACTCGGAAAGCCGCCATGTTGCTGGACGATCGGTCTCACGATTTACGGCAGACAGCCCGTTTCCGGACCCGCACGTAACAGACGGTTTATAGCGAAACTTTACAGTTCAATATATATTTATTTTATTATTTATATATCTATTATTTATTATTTTTGAGAGCGTTTAAATGCAGTCATATATATTGTCTTAAAAGGTAACAGTACTGTAAGTTAGCCTCCTAATCAATGATTGACTAGAAGGTTAACTTACAGTGCTGTTACCTTTTAAGACATAATTTGCTGCCACCTGGGTGACTTTCTTTCGTAAGTCTTTGTCCAACTTTGGAGAAATTTTCCGGTTCTCGAGATGCTCTCGGAGGGCAGCATAAAATATGGACATCCTCGCTGGCTTCGACCGCAGTAACTCGACGCGACAGAAAACGCGGATCCGACTGTGCCGTAAAGTCTTGTACCACAGGCTTTTACGACCAGGTGTGGCTTTCCGAGTGCGCGCGCATGCGCAGAACCAATCGTGCAGCCGGCACGCATCGGGCACCTACAAGTCGGAACAGAGTGGCGCGCAGAGAGGGTGACCGGCCACCCTCGGGACAGCGGTACAGACTGCGAACGCCCTCTAGTACTTTGGAGGTAAAAATGCAGCCAACTATATTGTACTCTGTTAAGTAGCGACAATATTCTTCAAAATGTTTTGCACGATTTGAAAAAAAAAACTTACCACTCAAAAACAAAATAGATTTGTATTACAAGTTTGAAATAAAATGAATAGCTCAACAAGGTGGCATGGTGGCACAGTAGTTTGTGCTGCTGCCTCACAGGAAGAAGGTAGTGCGTTCAGTCCCTGGGTTGGGCGTAGGGCCTTTCTGTGTGGAGCTCAGATGCTCTCCCCATGTTCGCGTGGGTTTCCGCTGGGGGTTCTGGTTTCCTTCCACAGTCTAAAAGCATGCGCGATAGGTTAATTGTGGACTCTAAGTTGGCCCTGTGAGTGTGTGTGTGCCCTGTGGTGTGTTGGTGACTGCCCAGGCTTGGTTCCTGCCTGTGCCCATTGATCCCAGGCTAGTCTCCAGTGACCCCAGTTGGGATTAAGTGGTTACGGTGATGGATGAATGGCTTAACAATATTTCTGCCAGTTAATGTCTTCGGAAAAGGTGAATAGTATTACTTCGTTAATCCCTATGCGGAAATTCTCCTTTCTCCCACCCCATCGTGCTCTCCATGAGACACACAGATGCATACAGGTGAGAGCAAGCTTGGGGGTCACAGCACAGGGTCAGCCAGCATAAGAACATAAGAAATTTACAAACGAGGGGAGGCCATTCGGCCCATCAAGCTCGTTTGGGGAGAACTAATAGCTCAGAGTTGATAAAATCTTATCTAGCTTTGACTTAAAGGAACCCAGGGTTTTAGCCTGCACTACTTGAACCCCTGGACCTGGGGGCTAAAGGCCTAGTTCAAGGGCTCACAGACATGTGACTATTCTACCAGGGCTAGGACTCAGACCAGTAACCTTCTGATCACAGGCACAGAGGCTTGAGCTATACACATTTACAGCATTTAGCAGACACTCTTTTTCCAGAGCAACTTCCATTTTTCTAAATTCAGGGACAGTCTCCCTGGAGCAAGTTGGTGCTCAGGGACCCAAGGATGGTAGATGGTGGCCAGAGGTGGGACTCAAACCCATGACCTTGTGGTCCAGAGGCAAGCATCCACCAGACCATCAACATCCCTACACACAACAGACTTCTAATGGCAATGGTTGTTGTTTTAGTCTGGGTTTAAAGTAATTAACTTCAAATCTCTTTAAAACACTGCATTTAACTAGGGTACTTGATAACAAGATTTACAATTGACATAATGTCATAAGAGTCATGGAAGCAACCCCCAAACCTGATGGTGGACACCAGCAGTAAAGGGAGCTGTCAGGCTGAGTAAGGATACCTTCTGAGCGTGAATAGCTTGTGGGAGTCCCGAAGCAGCTGACAGGTACTGGCAGGCTAAGTGGAGTGTAGCTTTGGCAGGTGCAGAAGCAAAATTTTGAGTTTGGTGAGGCCATGGAAGAGGGGAAGCAGGGCTTTGTCTATGCTGGTTACAGTGGGGATGGAGTGCTGCGAACCTGTACTGGGAATATAGTGAGGCGGTGGAAAGGGGACCTCCTGAATCCCACTGATATGCCTTACTTGGTGGAAGTAAAGCTGGAAGACTCAGAGGAGGACTTGCCCATCACTAGGGCTGAGGTCACTTAGGTAGTTAAAAAAAACTCAGTGGTAAGGCCCTGGGGGGGAAGGAGAGAAGTAAGGAGCACACACTGGGTGAATTGGTAGCTCGGAGGCTAGGGATCGGGCCCAGTAATTGAAAGGTTGCTGGTTCGCATCCTGTGAATGCCACGAGTGATCCTACTCTGTTGGGCCCTTGAGTAAGGCCTTTAACCTGCAATTGTTTTGTCCTGGGTATGACGTTAATCTACATCCAGCCCTGTAAGCAGGTCCTCCAACTTACAGGGAAATTTGGGGGTTGGTGGCAGGATTTGCACTCCAGCTACTGGGAAAAAATTTGGACTGGTGTAGTGCTGAGGTATCACTCACTGCATGGTTGCACTCAGGTTCTCATCCCTGAGGTGGTTTGTCATGTGGTGCGTGTGGCAATGCCCTGTTATCAGTGTGTGCTCCTTACCTTACCTCTGGGGGTGATATTTGCCCTGAGTTCCTGAAGGGTCTTGATGTTGTTGGGCTGTCTTGGGTGACATACCTCTTCAGCATTGCATGGAGGTCAGCAGCAGTACCTCTGGATTTGCAAACTGGGGTGATGGTTCCAATCTTTGAGTAAGGGTGTGTTCCAACTAAAGGGGGATCACATTCCTCAGCCTCCCTGGGAAGGCCTATAGCAGGGTACTGGCGAGGAAGACCTGTCCAATGATCAAACCTCGTTTCAAGAGGAACCATGCGGTTTTTGTCATGGAAAACTGGGTTGAGTTTGCCGTTGTGCTTGGAATAGGCAAACGACTGTGTGCCTCAGGAGGTCCTGTGGAGGGTGCTGGGCCAGCTGTTACAAGCCATTAGGGTCCTGTATAACCAGAACGAGATTTTGGTTTCTATTGCCAGCAGTAAGTCAGACTCATTCCCAGTGGGTAGTGGACTCTGCTAGGGCTGCCCTTTGTCATTGATTCTGTTCATAACTATTATAGACAGAATTCGTAAGCACAGCCAAGAGGTTGAAGGGGTTCACTTGCTGACTCAGGATCGCTTGTTTGCTTTTTGGTTCTCCTCTGCATTGAAAGGAGCCAGGTGAGGTGGTTCAAGCATCATGCTAGGATGTCTCCTGATGCCTCCCTGAGAAGATGCTCCAGACCTGTCCAACCAGCAGGAGACTCTGGGGCAGACCCAGGAGACACTAGAGCAGGGGTGTCAAACTGCATTCCTGGAGGGCCGGAGCCCTGTGTGGCTTAGTTCTTCCCCTGTTCCACCACAAATGATTCAGCTCAACAGCTATGTGGTAATTAGCACAAGAAGTTGAGTCAGGTGTGTTAAGGGGAAACCCAAAAATGTGCAGGGCTCCAGCTCTCCAGGACTGGAGTTTGACACCTGTGCACTAGAGAGATTATATCTCTCAGCTGGCCTGGAGGCACCTGGGTATCCCCCCGGAGGAGCTGGAGGAGGTAGCTGGGGAGAGGGAGGTCTGGGCATCTCCGCTCAGACTACTGCCCCGACTACCTGGACCAGGATGTGGCAAAGAACAGATGGATAATATTGCAAGAACTTTCTGGATTCTGGTGGATAGAGCACCCAAAGAAATGATTTAGGCATGCTTACATTTTCAAGAAGGTTAAACTGAAATAAATCGATGGTGTAATTCTCATGCAGTAATGGAAGTTCAAATAACAAAGCTAGCTAGACCTAATGACTATTTCAAATCTTGTCCAAATCTAACATCAGTCACCAAGTGATATGAAAAAGTCAGGGGGATTTGAATCAGTTCATGGGAATCACGATTTGCTCTGTTGCTTAAAAATAAGATAAAAAAAAATCATTTAAACATAATTTTCTTTTGCACAGTGCTGTATATTATTAATCATGCTGGGAAGCAAGAGTAAATATCAATGGATAAGGAAGTGCATTATGTAACCATGATGTTATATATTTATACTGAGCGTATGTTCAAAAAAGCTCCTGAAATTTCAGAATATGGTTGAGAAATGTTGGGGGGAGAAAGACAACCGCCTTTTCTGAATATTTAATATTTCACAGGTGCACAATCTTCACAATTCTTCCTCATAAAATGACTTGCTACTTACATATGATAATAGTACATAATGACTGCAGAAATGTCTTCTATCCATGTCAAATTATGTACTCTGGTGTGACTGAGAAGCTCAACATTTCACTCACGTATTTCCATTAATCAGCTTCAGGCATCCCACTGCAGTGCATCTCTGTACTGACATTACAGCGGAAATAACCATGGGGAACATGGGCACATTTATGGTAATGAATTATTGGGTAGAAGAATTACAGTAATAAAACTTAAAGGTGGAGACACTAAGTTGTAGTGCACGTGAATATGGTGAGATGCTGTTGAATGGCTGGTGTAACAGAAATCACATCAACCATCAACTTGCACTGGAGACTTACGGCATCCCTGATTACCTACCCAGTGAGTGATGCTTAGGTTCACATACAAGTCAGGAATCAGTGTGTGTTACACTGGAAAGTGGAGGATGTGCACCTGAAGGAATTTAAACACAATGGGGAAAAAATACAAAGGGAGGAAAAACAGAACATTGACAACCTCGCCTGTAACTTAAGCCTGGTCATCTGGCCTTTCCTGAAGATGTCTTTCCCTCAGGTCTTCACATTCAAGAGGGTAGGCAACGCCGTCCAAAAAAGCCACAGAGTCTGTGCATTCAGTTATGTCCCAGCAACTGAGGAATCTCTCCCCAAATTAGTCATGTTTTGGATACAATATATCGTCTGACTAAATGTTTGCTATCTGATCATACAACTTGTGCATTATTCGCACCACAAGTTTAGTACTATCATTTTCTCATGGAACAATGACCATAGCGCTGAAATACTGCAAAAATGCTGACACTGTGGTCTCTGGGCCGGCCTGCCCACCTCTGCTCGAGCCAGTTCTTGAAAAGGACTGAAATTGGCCTCCTGTGCTCAGCAGCAGTCCGAGTTTGTGATCTATTGACCACCAGGAGGCGATAGTGAGGATCCCTCACTGGGGTGTTTCTCCTCGTTCTCCACTCTCAGAATGCTGGCCGTTGTGTCCATGGTAGCAGTAACCACCCTGCCCTTCTTCGGCTGGGCCAGACTGCTGTAGATGGCCATGGCCTGACAGACAGACATGAGAAGGAGATGGTCACTGAATGTACCCCACCCATGGGTACCCAATGACAGCCAATGTTTGCCAATGCAGTGGGTAGATCGAAAAATGCCTGATGCAGTTGCAACTGGGGAGGTCATAACAATTCATCTGCAAGCTCAGTCACCTGGGAGACCATGCTGCTGATGTCTCCAGTGTTTGAAGGCAGCAGGATGGTGTTGGACTCTTTGGCCAGGTTGGAGAAAGCAGATACGTACTGCTCAGCGACACTCAAGGAGGCTGCGGCATCGCCATTCTGCAGAAACACAAACCGCCCATGTTATCCCAGTACACATTCCACTATATTAAACATACGGGGAAGACCGGGTCTCCTTCAATTAGGAGGCATCAAAGCACTCATACACTACACCTGAATGCATCTCCAAATCACTATTCTCTCCGTCTGACTAAGCCATCCACGCTCACAGCCAACACGCCCAGTACGTCTACCTGCTCTGTCAGGGCTTCAGACAGCAGCTTAATGGCCTTAGCCTTTGCCTCTGCTTTGGCCAAGACAGCGTTGGCTTCACCTGGGGAAATTGGAAGAAATGAGAATGAGGGATTCCCTCTCGTACACATCCATCGATCCATCACCTAATTGCTTATCCTGGACAGAGCTGAACAGGGGTCTGGACCCTATCCCATGCAACATAGCACAAGGTTGGTGTACATGCTGGATAGTATGCCAGTCAACACGATGGCAAACAGACACACAGACACACACAAACACACACGGGACAATTTAAAGACACTAATTAGTCTAGCTAGCATGTCTTTGGACTGCAGGATGAAACTGGAGTACCTAAAGGACATCCATGCAACACGGGAGAACATGAAACCTCCACACACACAGAGTAGAGGTAGGATTCAGATCCCCAACCTGAGGGTGTAAGTCAACAGTGCTACTCACTGAACTACCATACCACTTACACCGATCAGCCATAACATTAAAACCACCTGCCTAATATTGTGTAGGTCCCACTCGTGCGGCCAAAACTTTGCTGATTGGTTGACTACAAGCACCAGCACTAACGTGGAAGTCATGCAGAAGACACAAAGAAGAGCAAAAATGGGGCTGATGGAATCATTTTTCCGCCTACCTCAATTACATTAAATTGGGGCTGAGAAAGTTAACAAGTTAAAGCATAGCATTACAGCCATAACGCATTCATATTTATTTAATTGCATTAATGCATGTGGTATTTTGATAGCCAAATGGGAAGGTAGCATGAGTAAAGATATTTAACAGAGACCAATTATTCCTTCTTGGTTGTAAACAATACAAGATCTTCGCTTGTACTATTGCAGAGAATCCCCAAATTCACAGCTAAAACGAAAACATTGAGTGTCACCGGGAAGCTGACGGAGGGGAATGGCAAGGAAACATTGTTACTTGGTTCATTTTATTAAAAAAAAAATTGCGAGAAGGCAGCATGAATAGAAATAAAGTACTGTAATTTGAAGGCTAATGCCTTAAAAGGAGAATATTTCCAGTTATTTCCAACCACTTCCCCACGGGGATCAATAAAAGTATCAATAATAATACATTATTATTATTATTATTATTATTATTAAGTGCACTTTCAATGGTTGTCAGGCTTGTTTTTAAAACTAACTTGCCAAATTGGTTTTAGGATGACTGTACATGCCAGGGTTCCCCAAATTTCATCACACACAGGTAAGGTCCATTGCAGGTCCACAGCCCCTGATAATATTCAGAGCCTGGTTGTAGTTCTCAGTGCAAGACAGTTAGTCTAGCACTACTTTGGAGCTAATTTTCAAGGAATTATGTGACTGAATATGTGATTTAGAAAATGAACAGCCCTACATAACAGCCCTGACAGCCCTACATAAAATGCATTAATAGTTTTACATTTCTGAATAGGAAATTTTCATCTCCGCAATTCGACGTATGAGTCTTCCTTTTTGTGCTCTGGCTTTCCTTTAGTTTTTTTACAGCTGTATTTTCTCTAATATCGCTGGAGCCAGCAGTGAAACACAAGGGCACTGATTAGTGGAATAACATTAACGTTGTTGTTTATTCTGTGAAAAACGAAAGACTGATCTGCTGGCAAGAGTGAGTAAATTATAAACACATCACAGGCCGTATAAATAAAACGCTGTGTCCCTTTTTAAACCAATATAGGATATAATTCACCCCGTATTTTCAGACTGCCTGATCAAACCCCTCAATCCCCCCAGTTACTGACAATAACTACCAAACGATTTGTTCATCCTCCATTGTTTTGGAGTGGTGGAGTAATTATGGCATGTATGAAATTTACATGTGAAGTTTAACCTACGAGCTTCTTGCATCTCCCATGCCTATTTAGTATAAACTTTATAAAGGTCCTAGTTCCTGTTTTGCAGTGTGAAAGAGACACGGAAGTGGCAGAGAACAACAAAAACTGACAAAAATCGAGACTGGGAACTTGAAATCAGGTTTCTGAACTTCACTGGGAATGCACGTCATGGGTATGACCCCGCTCTCAGTCTCAGCTTAATTCCATGGTGACATTACCGGCCGCCTTGTTGATCTGTTCTGCCTTCTCGGCCTCAGAGGCTAGAATCTGTGCCTGCTTCCTGCCTTCTGCCACGTTGATGGCTGCCTCTCTGGTGCCTTCTGACTCCAGCACGGTAGCCCTCTTCTTACGTTCTGCCTCCACCTACGGTAGAATGATTAGCACATTCTGACACATTAGCTTATTACCAAGATAACCATAACCAGCAACTATAATTCTCCACCCGGTTATGCGTGCCAAAGAGTCCTAACCACACTCAACAGCTTCTTAAACATGAATATCCACCACAGGAACACAGTGCTAGTGCCAACACAAAATATTAACCATGTTCAAATCTGTCAGACCAATGATTGAAGAGCTTGTATCTGCTAATAAGTCAAATATCATTTTTGGGTGAAAAGAAGTACAGTATTAAAGAACCATTCACCATTAAAAGTTTGGGATATCAGTGAGGTTGAGTCGTTCAAATGTAAACGTAATTAAAGAGTAATTTATTTAGCAGTTTTTCTCCAAAGCAACCAACATTTTTAAGAAAGCAGGGTTATACAGTCCCCAGCTGAGAATTCAGGGCCTCTCTCATGGTGTGGTGAACTTGCTCCACCAACCCTGGGATGTGACCCAGTGCCCAACCAACCATAGACACAGCATCCTAACCCACTGACCACACACAAGCACACAGACCTCCAGCTTTCATCTCCAGTTCTCAATGTCCAAACCTTCCAGCAGCTCCTTGGGAGTCACCCACTCACCTGCATCTGCATGGACTCCTTAACGCGTGGAGGAACATGAATGTCCTTGATCTCGTACCTAAGGCAGCGAATGCCCCACTCGTCTGACGCCTGGTTGATGGAATGGACGATGTTGGCGTTCAGGGACTCTCTTTCCTATGCAGCACAGGTAGGGTTTGAACGGCAGTTATACAGGGGGGGCCACAGACACACCTGTTTCTGTACTTATAAAAAGAATGAATTCTAAAAGCGACTACAACTATAGAGCGTAATGCTGAATTTCATAGTGTCTTTTGTTCTGATGGCTGGTACCTGGTCGTTTACATGTTATCAAAGGATGGAGAAAAACAGACTAAAAGGGAAAACATATTCATTGTGCACATTGATATTTAAACCATTTGTTAAGAGCACACTCTCCCTTACCCGAAAAACTTTGTCAAGGGTCAACTTTCCAAGCTCAGAGCGCATTGTAGTTTGTGCTAACTGAGTCACAGCGTATTCTGGATCTTCAACTCCATAGCTAGACTGGAAGGGAACAAGTACGATTATTAGTTAGTGCGTCATTTATCAGCAATTACATTATTACTACAAGTTTATGCAATAGCCCAGCATGAGCTGAACAAAATATTCAGTAAATATTGATGTTCAATAAAAAGCCAGCATACCTTAAAAGGATCTAGTATTCTGAGATACAGAACTCCATCAATCTGCAGTGTCACATTATCTGAAACAGCAGCACAGCAATTAAAAAGAAACAGATAACTGAAATGACACATAACCAATGACAAAGACAGACACTTACCCAGTGAGACAGCAGACTGTTCTGGCACATCGATGACGATCTCCTTCAGGCTCTGCACGTAACGAATTCTATCCAATATTGGAATAAGAAAGTTCAATCCCTGGAAAAAAATTACAAAATAAAAATTAGTTATTGAAGCCATGTAGGTCTACTTAGCTTTGGATGAAGCAGCGGTTATAAATATGCGAACAAGGAGGGCAGCGGGTTGACTTACTGGTTCCAGGATACGGTGAAACTTGCCCATTCTCTCCACCACCCAGGCCTCCTGCTGAGGCACAAAGAGCACTATAGTGTTCATGGGGAGCGTGGAAGCCCATCTCTGCTGGGCCAGGGCAGCCCACTGTGAGGGTGCGCTGCGTCGGGACTGCTGTATGGAGACGGGACAGCCATTCAGATTCAGAAGACAATCATGTGTTCTAGTCATCGAATCTAACACATCGGCAGTTTTTCTCGACTCAAACAAACGATTGTAACGTTGTGTTCCAAAAATATGAAACCAGTCAATTTCCCGTCAGTATGTATGAACGCAAAATTAACTTTGTTTTTATTCTTTCCTCAACTGACTGTACAATTTAACCGCGAAACCTGAAGAAAACATTTACAGTTTACACTGAGAATTATGTCCATTGATGTATCACTTTTAAAAACAAAACAAGTTTGTTTACGTCTAACAAAGCAAAATTTTAATAAGTAAATAAACTACTCGAGCAACAATGCGATAACGCACCTGCATTGACAGCTAGCGATGGACCGAAACATGTCAGTTTACACATCTTACTTAGCTAGTTAACATCAGCACAACTATTTCATTAATTACCTTCAGAAGAGCACTTCCAGTCCGACAAACAGTGCGAAGCATGTTGTAATTATTATTTCGCCCGTCAGTGAATGTCTATAAATTGGACGGTTCTTCCTCACTTTATATTCAAACGTGACCCCTGATGATAGGAAGCGCCGAAGTTGCAGCATGCATTCGGTACGGCGCTGAAATCCTTCCCCCTGCAAACAAACGCCAGCTAGATACAGGAGGTCCGGCTCTTTTTAGTGAGCCAGATCATTCGGCTCAGTTGTCTCCCAAATGGCTCTTCATTTAGTACCACTTCTGGCTTTTATAATTCAGCAACGTTTTCACCTATGTACATATATATCACTTCAATTATTCAATGTAATTATACTATACTTCTTAATTTCCATTATTTAAAATTATGTTTGGTATGAAAACATCCATCCATTTTTGGAACTGGTTGCAGGGAGTCTGGAGTCTATGGGTGCAAAGCAGAGAACAATCCAGGATGGGGCACCAACCCATCGCAGGGTACAATCACACATGTACACCTATGGGCCGTTTGGTAAAAATTAGCCACAGCATGTTTTTGGACTATAGGGGGAAACTGGAATACCTGGAGGAAACTCCACCACGACATGGGGAGAACATGCAAACTCCACACACATGGAACCCTGGCAGAGACCTGAACGCTGGTCCCAGAGGTGTGAGGCAACAGTGCTAACCACTGCACCACTGTGCAGCCCCTGGTATAAAAACATTATTTTAAAAACCTCAAACATTATTACACATGCGTACTGAACATTTTATTTATATTAAACGTTGTAATTACAGTTTAACTACAAACACCAAACACAGTGCATATGGTCCTTGGGTATAAATGTATGTTACAATTCTAATGCTACTATAATGTCCATATCAAATAGACACCCATTTTTAATTTTCAATGACTTTACATGTAACAGTCATGAGGGAAGTGATGGCTCTGGATGTACCCCAGTCAGCTGTCAGACAAACAGCTGAGGCCTTTTTAACCCTTTCCTGTAGTAAAGCACATTCTCTATCATGCAGTCTGTTGAATGTTTAATTCCTATTTGGAAGAACATACATTGGATTGAGAGGATGGGTGTAGCTTCCAAATCTCTCGTCCTCCACATTCGACAGTGGTTGGATGACTTCATTTTAGCCAATTCCTCATCAGTTGTGTTCTGTCTTGCTGGGGTCAAAAACTGGCATAAACTGGTTTTTTGAGCTCTGTGTTACAATAGTTCATGCACCGTGTACCTGATGCCTGAAGGTATGGCTGTAGACACTGCAGCAACAATGGTCCCTGTAGACTTTTCCATGTTCAGTAGCAGACATACTAGCTTGGCTTATTATTAAAATGGCACTGGTTGGATGTACAGTCCTAATATGCCTGTGAAGGTTGGTTGTTAGTAGATCCTGCTCGAAATGATAGTTTTATCTTAAAGATTCTACATTCTGTATTGTCTATGTTATTAAGATGCATTTAAATGCTACTTAGTTTGCAACTGTCACTGATCTTGTTTTCTGCTGTTCTTGCACTCCTCTTGTCTCTGTGCTTGTAGACGCCTTTTAACCTTATGGTATGATTGATGTCGGTCATCACAGTTGATTGGTCGTACATCAGTACAACATTCAGTTGGTGCCTGGTCTGCCCATGGCCAGCAGTGTGGTCATCCAACGATCAACCAATTATTGTCTTACATTAATGGAAAAAAAGAAAGAGAGAAATTGGCTCTCAGACAGGAGCTGGCTCCTATTGTTCACGTTTTTCTCAACTTGCCATTTAGCACAAGATGGCCTAAATTAATTCCAGTGAGTTATACTGAAAATGCTGCTGGCACAATTCTTCACATAAATAAAAACCCAATAAGTGAGAAAAACCCTGCTGTAACCTCACTAGTGAAACTAAAACCTTGACTTGATTAGCTAATGACAAAAAAGTGTGATTAACAAGCTGACTTGCTTCAAAATGGCAGTTCAGAATATACCATTCTGCCTCCTGCAGGAACAACATTTAGAGGTACTCCTCCGTTCTTTTGTCCATGCTTAAAGGCTACTGGTAGTGATTCTGACAACCTGCACCTGACCACCTTATGGAGCTACCAGAGGGGCTGATTGCAGGAAAGCGTGCTTTGCAAATAAAGTACATCATTTCCCAGAATAAAATAAAGTGTAATTCATTAACTGTATCGCGCTGTCATAGTGATGATTTTGTCATCACATCATCCTGTTTTGGCTGTAGCCACTTTTACTTCAGTGTTAGTTACAGTAAGGACACATTTGAGATATTAGCAAGCAGTTGGTTGTGTAGTTTACTTTGATATTTGATTTGATTTGATATTTGATATGTAGTGACAAGAAACCAGTGTCTCAAAATGATCAGACCACTTAATGTGTGCAAGAACGTAAAGCATTTCAGTGTACTGCATATTTGCTATTAATTTCCACAAGGACAAAACAGCTTCATATTTAAACTTTTATTTTGTGCAGAGAAACCAGCTCACAGCCATTAACTGCTGACATGGCAAAAACTCACGGCTGAGTGTAACACAGGGAGTAGAGAGGGAAAATGAACAGACAAGGGGACTAGCAGAGGTCCAATTCAGGACACAGTGATGTTCTCAGGAGAGGGCTTCTGCTGACCATACAGTGTCCATCTGAAAAAATGTCTAACATTTGGCACTTCTGCATGGGCAGGGTATCAACACCAATACACACCTTACTGGTCACAATGAATGACATTACTTTGAATTTCTTATGAGTAGAGATTTATAATCGTGATACTTCACATTTTTACTCTTTTGACCCAGTTATTTCTATGCATATTGAAAAATGTCTTTGTTAAATCAGAATATAAATATAAAAACTGACTTTCATGAAGCCCACAGATACATATGTTAAATATCTCAATACATTAAAAAATGGATACATTCTAATTTTTAAAATTAAATGGAAATTTGTTTAAAATGGTTAACTTCTAATTAACATTTTAAAACAGCAATAAAATATTGCTCTATATTTTCCTTGAAATACATTTTACACTTATTTAGAAATGGGTGTGGAATTGATGTAAGATCCAACTTAATATTAAGGGCTGTTATTAACTCTGTTTTCTTCTTTGGTGAATAACAAACCAGTCACAGTAATCAACTTCAAGAACAAGTAAAAATCTTAAACCCCTTTCAATTAAAATGTGCCAGTACAATGAAATGTCTGGATAAAAATATAGTATCATCCTTCCTTACTAGACTAGAAATGTGTAAAACTCAAACACAAACCTTGGCTGCATAAAGACAGTATTTGTGCTGAACACTGTATTTTCAAAGCCAGTGTGTCTGCATTTTATCAGGTATTTAATCAAAACAAGTTTCTTTGACCTTTTCTTTTTACTTGACATTGTTTTTCTGAGTTTGTCACTTAATCCCCAAATAAGATATTCCTACATTTGGGTATAGGCTGTTAGGACCGGATGACTGGTCCTTAAAAGCAAAGCTTGACATTGAAGTCAGCTCTGGAAAGAAAGAGAAATAAAACACTGATTCTAGTTTTTCTAAACCTTAGCACTCCAATTTGACACCTTATTCTGGCAGGTGATGATTGATTCTAAATAACCACATGCCCAATTGTACGCAGGCAGTGTATCCAGCCTGCTGTCTCACATTATCAGCAATCACACTGTGTTCTTTCAAAGGCAGATTGTCACATAAGCTGAACTATACAATTCCCTATGCTGGCTATCATTGATCGCCTGTGTTACTTGTGAGCCAATGAGTTTTTTATTAAACATACAAATATTGGAAACACCCAGTGTAACCCACCCCTGCCCCCTCCCACACCTACATCCTCCTGCCCACCATCCCACCCTGTCTTTCTTCACAAGTCAGAGTGACACTACAATTTGATGGCAAACAACAGTAACAATTTCTCCTAGGAAACAACAACAACAAAAAAATCACTCTCTATCTCTGTAGCCTATTGCCTTAAGACACCTGTAAAATAAATAAACTAATTTAACTAACTTTAACTGAAGAACAAACCAACCCACAGTGCTCTTCTAGTCTGCCTGTGAAGACTGAGTATGCAAGCCGCTGTCTTGCATCCCTTCCAACATGCGTGCGTGCACACACATGCACGCACACACGTGTGCATACACGCACACACACACACACACACACACACACACACACACACACAAACACACACACAGTCTGGAATCAGGCAGGGCAGCATAATGCTGGAACAGAATGCCAGCTTGTCTTCCTGTAGAACTTTTTGAGCCCTCAAATGTCCAACTGGGGAGCTATATTGCAGTTTCTGTGATGTGTGTGATTAGTGGAGTCAATACTCACAGAAAAGCCAACCAATAAGATGTTATCAGTCATGTGATAGACCCCTGAGCAGTTTCATTGACTAAACAAAGGATTAATCCTCCTTTAACATCCTTACACGTTGCAGTGGTTTGCTTTCACCCACCAGTCAAAAAGAATGACATCACTGCCCCAATAATGGCTGTGCTTTTGGGTCTACCTATGGTAGCAAGAGATGATCAAATTACCAAGCTGTTACTCACTGAGACTGGTCCACTCAGGGAATCACAATGGTAGATAGAAACAGGCTGAGATGTTTGTCACGACACTACAAAATACTTGTACTATCACTAGGCATGCATGTTGACTCCAACGTGAGGAAAAGTCCTTTGTTTGCATTCCCATCTTTGTACTTTAAACATTCTTGTTTGTGCGTCTGCTTTTTGACGAGGTCTGAGCTTTGTTCCAAGCAGGCTGTCAGACTCGGGGTGAGTACTTGGGGTTTCTTGGCACCTCGGTGAAGGACTTGAGCTCGTAGGGGATCCCCGCGTCCACCTCAATGGATTTTCGGGAGAATAGCAGCCGGATATCATCGTGCAAATAGATTTTTCCAGATTTTGAGCTCTGGAATCTGTAAAGAGCGGCGTGGAGTTTTGGTTCATGAGATTCATAACTACTGAAGTAGGAAAAACCTTGAGTTTGACGCATTCTATGGTTTTCATGGTTGAGTGTATTGAACAACAACAAAAAGGAAAGCTATGTAGCCTATTTTTGTTATTCACACTGATTAATATATTGGACTAAGGGTACCAAATCATCAAACATTTGGTCACATTCAGTCTCTCAAACTTTATATTGATGACAGTTTCGTCATTCACAGATAACCATGAAGCCTCAAAGATTACCTGAGGTGTATTAAGTAGCAGAGAATTTTCTTCCTTTCTGTGGTTCCATCCTCCGATTGGACAGTTGACGTCTCCCCTTCCTCCACAGGAACCAGGAAGATGCGATGACGCAGGAAGGTCACGTGATTGACAGGCATGTCATCACAATTGTATGTTACTAAGAACATCTTCACCACAGTTTTGTTAGGGTTGAATAAGGTCTTGAAATGGAAGAGAAGGTAAAATAGTTGTTTATTTGCTTCCAAAGGCATTGAATGACAAAATAATTCATGTATAACAAATTATGAGAGAGGAACAGAGAGAGAGACAGAACTGACCACTTGGATGGTCCCTGCTTTGGGTACGCTGTATCCTTTTTTCCCAAGAGTCTCTAGGTAAATAACTCCCTGAAACAGAAATTTGACAAGACTTTTGACTGACTTTTCATGTTTTCATTGGCCAGCTCTGTTCTTATTAAGTGCTGGACTTCATAATCGCAGATGACCAATCGTACTGTGTTTCACTCCTTTAATACATTAATGGAGCTCCAGAACTTAAGAAGCTGTGTTTGTCATGTCCCAATGGTAGGTACTGACTAGTAATTCTAGAGCAATTTTGATTCACCACAATAACATGCTTCATTGCCAAGTGCTGCCCGGGGTCCAAGTCTGGAAAAAGCATTACCAGAAAGGGTGATGGGGCACTCTGCTCTGAGATGTCATAGTAGGTGACCTGAACAGGGAGGGTGGCATGTTGGGGGCAGTAGGAGCCACTAGCACCGATCTCCGCTGTGAAGCCCTCGATTTGGCCTGACGGGGAGAAGCGCCCCTTCAGGATTGACTCCTGCGGAGTGGCACACAGTTACAGTGAACACAACCATTAATTGTCTATCAGTATTATTAACCATGGTAGTTACTACTTAAATTCGGAACAGAATGCCAGTCTGACTGCTCACTATATATGGGTCAAACAGTTTAGTACAGAAGACTGATGGTACCAAGTTCAAATAATAAAGATCTTATAAAAAGGTCAAATAAGTTACTATTTGTTGACTAGAGGGGTGTGTATTATCTGAACCAGAAATAATGCGGCCACATGACATATTTGGTATCAGTATTTGCACCTCAAAACTTCCCAGCAGGGAGCGACTGATAGACGCTGCAGGCCAAGGAGAGTGACCAGCATGGGATCTCTCCCCCCCCCGTCGGCTACGGAGCTGATGTCTGCAGGGACAGATTGGCAGTCAGACAGGGAGAAAATTTAAAGGAAAGAAAAAGGAAGATTGAACTGAGCTATAAACTCTGCAGAAGACTAAAGTATTACGATGCCTATCACAGAAAAGTAGATAATGGACAGAGTCTAGCTTTATGTAGGTGCCAAATGTATGGTTTTATTCTATGTGTCTTGTTTAATACCGTCAAAACATATCTTTGTATAATTTCAGGACATCAAAAACAATCCAGACAACATGTAAACATGGAAAATAATCTAATATAACTGAACTCACGATTTAAGTCTAAGTCCACTTTTCAGTCTTCGGGCCCCTCTGGGGCAGTCAGGAGTGACGCCCTGAAAAATGCACATTCTGTATAGCCATCCCATTAAACATGCTTACACATTTGATTTATTTAGCCTCCCGTAAATGATCGCATCAGTCGTATTTATTTTTGAATAATTTTACTTAAATGAAACAATAAAAATAACATTTGGACCCCTTCCAAAGCCCTCCAGTGGTCTGTCGCACTGCCATTGGTTAAATCCCTAAAGAGTATCACTGGGGCTCAGCCACTGAAGCCAAAAGCTGATCGCAGTCTTTTCTCTTTCGGCTGCCCTGCCTCCCAGGGCACTCTGCCTATGCCCCCGTTTCTGAGTATTTATATAAAAATACACCCCCTCTGTCAGTACTGGAAATAGGCCCACACTGTGGGCTTTCCTGGAACAGAATATATGTATACATATTATACCATAGTGCCAGGGATTTATGTTGAGATGTGGACACAAAGGCACAGTGAATGATCTTTATTCTAAGCCTGTTCTGCTTGTTCAGCTGTAAATAGAGCATGATTTTCTCCCCTATTTTTCCTCTCTCGGTCATATGAAACATCATTGGCTAAACTGTATCTATTAGAAAAGGAGGACTCTGTGGCCTGATGCTGACCCTGAAGCAGACACTGAGCCTTACACTATCTGGCTTGAGACCGTCTCAGCGTTGCAGCATCTTTGCAGTGTTACTTGCTAGAATATTTTGGAATTTAGAGTCATTGTTGGACTACGCAGACTGAGCCAACTCAGTTAGGATGACATCACCCTTTGCCTACGGGACAAAACAGACGGGAGGTAGTATGTGGTGATGTCACTCACTTTGGGCCACTCGCGGGCAGCAGGCAGGAGGTGATTCCAGAAGGGGGCGGCCTTGGCGTCAGTGCTGCGGCATGATCCCAGGCCAAGGCCTGGGCCCAATGATGTCGGGCGGCTCTTCTTGGAGGTGGATGGGCCTTCATCCTCAGAGCAGGACTCCCCCGTGTCGCTGGGGGACAGGAGCCTCCGCTTAGCTGGGCAGGCCCCAAGCGGGGGGCACCCTGGGCCAGGGAGCAGTGTCCGTGGGCCGCTCGGGGTTTTGTCTGGAGAAGCTGGACTGTTATGCACTGATGAGGAACATCCACCACCCACTGTCCTGTCTGAACAGCCCTCCAGAGAACTGGATGCTGAGTCCATTTCTGATTTTGCTGTCCCTCCATTGTGGAAGCCTTCTGTGCTGCTGCCTCCCAGTGAAAAGCCAGTCCTGGGGTGGGGGGTCTGGGAAATGGTACCACTGACCTCAAATGGGTGATCAGCTTGCGACTGGTTTTTAGGGGAGCCGGGGGTCTCTGTACTGGGCACTAACTGGTTGTGATTCTGCTGGGTGGAAACACAGGCCCGGGTGGGCGTGATGGAGGCTTGGGTAGGGGGGCCCATCTGGAGAAGGTTCGGGCAGCATAAGGCCTGACCTTCTAGTGTATCTACAGGCAGCTGATATTCCTGCACAAACTCAGCATGAGGGCCATCCTCCCAGGAATCCTCCAGGTGCAGCCGCTTGGCCTCCGACGGTGGCTCCTCCAAGCTCCTCTTTCCACCTGCCCTCGCTAGCCTCTGCCCCTCAGGAAGCTCTGAGAAACCCCCCAGCTGGGAGAAGATCGACAGCTGGTAGGCCTTCTGCAACTTGATCTCCTCCTCCCCAAAAGGCCTGAGAAGCCTAGGAGCAGGCCTGGAGTCCAAGGCCAGGGCATGAGCCCGAGAGGCTGGCAGGCTTCCCTGCTGCGCCGGCGGCTCCACAGGGACCTCCTTACGTGCAATTTCAACATGTATGTGTCGCATGGCTCTGGTCTGTTTCGAACCACTTTTCTGGTTTGTGTCTTCTAGGTCAAGTAAAACTAGGAATTTAAAGTGCAAGTAAAAACACAGGAGAACGTTCAAGAGAGAGGCCTGGTTATCTTGTCAACACGACGGTGACACTTTCCTACA
The DNA here is from genome assembly GCA_026777985.1 of Mormyrops attenuatus. Classification (NCBI taxonomy): domain Eukaryota; kingdom Metazoa; phylum Chordata; class Actinopteri; order Osteoglossiformes; family Mormyridae; genus Mormyrops; species Mormyrops attenuatus. The sequence goes on along the minus strand of JAODKC010000117.1, from coordinate 27,582,337 downwards.
GGAGGCTGAGCAGCAGCTAACCTGAAGGAGAGGAGGTACAGCGCGATAATGAAGGCTGCCATCAGTGATCAAAAATCCACACAACAAAGCTGGCAAAACAGCCATACAGGTCCCAAAACATCCAAATACAGGCGTTACACATAATAACAACCTCATCATAGACAAAGAAAACAAAAATGAAACATCCCCCACAAGTTTTCCGCCTGGATTTTAATGAACAACATTATGCTAAAGAAAACTGAAAACAAAAAGATGAGCGATTCTCTGGAATCTATATGTATTCAAAACCCAAGACTCATATATCCCAGTCTGACCTTGTGTATCTTACAGGGCAATAGAATATGCATTAAAAGTATAGGCAGATCCCCCTGGTCATTTTCCTGGAGTATATTCCTGTTGGTTTTTAATATTAATCTTCATGAATGTATCAATGGGATATGAATAAAAGTGCAGCTTTCACTTATATTATTTTTTAGTTTAAGGTGCAGGTTTGCCTACGGTCATGTTCTTATTCAGCATGTAACAATATACTGTATATTATAATAAATCAGTTTGGAAACTATCTGTAAAGTCACTAATGAGTCATAAATAAATGATGTTACCCAAATGCTCAACTCATTAAATAACAGAATTAAATTCTACCTGTTATTGTGCTAGACGGACCAGTAAGAAGTACACATACGTCTGATGTGTGGCCTGCATGTGTCACAGCTTCTCTCTCAGTCCCAGATCCGGGTCTGAATCTTACCGCTCCATTCCTGGACTCCGCTGCCTGATTGGATCCCCTCCCTCCCTTCTTCTCCTGTTTCTGCGGTATCTGCATCCTCACAGCAGCAGCTACCAGCAGCGTGGCAGGATAATGCACTACCTGCAAGGTATAAACACAGACACCCACACAGTCACAATGTAATACGGTAGGACGAATAAAGCCATGTGTGAATTATGAGCAGGCAGGATTAGATGCCTTACCAAACGCAGGATGTCAGTGGGGAGGCAGATTTGCAGAGACACAGGAAGTGGCCCCCCACACACACCTGCCCCACCCAGGCTGCATCAGGACACGCCCCCTCTGGAAATGTGGGTGTGAGCTGCGATGCTCCCACTTCATTCTGTCACCAGCATGCCCTCAAGAGAAAGGATCCTGCCAAAGACCAGACACCCATGATGTCACCATCACATCACTACATAGTATGTCTGTATCACATCATCCCGCTTATCTCCCTTCAGGCAAGACACCGAAGGCAATTTGCCAGCTCACAACAGAAACCTGGTCTACGGTTAAGGAAAGAGGAACAAGGAATTGCTTTCTGAACCATACATATTACGCATTTCTGTTTTACAGTGTTGCCTGCAGGATAACTTGTCAAATGTCTGTGGAGCCTGGTAACTCTAGGTCAGGGGTCTCCAACTCTGGTCCCGGAGAGCTACTGTCCAGAAGGTTGTCTATCCTACCTGGTTTCTGATGAGCCACACCATTTCTCAGGTAAATACCAGGAACAGATGTGGCTCATCAGAAGCCAGGTAGAATAGAAAACCTACTCCAACTCCATGACCGGAGTTGGAGACCCCTGCTCTAGGCAGTGTGAAATGTTTGAGCAATATGCAATCCACCATTAATTCCAGACTCCACTGTCACTCTGCCCAGTGTACATGAACTGAACCATGCCTGAGCACATGGTCATGTATGAATATACAATATATCAGCTGGTTAGAGGATTACAGTTATAGTACATATAGAGACACAGAATTATATGCTTACATGCTCATATATTTTGATACATACTTCATGTGTTTTCATTAATCTGGAAAATTAAATTAGCATGTCCCCACAACCCTGAATACGATAAACAATTACAGGAAATGGATGGAAGAATGATTGGAAATTATCATGTCGATCAATGTCAGGCATCTGTGCTGCTCACAATGGTAAATTTCTGTTAAATGCACTATTAATGCTCTAAGCCCCCTTCTCTACCCATTGCGGCTCGATGTAAATCTTGAGTCAGACATTTAAGATAAAATGGCTCTTTGTTTAAAAAGGTTGCCGACCCCTGGACTACAGGAAAATAAAACAATTCTTAAAGCTGTTAGGGTCAGCTCCTGTTGTCTGTCTTTTGTGTCCCTTCCCCGTTTGGCCAGCAGGCATCGCTGGCCATCCTGTCCCTGTCAGTCTTTGTGTTTCCCTCGTTCCCTATCAGCCGCATGGCTCAATGTGTTGAGCATGTGGCTACCTACAAATCCCTTTGTCACATGTTTGAATCCCATCTCCTCTGTTTGTATTTTGTTCCCTAGTGTTTCATTGTATGAGTTTTTCTAGTTCCTGTGTCTGGTGGTTTTTGTATTCTGTTTTGGTTTCTTGTTTTGAGCCTTAGTTATGTTTTATTGGTTTTGTTTCTCCCAGCATTAGATTCTGTTTTTCCTGTTTTCTTGGTTAGTTCTTAGTTTCCCTGTTTAGTTCCTTTGAGTTAATTAGTTTCACATGTGACCTGTGTTCCCAACCTGTGTTAATTAATCTCACCTGCCCCTTGTTACCCCTCTGTATTTAAGTCCCTGCCTCTGTTTAGTTCATGAGTGGTTCGTTGAATGTCCTGTTGATTGTAATAGTTTGATGCTACCTGTTTACCCGCCTACCTGTTCCGTTTTGTAAGTCTTGTTTATTCCCATTTACTTTTGACCTGTCGTGGTCCTTTGTTTTGTTAGTGTTTTCTTGTGTTTTTTTTTGTTCAGTTAATAAACCCCGTTTGTCCTTTGAGTCGCAAGTGGGTCGTCCACATTTCTACCTGCATCATGCCTCGGTCTCGTGTCCGAACTGCCTTGTTTCATGACAAAAGCAGCAAATTTTGGAGGTTTTTCTAGGGGGTGTGTGCAGCTCAGCAGGTTATGGGATCGGTGCCCGTGTCCGGAAGGTCGCAGATTCAAATTCTGCAGCCAGGAGCGTAATAATATCACCGTGGGGTCCTTCAGCAAGGCTGTGAAGCCCTGCCGCTGTAGTGTCGCTGGATACACCTCCTCTCATCTGCAGGGACGTGTGTCTGTCTCACATAAAAACCTATACGGAATATGCAAAAGCTAGAAATAGCCTGGCCAGTGTGTATCTATAAAACGTATGTGAATAGCCAGCATGTACCGACTGCACATATGTCACACTGCCAAGTATATATGTTTGAGAAAGTACAGAATTTGTATGTAAAATGCAAAACCGTTTGTGAAAGAATTCTGAGTGGTCCAGTGATATACAAACATGTCATTCCCCAAAGAGTAGCTTACAGGCTAATATACTTTCCTCCCTCTGCCACACTGAACTTCCTCTGGCAGGCACCGAGTACTAGCACAAGCACAGAGACACATTGGCTGGTTTGGGAAGCGGTCTCATGTGCACATGCACACACAGCAGTTCACAGGGTGAGCCTCTACTTCAAATCCCTTCAGGTCCAATTCACGGCATACTTGAGGTATTTTAACTATGACTATTTTAACAGAACAACAACATTCTCCTCTACAAAGTTGGGGTGTAGGGAACTGGGTCAAATGGTGACCAATGAGAGATGGAAATGAAACTGGAAATGTGTTCAGCCAGGATTAGGGGATTGTACAGTGGATAAAGTAGAATCTCAACATGCTGCTTTTTTTTGTTCTGTTCTCCCCTCCCCCACTGGCCCTATCAACCACATTGCGGGGGGCTGGAAGTGGGCAGCACGAGCCTCAGAATGACTTGTGTACTGCCTTCCCGCTGGCCCAGCACGCAAAGCACCCTCGCACCCAGTGCTACCTAAGACGGCATCGCATATGGACATGCACTGCTGACAGCCATATTGGGTCCTGAGCGGTCCTGGCGGGGCTAGGGGTCGCCGGACTCAACAGACACAACACATGCTGCAAGCAGCTCCTGCAAGACGCCTCCTGACACGTCCTGTTCCAGCCTGTCCTGTGGGGATTCAAAATCTACTGCATGTACAGTCTGCCGTGGCAGATCATTGTATTTGGTTGGTTTGGTTGACCATGGAAATGCTGGTTCCAAAATAAAAACCTAAAGATAATGCCTCATTCAATGGTTTTAGAGTCACAGAAAATAAAAATTGATAGCAGGGAGTTGACCCAAACAAAAGGTGATCACCACAGCAGTTAAAACATTACGCTGACCAGCAGAAGGCCTACAGGAATGCTGGAATGGTGAACGCAGGCACAGGTAGACCAGTTAAATCAGGCAGATTAATGCATACAGTCCTGGCTTTGCACTGCTGTTTGAAAATGAGTGCAGCTTCATCTCCAGCACCTAATGTAATTCAGAACTCCAGTGCCACCAGGTCAGAAATAAGTAAAACGATGCACACTACCATAAACACTACTGCAGTTCACACACACACACACACACACACACAGAGGCCATAAAAAAGGAGTAATTATATTCAGTTGGCTGTCAAGCAGCTGAATAATGCAAAAATTAAAAAATGTCATTTTGAAATACGCCACTGCACTCTGCATATATAGTTGAAATGTCAAAAAAACCACACACCACTCTAATAAGAAAAAAACGAAGATCTATTAGCAATAGCCAACAGTATAAGAAGCAGTGTTTCCTTTTGGGAGAGTTGAGGCAGCAAAGTTACCATTAGCTCTCTTGAAATAACCTCATTTCAAAAGATTATGGCCAGAGCAAGAACAGGAAATCACCTCATTTTGAGCAGAGCAAGTATTTTTATCGGCAAGTTATGGTCTTTGACATGAGAGATGGGGGCAATATTACCAAAAGGCTCATGTGTCATTAGTTACTGACAGCAGCATGGCTGTTTTTCCTGAGAAGCACAGCTTTCTGCTCTAATTTAAACCTTCCCTAGAAGGGCTGGCATGACTCAGGTGACGGGCTGCAAGCAGTTGTTTTTTACAGGTAGCCAAAATGGACAGTTTGGTACTGTGCCTGCGATCAGGGAAGTCAGATTACAACCAAGCATATTTACCGCATGTGACAGAGTGACACAGTCAATCTCTGCACATGTGGCCTTGTGAATCCGCAATGTGCAGTACACAGGGGTCACGCTCTGGCTGAAAATAAGCTCAGGTCATCGAAAAGGTCACTGAAAAGCTGGAAAGCCGTTCCATAAGTTATCTGGGGCAGCATTAACATAGATTCATGTGTCATAACAATACATAGTCCTAGTGTGAGTGCCGAAACAATGGATACTGAATAACCATTTCAGGAGGGGCTAGATCGAATGCATACCATTCCCCATAGCTGTGGAACGAGACCTCTACTACTTAGGCTTTGAAGGTCCTAAGACTACAGCTCGGTCACCTGAGGTAAACTTACAGGACAGGAAACCAGTTAGCATAGCAACAAAGCAGCTCAGACAACTGCAAAAACCACAACCTCACACATGAACGGTGTTGGGGAAGTTACTCTGAAAAGTAATCCATTACAGATAGAAATGGAAAGTTCAAGTCCAGAAAGTACAAATGCAGGCCAAGGTTTTGTTTCAACCAACCAGTTGAGTATAAAGAGTCACAGAGTACTCAACTGGTTGGTTGAAACAAAACCTTAGTCTGGATTACTTTCTGGATTTGAACTTTCCACTTCTGTCTGTAATGGATTACTTTTGTGAGTAACTTCCCAAACAATGCATATGAATGGTGTACACATTTATTTTTCCATCCATGAACAGGTTCTCTAACAACTTAGTTTAAAACATGCCCATATTGCCCACTATACAATAACTGGGTCAAAATCAAAAGCACTCTAAACAAAAATTTTTGTTCAGTCACACATTTAAAAAGTCTGAGATTCAAGGTCTGGTTACCGGTCACAAATTTGACCATTTTCTAACTACACAAATACATCAAGAATCACAGCTAAGCACATATCGCAATTCATTTCAGATAATGTAGCTTACTTATATAATGATAATTAATGTGTCACCATGACAACAAACATGTCACAAAAGGATGAATCATTCAAAACGTGAGTTCATGATAATCTAAGCTAAATCTTGGGTTAAATGCCCTGGTATATTCGGGCATAACTCTGGTGCTTAAGTCTTTCTTACTGAACTGCCTTGTTCTCACCACAATGTCCTGACTGCCCTTTGCTATGAGCAGATCTATGGGATCTATCAAAACCAGAGGTAATATACAGTTAAAATGTATTTATGGACCAGCCATGACAATGGCGCCACATGAGGCTCTATAACCCAAGGCTGCAGTTTAAAACCAGCACCACATCCATCAGCTATTTTCGACAAGGAGATGAAGGCTATTCATTTGCGAGGTTGGAACCAAGGCTGTTGAGGAACTGAGAATGGGTCAGAGCTGTTCTGGGAACTGCAAGATAATTTCAGAACACTTTCTTTATGAATGTGCAATATTCTTGAGTCAGAAGATTGGCCATCACAAAAATCATTATAAGTGACCTATATAAGGGCAGAAATTTAGCCCTGCAATATATCTTCTGTCCACGAGGAAAAAAGATGATGCTGTGGAGGGTGCTCACAAAATCTGTATTTCTCACCAAGTTCTGTAACCCCACCTTGCGGCGGGGGGGGGGGGGGGGGGGGGGGGGGGGGGGGGGGGGGGGGGGGGGGGGGGGGGGGGGGGGGGGGGGGGG